>JAGWCC010000276.1:0-591048 GCA_022651775.1 Drusus annulatus
ATTGATATTTACCCCAAAAAGATGAACAACTTTTCCCAAAATATTTTTCTGACAAAATTTTCTTACAATATGAATAATCACAAAAATAATCAAAGACATGCGAGAAAGAAATCAGACTACTAAAAAGAATAAGCCAATCCACACAATAACTTTACTTTATAAAGGGAAGAAATTTTTAATGCGCTGCCGGAAACCATTAAAATGATGCCAATTAATAAATTTAAAATAGCCTATTAGAATTATTTAAAATAAATAATAATATCAAGGTTGGGGTAAAGTACCTACCTGGCTTTTCAGATCTGGTCACCAAACACGGCTAAAGCCATTTCAAGCAACGTTTTAATTTTGAATGGTGATCTTTTACCAGGGCGATACTTAGAGTATCTACCACTCTGGAACGTGCCCCAAATATACTTTATTTTATTTCATATCAATTAAATGTGTTATGACACATACTAATTCAATAAAAAATATTTGCGCACGCCGGATTCGATCCCGCAACCTCTGGATTCGTAGTCAAGCGTCTTACAACTCGACCATGCAGGCCGTGTACAAATATCATATTTTGTGACAATTTGATTAGAAAAGTTAATGCTATTTTGATTCCACCCACCGTCATTCCTTCCACTCCTTTCTATTCTCGATTTCTTCTCTACTTTTTATATATTCAAGACATTTATAAATTAATATTTATATTATTCTAATTTCTATCTTACTGATTTAACAAAGTGTAATTATTGTTCATTCTAAAATCTAGGGTTGTTTGAAGAAATTTCCATCTACCAATAATAAACCCTGCTGTATTATAAAACGTACATAAATCATTAAGAAATAAAGCTCCAAAGACTATTAAACTACTTTGTTTTGGTGCATAATGTGAACGTATGTTTTTGTAGGATTTTTACTTGAATTCTCAATCTTACAATTGTGGCTAGGCTACTGTAGGCGAGCCTTCTCTTTCTGTTTAATACATAATTCAAAATCAACCCTCGACTACTACATTCATGGGCGACTCAAGAAAGGAAATTGTGTTCTGTGAGCTCGGCCTGTACTCCCTTCAGGTCGTACAATTGTGGGGGATGAATCTTAATTATTACTGTGGTACACGCGCGCGCAATACTTAAAGTTGTATAAATTTTTTACGGTGTCCTTCGTTGCTCAATATTTTGTTAAATAGCGTGCTAGATACTCATAGCCATATTGCCCAGGTTAAAGATCACCATTCAGAATCGAAACGTTGCTTGAAATAGATTGATTTAACCCATATTTGGTGACCAAATCTGGAATAGCCAGGTACTTTTGATTTTCTTACTTTTTCTCACCCACTTCCCCTCTTCTTCTCACTACCTTCAGCCTCACAAAGCCACTCCCCATTAGGGATGCTACAGTTTCACTGGCTCTAGACGGTTTGGAGTTGCGACTTGTACGGTATTTACTAGCGTTGTGACCGCTTTGAAAGAACTGCTTCAAAGAACTACTTCTTTTGGCAACAGTTCGTACTTCAATCATTGTTCATTGAACAAATACTTCAATTGAAGGTGGTAGTTCATTTTAGCCTTCATTCATTTCATTAACTTCATTTCAATAACTTCATTTCACTGAACCAACACTTCAATTGAAGTTGGTAGTTCATTTTAATTATTTCACCCATTTTATAAAATGTTTTCAGACGTCTTTACCTCTTATATTTAACATTTACGCGAATCTATTTTTTGTATTCATTCTTACATTAAATTTCGAGGTGGAAAAGCGTGTATTTTTCAAATCCATGTTTGAAATCTGGCTATTGATGTTTTCATGAACCATCTATATAGTATTAAACTACTATTTTACTCTCAATTTTTTTACGTTATTTTGTTCACAAGTAATGCGTTTATTTGCCTCGAAGATATTAGGATTTTACCAAAAACATTTGGCATGAAAATAAAAAAAGTGGTGGACAAACTTCTATTTGTTTTTATGAAAGACGAGTACCCACAGCTGTACCATTTCCGTAATAATTTCACAACTTTCAACTATTTCTAAAGAAGTTTTTCATTTCCTTACCTAGCTTTAGTTACAATTTTTTTTTTTTTTTAATTTTTCAGTGAAAATTGTCAAAAGATACCTCTTTCATCTGGATGCAGGCTTCGTTGTTGTCTTTGTTTGAGATTTATAAAGGAGAAAAAACTAACACCAACAATACTTTCATTGTATTTTTGTGTGGTACACTTTAATTTTAGACTATGAAAGCTAGAATGATGTACTATGAATTTTCTTAAGAACTTCGGATGAGAGATTTATACAGGTCAAAAACTTGTTTTCGTGAATTTTGTTCTTATACCTCAGTTTTATTATCGTAAGGGCACTTGCAAAACTGAAAACAACGATAAAAACTCGTATTTGAAGACAAGTTTTACTAGATGCAAGTACAATATTTAAGACACCGTAAGAGATTATTATTATCCTGGTTATCTGCCGCAGGACGTTTTTCGAAGTGTGTAAACTTAATAAATATAAAACTACTAATAGAAATCTAAAATATCACACAATTACAATAAAACTGACAAAAACGCGATAACATCATGCAGATATATTATGCCATGCAAAATCATTAAAAAAAATAATTTTACGATATAAGTAGTAGGTAGTGGTCAAAAGTTTTGTACGAGTATTTCAATCCATTGACAGTAAATTATCTCAAAAATACAAAAACTCTGTATGTAAGTATGATCAGCTGCGCCTAGCGTCCACACTATCAGGCAGTAGGCGGATATCAAAACGACAGAGATGCACGAATAAAGCTGTATCCAGGCGCAACTCAATTTTCCTATCAAAATTTATCAGGAAATTTTGGGTAAAGATTTAAAAAACTTAAACCAAATGGTTGGCTACCAGCGATTCTTTTTTGATTTCTTTTTGAAAAGCACATGTTTTGAGTTAAGTCCATTATATTAAAAAAAAAAGTTTAAAAAATTATGGTTCTGCTATTTACGTATTCAAAAACATATTTTAAATTAGTCATTAATTTATATTAAGTTTTTTTTTCATATTATTAATATTAGATATAGCTATTTAATATTATTACAATATAAAACAAAACAAAGTTCTTGTAGTTGCACTCATAATAATAAAAGTAAACAGAGATATCTTAACAATTTATAATTTTATATATAATATATTATATTAAAATCATATACCTTGAAAGTTTCAAGAGGCGTACAATTTTACTTTGAATGTAATATATCGACTGTATGAAGGTGAAACTTTTTATGCCACAAAATGAAAACTTTACAGTTGACGATAAAAACTAATATTTAACGATTAAATTATAACGTGTAACTATTTATGTATCTGGAAGCTCACATGATAGTGATACTATTTTTTTCCTGAAATTTTATTGTAAAATATTGCCAATGTAGTTACTTTTAGTTAGTTGTAACAAGTTTGAAGGTTGACTCACAATTTATAGTTAAAAGAAAAAAATATTTTTTAATACGAAAAATTTCTTAATCAGCTAAAATTATTTTACCATGCTATATTACATATTTTATGTGAAACCAATTGAAAGTTTTTTCTTGGAGGGTTTTACCTTTATACAGTCGATATGCATTTAAAATATAATGTTGTCATTGTTGTCACACTATCCATAGCGGCGACGTATCATCTCAAAGTGATCAATAAAACAACTAAAACCTCTGTACAGAAATATATTTTTAAGTCGTTATTTGTCGAAGTGGGCACTTTACAAAAACAAGGAGAAACATATGAGATTCTTTTCTTTGTCAAGTTGTAACCTACCTACTTAACTTCATTTTTATAAAAAGTCAAAATAAAGTCATCATTCTGAAGGTATTTCATTTCGTTCTTGGAAAATTCAATCAAGTGCTGAGGAACTGAGTCAGAATAATTTGACTCGAGACCTCCACAGAATGATAATTTCTTAGGCGATTCTTTTTCAAAACAAATATTGCTTGTGAAGTTTTCTATCGCACTGTGCTCGAATTTCTTGTCATCAAAATCAATTTTTTTATACCACTCAAGTTTTTGTTACGCCATATGGAAATTCATTTAAAAAACAGCTTTACTACCCGACTTTGTTCGACATTAACATCTTTTATAATTTTTTTTTATATGCCACCATATTTTATTTTTTAACGGTTAAGTAGATATTCTCAAGGTTCGTAGCTCACAATATTATTGATGCTGCAAGCCGAAGATAGTTGCATTAATCTTTAATTTTCCGGTAAAATCTTTTTGGTAAGTTTCGTGAAATTAATGATAGTATAACAAGCTTTTAGTACGATGCTTTGGTGAAAGAAAAATCACAAGCAGTAGGTACCTATAAGTATTACAGCTTCATTCAATATGAAAAAGAGCCATTTCTTGCATAAAACACGTTTCAAGCCAGTTATTTTACTACACGGAGGAAAATTCCCGTAAAATTGAAAAAAGTTTATTTTAATATTATAAAATGAACAAACGGTAAAACTTTTCAAATAACTGTAAAATCGTTTCGAATACAAATTCAAACAACGCGTATTTTTTTGTTTTTTTTTTATTGAAACATCGAGTTGGCTTAAGCAAAACAACGGGTTGTTTCTCAACGACTATTTGCAAGGACATATAAAAGGGTACCCAAATGCAACAACACACACAGTCGAATGTGTGTACTATTTGGGTCACCTCCAATTGGGTGACCTTAACTAACTAACTAATCATAACGCCGTTTCCGCGCAGGGGTAGGCAGATTGGATGGACCGCCATCCAACTTTGTCTTGGCACACACTCCTTGCTTCATTCACATTCATACATTGTCTCATACATACTCTTCTGCTATTCTGACTATTCGCCTGACCTGCATTAAATATTTGATTTATTTTATCTTGCCATGTCTTCCTCGGGCGTCCTCGACTTCTTCTTCCATCTACTTTCGCCATACCCTTAACCACGAAATTCAAAAATCATCTAACGTTAAAGTTTCACAGCCAAAAACATAATTCAATGGTAATACTCGTACATATGATCTTCAATTACACGTAGTGATATTCACGTTATTGTTATGTTTCGGATATCGTGTCATTGTTGTGGGTTTAAACAGAATTGCGTCAGATCTAAATGTAAATCTTTTGACATGAAACATATCAATATTTCATGTCACTGAGAAGAGGTTTAACAAGAAAATACTTTTCGATTTTGAATAAATCTCTTCTCACTGATATGACGTTCACACTGTTTGCAAAATTTTCCACTAAACTTATAAATTACAGCTTGAAAATGACAACCTTTCATTTATCTGGAACAGCCTTATTTATTAACACTTTATTAATACTACGTGTTTTCAATCTTTTAATTGTAATCAACACAGGTTTTTTTTAAATGAATTGTACACCATCAGTTTAAAAAATATCAATTATTTTTATTAGTAATTATTTTCGTAACTTAAACTGAAGGCAGCTCGACTTGATTCTGGAATTTTCAGTATTTATTATAGGTTTTCAAGGTCCATGAATGCCAAAACCTTGGAAATAATTTTGTGATCATCCCTTTTTATAGATTTTCTGATTTGAATCGCTTCAGATCATAACAACAAACATATCTTATTTGACTGTCTTTTATACGGAAAAATCTTCCTAGTTCGATTATCAAAAACTTTTTTCGAAACAATATCTTTACTGTTTTTACTTACTAAACAAATAAACTATTTCTTAAGAAACTCAAAAAGAAAATACTTAATGTATACTTAAACAACCAACAACATTAACAAAAAAAAACACATGGCATATTTAGTTCCTCTTCTGGCCACCTGCAAAGATATCATTATTTTTTTTTATTGTAAACGCTTGTGAGGGCTTTTACATATAAAAGTTAATAATCGACAGAGAAAAAATTAACAAATATGTGCACAAACAAAATAATGAACAATTGTAGATTAGTAAAAAATAGTGTTTAAATACATTAAATTATTATTGATTAAAGACATATGATATTATAGCTTTCTTGTTTCTACATTATGTGCTGTTAAATACATCATCCACCTCTGCGTATATATTACCAACTATATGCAATCAAGGTATGAGCGAGTATCTGAAAGACTCAGTCCTGATATTATTGTCACAGCAAAATAAAGTTCTGGACCGAATAGTTCTTATTGGTATGTAAAAGGATATAAGGTTCAGTAAATCATTATGAAACTGTAGTGTTATTTTTAATGTATAATTATAATACTTCAATCATATGTGAATCGTTGATGTTTAAAAACTATTTAATGAAACCCAAAAAAAATAATATCATCTTTTCAATATTCATTGTGAAAAACTATAGGAACGTTCAATCCGAGCTCCGAACCGTGGTATTTACCGCCATCTATAACTGAGATATTGTAAGTCATTATTTAATGTCGTCATGCTGTGTTATCACCAAAACGACTGTGATTTTTCACATTACGGCTGCGGGCCTTCTCTCCCCATTCCACCCTCATTCTCTCCCTCCTGACATAACAAGTTCACCCACCACCCTGCATCAATGCCTTCTTTGCAATAAGGGAAGAATTTATATTAAATATATTACGAGGGTTTATAAGTAGGTAAGATATAAGTAGTAAGTAGAACTGATTAATTATTGTCCCATTTGTTATTGTTATTTTTAAGAAACATAATATATCCGTGTCTTTCGATTTATTTTTGTCGCTGACTACCATTGTATGTTTTTTAGATGATTTAAACGAAAGCACTTATTGAACTTGTCGATAAAAAGGCATTATTTAGATTTTTTTAAATTTAGAAAGAACGTGATTAGTTTTTTTTTATGTTCATACCCCCTAATAAAAAAAAAAGTTTATTGGGAATGAAATACATTTATTCTTTATTTCTTAACGTATTTCTTAACGTTTTTTTAAAGTACGTAATAGAAAGGCGTTTTTTGAGTTGATTTATAGACTTGTTTGAGTGCTCCCCTCGATGAAAATCTTTGGTAAAGGGCGAAAAATGTAGTACCTACTTATTGTGTTATGTTCATTGTGGATGTCATATTTTTTATTCTTCTTTTCAAAGTGAAAAAAAATGAGATTTTATTTATTTAAATATTGTGAATGAACTTTGGAATGATATCGATTTCCCTAGAAACCTACCGGTTCATGGCGCAAATGAGACATATTGCGCCTAATTTATAGGCAAATCACATTATGCCAAGTCTGGCTGGCGGGCGGCGTGATGTTTTTGTTTGCGTATTTCGCTTATTCCCGCTCGAGAAATTCTACGTTATTGCAACTCGGCGCGAACATAAAAGTTGGCTGAGCGATTTAACAATGGATCTCCTACAATGGACCCGAGTCTCCCGGCCCGTGAGCCTCTCGGAGGCTGCGAGTCTGCGGAGCGGGCGTCTGTGCCATTATGCTCCGGAGCTCTTTTCCAGTAATTGTTGTGCTTTGTGCTGGGAGCGTCGAGAGAGGAACAAGTGACAAGTGGATTTTGCTAAATTAGCCCGAGAGTATTCTCAAGTGTGTTTGTGCAAATTATATGGCGGAAATTATGATCCGAGTCGGCGAAATACGAAAATTACGCCGCTTTGAAGGCAAGATTGAGAGAGATAAACTGGATTTTTGAATGTGGTGTTTTAGAGATTTATGTGAACGTTCTAATAGTTGATATTATGTGAAAATGAAAGGCGTTGAGCTTAAGTTTGTTTGTGTCAAAAGTTTTAATTAATATATCATAATGGGAACCACCCGATGGAGATTTAAGTAAGATAATAAAACACAAGTATATTTTAAAATACAAAATAGCATTTGGCTTTATGTAGCATCAATTAAAATCATGTTTATTCTTCAAACATCAATAAAATAATACCTACCTACATTATTAACTAGTTGAAAACTTAAATTAAGTTTAATGTATAATGAAATTAAAAAATAACTTTGTAAAAGATCATAGATTTTATTTTAATTTTTATGACCGACCGGTTTCGCTTAGACTAAGCATCATCAGTGTATAAAATTAAAAAACAAAAAAATATATATATATATATTATTCAATACTTTTACCCTGAGACTATAAAATACATTTATTATTATTATTAAATATCTTCCTAACATACATAGCAATCCCGATGAGTTATAAAAACTCACTCTGCGACAAGGGAAATTAAAGGACTACATGAGTTACAACAAAATACAAAATACAGAGTTATCAAACTAACATAAATCAAACAATATAATACAATATAACATGATAAGAAATACAGTATTAAAATGATTAAAAAAATGATAATTAGTTATAATATATATTTAAAAATAATAAAAAAAACCTTGAAGTGAAGTAAATGAGAATGTTTTTACTCTACCTGGAAAAGAAAACTGTTTTGGAGATTAGATTTTTTCATCTAAATGAATTTAAAAAATATTCTCTTAAAGATTTATTTTGGTATTTTTTATTAAGTTGACTGTTTTTATATTTATCTGGAAGCGAGTTATATGATGTTTAGGTAATATATTCCAAAGATTTTATCCCGAACTTTGTGGTGTGTGTAAGTGGGATGTGAATTTTATTGTTATTTTGTGTGTTATGTTGGTGGATGTCTTGATTGTAAAGGGGTTTGATGTTAGTGTGCGTTGTTTGCTAAGTAATTTGTAAAATGGTGCTTGCGATTTCGTGTTAGGGGAGGATCTTGATTGCATACATGGTATTATATTTTTTCTTAAGAGATACAAAACGAAAATACCTTACAATAAATGAATAAGCAAAACAATCAACCGAATCGAAAGCGTGGCCGATGTTTTTGTTATAAATCAATTCCCAATTTTAAAGTTAAAACCTTTATATTCCAGAGGAAATCTTTATCCAATCGTTCCCATGATATCTTATTCACGTCACACGCCGTTTCACGGGTTACAGAACAGGGACAAAACGACAAGTCTTTTTCCTTATTTATCGGGAATGATTGATTACACCTTGCCAGCGGGAAGAAAGCAGGCTGGAAAGAAGACGTAGGGCGTGACAGAGACAGAAACAGGGACTAACGACAAAGGGGTCACGCAAATTCGACAAGTTTAAAAAATAATGTTTATGAGTTTAACAACATGAAAACTAGTGAATTTAAAAAGTCGTGTATTTAGTTTTCGGAAACATTTATCTTACTAAGATAAAATCTGTGTGCGCAAGGAAGAACGGAATGAGTAACATAAAACTAGTTTTTAGTTAAGGGTCAGCATCCAAAAATATATACTTTTTGGCTTTCTAGTACCAGCAACACTACAAATGATTCATCTGTTAATTCTATACAGGTATTTGGAAAAATATTTAAGGTTTTCAGTGAATACAGTTCTCGTACAGTAATCTAAAAAATCTTTGTGAAATGCGTACTAGAGTTTTAGGTAAAACGTTCAAAAATGCTTTTGCTGGCTTTCAAACTGCACCTATATTACTGACATTCTAGGATCTTTTTCATAGAATATAAATTATAATAGTTTAAAAAAATTGTATTCACTGGGAACCTCCTGACATCTTTCTAACTACTTATAGAAAAATTACACATAAATCATTTGTGTTAATGTTTGTATAAGAATGCTAGAAAGTAACGTTTATATCGTTCTTGATTGCTGACCCTTAAGTATGCAGAATAGTTCCATAGATACATATCTATCAAAGAAAAATAAGATGTGTCAGAAAATAAAATAATGTGTAATTATATTTTTTTAAAAAGGACATTTGACATATATAAATGATTACATACAAAAAACGTAATTCCTAAATTTTGTTTTGGCTCTCCTGAACATCTGCGTATATTCACTTATTCCGTTTTTCTTTGCGCACACAGAAATACAGTCAATACATAAACTGTTTCTTCCTTAGTTTTCCTACGGTTTACTTTTCACTTATTGAACTCTCTATTTGGTAAAACTGCCTATGATGCACACATGATCTTACATTTTAGACAATTGTAGTAGAATAATGGGTTGATTTGACAGACCAAACTTGTCCCGGATACATATTACTATGAATGAGTGAGTTGAAATGGGCTCGCACAAGAGATTTCAATCAATGCACGGCAGCCAAATACACGAGAGGATGGATGGGACAACGTATCTAATTCTATCTTCTACCCCAACCTTTTCCATTCTACCCCCGTAAAGGATTAGAATGCATTACATCAGTGTTTAGTTATTGATACGATTATTATACTTATCAGTGCAAATTCAATCTTAAAATCTAAATGCGTAATTAAACGTGTTATTTCTACGTTAACAACAATTAGTTGTTTTTTTCAAATAAATTAAAAGTTTGAATATCAGCAGAATAGTTTATGGATGGAAAAATTATAAGTTATGATTTATCATTTAGGCCAATAGTTTTATGTCTAGCTTAAATATTTGCGTCAAGGTTTAAACATAATTTATTACGTTTTCTTTCTTGCTGTCATTGTTCTTATACGTGAGTTTTTTGTAGGTTTTTACACAATCAGAGACCAAATATTAATCCAGTATACATTTATACCTATGCCAGGTTGTTGCCGTGAAACTCCAAGAGATAATCACATTTGATTTTTAAAAATCGAAAAAAAAACCTTAATTTTTTTTTTTTTCTTCAAGGGCCAAACAAAGAAATTGATTTGGATTTGCGTACTGTAAATCAAGAGTCTGTGTAAGCGATTTTTTTAACCCTTTCATACCTGAAAGCAAAAAATCAAACGTACGATCCAAAGGGGGTGACGTGATTACCTTATTTTACTTTACTTACTAAAGCGTTTCAATAACATAATCTTAGGTAATTGTTTTTGATAATACTCAAAGTAGGTTCATAATATTTCAGTAATCTTTATTGAGATATCGCACAAGTCCTCGTTTGGGGTGAAATTGGAACCCCCCTCAGAACGGGAGTGTTAAGTTAACATTACACCACTCACTAGAGGCTGTAATCTACCACTACTGGCTCGCTAACTGTGAAATCTGTTTGGCCGACGGTGACCGACTGATTATCTATGCACATACCAGGCGAGTACATACCCCTACCAGATATTAGCGATAGTGGCTAGTTTTCGACAACTTTTAAATAAAATATTTCCATGAAAAGTAGAATTGCTCTGTTCGAAAAACGTAATTAATTTTTTTTCTTAAAACCCCCTTAAAACACGGTACATATTTATACCAAACAGAGATAATATAATACATTTTAATGTTAGGTGTTATATTAATATACATTTTTTTCTTAATCGAAATTTTCATTAATTTTAGATGTACCCTCATAAAAAAGCTGTGCTTGTGTGTATGAAGGTGCGTTATTTATTTAGTTACTAATAAACTATTGTTATGATTTACCAAAATATTTATCTTCAGTTTTCAGTGAAGTTTTCTAATTGTATTTTGAATTCTTTGGGATCATTATTAATAAATTTTATTTTTTCCGGTAAACTATTAAAAAAAATTATTCCAAGATATTTGTAACTTTGTTGACCTATTGTTTTTTTATATATCGGGATCGGTAATGTGCATTTTTGTCTCAGATTTTTTGTATTTTTGAATGGTCCGGTTTTATTTAAAATGTAATCTTTAATTATGTGTAACGCCGCGTGGTACAAATAAAGAGTTTTTAATTTTCTGACTTTAAATTCTTTAATTAAAAGTTCTGATGAATGTAAAAATGTTTTTTAAAGATTATTTAAATTATTATTTGTTGTGCGATGTAGTAGGTTTGTGTGTGAGTTTTATATGTGCCACCCCATCATATTATACCATATTGAATTATGGATTGCCAAAAAGCAAAGTAGGTCATTCTTATTAATTATTCATTTAAGAATATGCCTTAAGCAACTAAAGATACATGTTAATTTTCGAAATAATTAGAATTGTTGAAAAAATGTAAATATTTTCATTGTTATATACGCCTATAGTTTTCCCAGGTTGTTGAAAGTTTTAAGAATTTCACCTCCGTTAATATTAAAACTCTGCCTTGAGGCAGCCCTGATTTTGTTTGCTTTCTGTAAAAACCAACCAAGGTTTCCTTAATATATTTGTTAATTAATTGGTTTGGGACTAAAAGACTATTGGAACAATATCGATGCAAATATCCACGATAACTGAACATAGTATTAAAAAATATATGTTATCTGGATTACGTCGAACTTACTTGCCGACGGATGATGGGATGACGTTTTTCTCCATCATGGAAATATCGTTTGTAATATTTGAGTATTATCGCTTCAAAGAGAGGGAGAAATTGCATCACAGCATCGTTAATAACAAATTAGGTTTTTTATGTTATGTATTAGGTTTTTAAGAACACATTAATTTTAAAGATCTTTCAGCAAAAAAAAAACAGAACTCAAACTTACATGCTTATCGCAATAAATAAAGTAAAAAGTCATTTTATAACAATTTTTTGACGTGAAACGTCTTTAAAATCGATAACGGGTGTGGAGAGGTAATTGCGCCCAAATAAGCGACAATTTATATCGAAATAATTTCAAACATCATTAACTCGGCTAAAAACAAACACAACGTCGCCACATTAGTTTCGTTTTAAAGAAGAAAAATTGAAATTTGAACCAATGCCACTCTGACATTTGTGGCGGCCGGACATCGCAAACTGCTCGCGTGCAAAGTGAATCAAAGATTTTTTTTTATTTGAATCAGTTTTCTAAACTGTCGCATTGAAATGTTATTTAAATCTCAAAACACATTACAACATTATGATTCACTATTTCGAAATGTTACACGTACACATAAAAAGTTTGATTCAAGTTTAAAATACATAGTGAAAATGCAAAACTTCAAAGTTCATGGTCTAAATTTGACATAATTGGGCACAGAGAAAAATAGTTGAGGGTATACGATGTACATAGCTTGCTGATGCCAAACTTGACTAAAATTTAAAAAAAAAACAGTCTAGCATAATTGCTTGGCTAAAGATGAAATTCAATTACTGACTAATATTGAGTACAATCACAGCCCCTTGTTGACCAGCCCCCGAGCTAAAGTGATATTATTTCTCTCTTTGCCCGACGCCAAACACAGACCGCCCTTGAATATTGATCAGCAATTTATCTAATTGAATATTAATGCACCTACCTGCTTTGAATTCAAATATTGGTTTATAATGGCAGTTGAGAATAAATTCCCCCCGTTACAACATCTTTTCCAAGTTTGAAAATTTTCTCGATACCGTGAAATGCTAAAGGCGAAATCATTTTTTTCAATCCCTTTTTCAGTTTTTGCAATAATAAAGTGTTAGTGAAATTACTCTCATTTTTTTTAAATTTCAACATATAATCAAGTTCTTTCTATATTTTTTTATTTACTAACTCCATTGCATTGGAGGTATTTCTGGAAAATTATGTTCAAAATAAATGTGTAATATGGTGATTCCTTGCTTCAATGCTTGTTTTTACAAATGTTCTAATCGCATTTTCAATATATTTTTTGATATTTGTAAGATTTTTATTTCTTTGTAGAATTTAACTAACATATTTATCGTATAGTTCTTCCGCTAAGAGTACCGTTAAACCCTTAGTATTGGTACATGGCTTGTTTACAAGAATGAGAGGATATCAGCTCCATACAGGAAAGCGTAATACCTAGAAAACGAGTGAAAAGAATGACATTGATACGTTCCTACCGCTAAGAGCTCGACTATAACATATTATTATTTTTGTTATTTTTTTATTTATAAATTAACGGACTGAAGTCCAATTACAAAAATACATATTAAACACGAAAAGAAAAAAAGCGTAACAGATAGAAGGAATAGCATATACATTAAAATAAATGAAGCAATGAAAGAAAATAAGGCAAAATAAACATAAGAGAGAACATTCAAGCCATGGTCTGGTCAAAGTTTTGGTAGTCTCAAAAAATACGAAAATCGTTTAGACTGCTACCAAAAATTTCAAGACCATGGCTTGAGATAACAAGTCTTGACATTCTGGACATTGGAGAATTATACCCATAATTAGTATTGTGATGATTGAGGAACAGCAATTCATTGTTTCTGAGTCTACGGCAAGGAATGTTGAACTGGATAAGTTGCAACAGAGAAGGTGAGTCAATAAAACAATTAATGATTTTGTAAATGAAAATTAAATCGAAGTCTTTCCTGCGCTTTTCTAATGAAGACATGTTCAATAATTGTTCGATTTCATCATATGAATAATCGCCTCTTTCTCGCCCTAATCTCCATGCAATATCGCGTAAAAAGCGATGTTGTACGGATTCAATATGATAAATATGAACGGTATAGAAAGGGGACGCCAAATTACACTAGCATATTCTAGATGAGGGCGAACTAATGAGCAGTAAAGGTTTTTTAGAGTTTTTATATTCTTAAAGTCACATGCAATTCTATTGATGAAGCCAAGAAGTTTTGGTGATTTATTAGCTACATTATTAATGTGATCACTATTATGTTGGGTTGTGTTTATATTTCGAGAAAGGTTACAACGAAGCTATCAGCGGTAAGCTTTCACACCAGTTTAAAAATGGTTGTAGCCGAGTGAAATTGATCCAGTCCAAAATATTATAAATTAATCGTATTTTTTAGAACACAATTTTTTCGTATGTACCTGCTTTTATTAGTATGCAATATAAAATCATTTTGTTGGCCTTTAAAGACTCTTGTGCAGAATTCAAGTACTAAACCCTGTCTTAAGCGGCGGTAGGGGGGTGGGGGCCTTGTTTTATGTACCAGCACGTGAGTGGTAAATATGTGCTCAGCTCGGCTTACATCATTACGGCGGATACACGGATGATTCCGGTAATGGGAGACAACCACCGGATAAGGGGCCGCGTGCTTCGTCCGATTTTGTAAATTACTGTGACACTTTGCGGATATTGTTTGGCCGGGGTCCAAGTGGCGCATTGTCATTCTAATAAAGCGCGGACCGGCCATGGTGATTATCTCGCGCGGCCGCTCCGGGCGCCGTAAAACAGCGGGAGCCAAACAAGAAAATGCGAATGGGGGTTCGTCCGGCCCGGCGAGAGGCGCAGCACTAGCCAGGAGCTGTTCCGCACTTCTTGTTTCCCTACACTCTGCTCTAGTCTGCTGCTGCCTAGCAGGTCCGCACGTTGTACCGAGCTAAGTGCGGGCAAATCTAACAAGCTATTCGTAAAAAAAAATAACAGAAGTGACACTCCTAGAATCATATTTATATTTTCGTAGAAAGCAATTATTTTGTGGTTTGACATATTTAATTAAATGGAAAAAATAACTTTGTCTTAGACCAAAGATTTTATTACAATTTTAAAACTCATGAAATTTCTCATTATTACTTAATCACCTTCTCAGTTGACGTTTCGCTTCTCTTTATTATCTGTCTCTTTCTCTCTGCTCGTTTGTTATATATATTTTTTCTCACTATTCTCTTATTTTACTTTTATATTTTTTTCGCTCTCTGAATGTATATATAACCGCTCACTGTATTTTTGTTTGGTTTAATTTTATACTCTGACAATGCTTAGGCTAAACGAAACCAGTGGGTCATATTTTTTTTATAAGATCTGTAGTTTTATACAAAGTTTTTTTTTTCATTTCATTAAGCATATTTATTTTTCTAATACATACACATGATAGGTTATTTATTAAAAAAATGTTTTTAATGCTTTCCTATCTTATGAACTTAAAATATTGTATTCATAAAAACAAAGTTTTTTTTTAGAACATATTTTGTTTTTAACCACTTTTTATTTTTTTTTTTAACCCTTCCATCATACAATTAATCTTTAGATAATAACTTCATCTCTTCTGGAAGAAACATATGTGGAGATAAATTCTGTACACGATCAAAAAATGTATGTTTTGAAGTATCTGGAGAATGTATATTAGTATTCATTTTACAAAGATTTTTGATTAGTATTATTTTTGATTTTTGTCTTGGTCTTTAGAGTTAATTTTATTTTACAATTTATTATTTTTTTTTTCGTATCTTATGAACTTAAAATATTGTGGACATTTTTTTCTTGTGTAGGTACACAGTGTTGATATCGCTTTATACAAACTCCTTTTACAATCGAAATAGTTTCTCAAACTTTGTTTTCTTCTTGATAATCCTTCTGAAGCTCAGTTTAGGACATGGGTCTTTCTGTAAATATTCCCAATTATGCCACATTTGAAGATGCTCTCATTCACCCTATGACCGCAGCTATTTTCAAATGGTCAGGCTATCTCATATGCGACTGACCAACACACTTCATAAACAAACAAAGATTCGAGTTCCATTCAATTATGAAAACAACAGTGATAGATATTCTATATTTATAAGAAAGTAGCAAAAAACCTTTTTACTTGGAAATCGATTGTATGAATTCTTGCCGGTATAAAATAATAGAATATAATGCCTCGCGTTTCTGTGGTAAAACAGAAGAAAATGTTGCATCCTCCCTTGGGGCGGAAGCTGAGAGTGATAGTGCGTATTTCCGGCTGCTATGAGTAATGACACGGCAATAAAACGAATTGCCAGGAAGTTATTTTTTTCCAAAGTTGAAAAGGAAGTAATCGCCGATATTTTCTTGTTGTCGAAACGGTTCGGTATTTCTAGCTCAAGTGATTTATACGAAAGTTTTAAAAAACGAATACCTACATAGAAAAATATGTGAGCACGTTCAGTTGCAGTTGATACTTTTTTTTATTGAGTAGAAAACACAGACATAGACACTAAAAAATAATCATTATAAACAGTAAAGAGAATTAACCTGGAACCTCACTATTTCTCACAGATCAAGCATTCACGAGCAGCAATAGATGGAGCAAGGTATACTATACACAACATAGGCGTAATACCTACATACAAATAAATTTAAATTTAATGTGAGTGCTTAAATACGATAAGCAGTAAATCTCATGTCCTTTACAGAATTAAAGCCTTCATATTTCTAGTTAAGATGAGAGATGAATCAAGGGGTAAAGTTGAGGGCGGTACCCGCAAAAATATACATTTAACGAAAAAATTTCACCAGATAACAAGATATTGTAAAATACAATGTGTGTATTAAAAAGTCTTTTAGAGTTAATTTTAAATTTAATAGCGTAGAACCAAAGCATGGCAGAAAACAACTGCCCTCTGTGTTCTAAGTTCAAAGCAAGCGTAGCTAGGCAAAAAAACTTTTTTAGGGTAGTGCACGCACATGCATTGTTCTCCTGGTCTGCGTGTCCTCGTCGCCTCCCCGGCTCCAAGCCCAGGGCGACAGGGGCAATGGGTACGAGGAAGAAGAGCGTGGGACAGGGTTTGAAGCAGTCGAGAAGAAAAATGGCGGATTGGTGAACTCCGCACCAGCGCAGCATACTCTGACTCTGGAGGACTCCGATGACAGTTTTTCAGCAACAAACATGCCTGAGCAGCTGCAAGTTTTTCCGCAAGAAGAAGAGAAGGACCACCACGACCAGCGCCGCAGCGCCGACGACCACGATTACGACGACGCCCGTGCCGCCCAAGCCGACGCCGCCCACCACCAAGCCGCCTTCCGACACCGGCGACGAATTCGGCTACCTTTGGTCACCGCTGGACTCGGCTCCTGACTCTGACTACTGACCATTAAACTAAGAATTAATATTAAGTAGAAATTAAGATTTGTACAGCGCCCTTGAGGTGATTTTCCACAAAAACGGCGCTATAAAATCATCAAAAATAAATAAATAAATAAATGCATTACTCTCTGGCCCGAAACGGTCAGATAACGTTGCTCTTTCTCGCAAAGCAAACTCTCACACACAAGTCGCGTGTATTGGCAAGCAATACACGGATAGAGTGCCATGAGTAAGAAAATGATATGTATATATATTTTAAATATATATATATATATATATTATATATATATATATATATATATATATATATATATAAATATAAATAAATATATATATTTATATCTGTGAAAATACAGTAATTGGTATTTTTATATGTGAAGGTAGGGTACCAGTTAGGTAATTCTTGATTGTTATTCGTGACATGAATAATTCATTTCAAATGGTTGACGAAATGAAGTCCATATCGTTGTATACCATATGTGTAGGTATGGTACCAGTAAGGTAATTCTTGATTGCTATTTTTGACATGAATGATTCATTTTAAATGGTTGACGTAAAAAAAGTCTATAATCATTGTATGTGTGTAGGTTGAGTACCAGTTAGGTAAGTCTTGATTGTTATTCTTGACATGAATGATTCATTTCAAATGGTTGACGAGATGAAGTCCATATCGTTGTATATGTGTAGGTAGGGTACCAGTAAGGTAACTCTTGATTGTTATTCTTGGCATGAATGATTCATTTCAAATGGTTGACGAAATAAATTCTATATCGTTGTATACTCGTATGTGTAGGTAAGGCACCAGTAAGGTAATTCTTGGTTGTTATTCTTGACATGAATGATTCATTTCAAATGGTTGACGAAATAAAGTCCATGTCGTTGTATACTCGTATGTGTAGGTAGGGCACCAGTAAGGTAACTTCATTGTTATTCTTGACACGAATGATTCATTTCAAACGGTTGACGAAATGAAGTCCATATCGTTGGAGGTAAATTTTCTTGAAAAATATTTTTTTAAAAAGGTACCTAGATAGTTTACTTTACTTCATGGAGAGTAATTTCTAAACCTAAAAGAAATATCATAGATAGATCAAAAATCTAGGTACCATTATTTTTCCAAAGATTGAAAAAAAACAAAACTGCTACTGTTACTGCTTACTACACTTTTCAAATTTAAAATATCTCAAAAATTATTTGAGACAAAATATTACTGACATACACATCAGTTTTGATTTTTATTTTACATTACTTCACTACCACTGTCACTATAATGTTACTACTAGTCATCAATAAATTGTTATTTATACATATAAATTGGACTGTCTTAAACGAAAAATATTCCTAGTTGGACAGTCAAAACTTTTTCACTGTAACAAGTGTGTGTTTTTAAAAGGTAAATGATTTTTAGAGAAATCATAAAATAACTTTGTATAAGACCACGAATATTTTATTTTTTTATAACCGACTGGTTTCGCTTAGCCTAAGCATCATCAGGATACAATTAAAATATTTGTGGTGTTTTACAAAGTTATTTTTTCATTTATTTAAATATATCAAACCACACCGTGATTGCTTTCCACGAAAAAAAAAATCACATTATTTAATTTTTGAAATCGATTTGTAAAATCCTGCAATTTTTCAAGGGAATCGATTAGTTAAACAAAATATCTTATTTTTTATACATGGACTGATTTCACTCGCATGTAAATAATATGTACAAACCAGTAAAACAAAAACAGATAAAATATCGTATGATACGACTAGTTGCTCAGATCATAAAATAATAATAGAACCAAGTAACAATTTGAAAAATACATTATTTGATTATAGATATAGGGTAAGCAATATTAACCCATACGAGCTATTGTACTATTTCTTAAATATACAAAATGTAAAAAAATATGTATATTTTTCATACAGTCACCAACAATAAAATTTATTTATCGTTTTCAAAGACGCACAACACATGATCAGGTTCAACATTCCCATGATTGAAGTCAGCTCAAATTTGTCTGTAAGTCCGTAAACATGAGATAAATTTAGGAGACAATAGAGAAACACGCACGCCGGAGTATTTGTTCGGAAGGCCCCGATATTCCCATATGAAAGTTTGAGAGAAATCTCCTGACGAGATCGACTCCACTCTGTACATTGGAAAGCGGAGAACTTTCAATATAATCGGAGAACCTTTCAACTCGGCCTGGTTCGCTGAAATGTTCCTACATTTATAAAGGTTATTGGAAATCTTTGGTGTTTTTATTTTCGCATACATATTTATGGAAGAAGAAAACATGTTTTTTTTTTCATTCGGGTTTTTTAAATTTATTTTCAAAACAAATGTAATATATATTATACAAATTTTATACTACAATATGAAGACCTCTTAACTTGGCCTGGATTGCTTAAATGTTCCTACATTTATAAAAGTTATTGAAACTTTGGTGTTTTTTTTTGGAATGCCTTTTTATGGAAGAAGAAAACATGTTTTTTTTTAATTTTATTTCTGTTTATTAAAATAAATTTGAATAACACTCTTATTTACTAGTACAAAATAAAAGACAAACATTCTAGGGTTATGAATAATGAGACAATATTAAAAAAAACTCCTACTGCAATTGTAATAAGCAGAACATTTTGCTTGTGCAATGATGGAGGACTTAGCTAGCAGAGGAATTGAACCCACGATGCCCGGATAGGAATTCGACGCGTTTGTCCTACTGGGCAGTGGACAAACCGGTCACTATTGTACTTTTTTTTATATATGAAAACATATTAATTATATTATTATAATTGTCTACCGGCAAAAATATATCCAAAGATAGTAGGAACTATTTGTCTTAGTCTAATATTTTAACTAGTTTATCTACCCGTATTTGGCTGTGATTAAAATTGTTGTATTTCATATTTTTAAACTGTCTAATATTTCACTACAATCAAATTGGAGTTTATTGAATGTATTCTGTTACAATAATTTATTTATTTTAAACTTCGCCACGCCCTTGTGTTGTGATAGTTCTGTAAAAAAATATTTTTAAGTTAAAAATTTACTCGAAAGTAAGCAAGAACGAAAAACCTTTGTCAAATATCAGCCTTGGCGAGCTATAATCGCGATACCTCTCAGTTAAAGGATATGCAGATTCTGTTCGTTAAAACTCTTTCCTACGATCTTATTCTCGATGGATTGATCATTCCAACATACTATACTAGTTGTAGATTCTAAAAATGTTTACGTCATGGTACACGTGTTTTAACTATAAAATGTTCTCCCATAGAATCAGAAAGGATTTGAGTTACCACTTTTCTCTATTATTCTATTGGACTATTTCAAAACATCGTTCCTTTCTGATGCACAGATGTTTTTACAATGACCTCCTACTCGGCAATCGCGGAATTTAATTTTACGAGTAGGAGTATCGCGTTTAAGGTTATACAACGATATTTTTGCAGGTATCAAAGAGTCAAACAAACCATGTTCATTTAGTGTGGCCCGATTGCATACAATATCACTTACCACGATCGTGGCTCGAATAATACCTGTTGTAAATCACTCACTTCACAACTACGCCTTTCCCTTGATTTGCTCATATCCACATATGACGACTGTCCTACGACCTATGACCGACGCTTTTGCCTGATTATTTTGCCTTTTGAAGAGAACGTTGCAGATTTGAACATACAATATTAAAAAAAAACTGAAGTTAGCTCAAAACAGTGACACCAAAATTAATACATTGGTCACAATAAACTTAAAAATTTGTGAGATTATTTTAAGATATATTTACTCAGGAAAAAAATAGGGTTTCCGTATGTTTTCAAGATAAAACTAAGAGCGATTGTAAAAAGCCGCCGGCAGTCACTAGAATGAATGAATAGAAATTTGGATGTAAAAATAATCTACCAAATGGACCCGATAAAACTTTTACAAAAAATGTTCTAGTTTAGGTACTGTGGTGTTGCCATTTAAAAATCATTTTCTTTATTATGATAGTAAAATGAGAAAAAAACTTTTTTATGTTCTTGTAAATTTTAAACTAAAATTATTATTGAATATAACTAACGAACTAACCATCACGCTGTTTCCCCGCAGGGGTAGGCATAGAGGACGGACCGCCATATAACTCTGTCTTGGCACACACTCCTTGCTTCATTTACATTCATACATCGTCTCATACATACTCTTTTGTTATTCTGACTCTTCACATGACCCGATTCAAGTATTTGATTTACTTGATCGTGCCATGTCTTTCTCGGGCGTCCTCGACTTCTTCTTCCATTCACTTTCGCATCGTATATTCTTTCCACACACCTTTCTTCGTTCATTCGCTCTACATGCTCAAACCATCTAAGCGTCCCTTTCTTGATCCTATTCATTACGCTCACACATTCTTTCCGGATATCCACATTTTTAATACGGTCATACATGGTTTTACCGCACATACGTCTCAAAGATCTCATTTCCAGCATTCAGTCTACTTTCATCAAATATAACATCTAATAAATATTTAATACCAGCCAGCTTAACTCATAATGAAACCAATTTTGATTCTGACATTAACATAAAAGCACACGCTTAAAACTCAAAAAGATAACTTTATATTGGTACACTTAAATAACCTATTCCATTAGTTATTGATGTCGTTGAATGTTAACTAAGCTATTGCTGCGACAAGCTTTGTGGCAAGATTACAGCCGACAAGTTGACATTTTCTTGTCAATACAGTTAGTATTTGTTGTATTAAATGTAGTTTGCGGATCTTTATTCCCCGTAGCTATCCGGCGCAGCAACTCGCACAAGACTGCCAAAGTGCCGTAGGCCGGGTAATATCCCGGGATAAATATCGATTGTTCCGATATTTATCCCGCCGTTACATTTAACGATGGATACTAGTAGCTTCAATATTATCGACACCTCCCCTTCTTTCTGCGGCCCGGGTGGGCCCGGGTAGGCCCTGGTAGGCGGCAGGCAGTACTGCGGGTTGGCAGTTATTGGCCATATTTAGGACACTTACGGGGAAACTTACACACCTCGTCAAATTTCACGTGAAAGATCGTAACGATTGTAATTTTGATCATCTCGCAAGAAGGTATTTGTTTTATGAAATCGGTTGTTAATATTATCAGGAAACACTTCAAACTTTTTGTGATGTTGGCGTTATTAGCTACACTGTCGCTACTTCTGAAAATCATATTTCTCTATTATCATAGATAAATATGGTTTTTTTAAGTCTAATATCAAAAATATGTCTAAAGATATCTACCTTAAACATAGCTCTACTTGATATGATGAATTAAAGATATTTCATCAGAGTAAAATTCACCCTCCAGATAAAATATTTCTGAACACTGACAATCAATTCAGAGTGGTAGATACTCTAAGTATCGCCGTGGTGAAAGACCAACATTCAGAATTGAAACGTTGCCTGAAATGGCTTTAGCCGTGTTTGGTGACCAGATCTGAATAGCCAGGTACTTCCCAACCTTCCTCTTCCCTATCTCCTTCCTTTCCCCACTACCTTCAGCCTCACAACATACCCTATTTGTGGATGCCATAGTCTCACTGGCTCTAGACGGTTGGGAGCAGTTGAGACTTATATGCGGTATTCATATAAACAAAAACAAAAAAAAATCGAAGCTATGAATTTATTTTTCATACTTTGTAAAAAATATTTTAAAACTTATTTTATTTTATTTATTTTTAACCAAAACCTGTAAAACTACTGCAGTGTGTATTCAATGGACATATTATTTCATCGCTTTTATACAGCCATAAAAAATAAAATACATAAGAAAAAACGCACTGATAGAGGTAGAAAAAATTGAAGAAAGACTAAATTATAGATTTCCTATTTTTTACGGTGTTTTCTTCTTTTTCGTAAAATATAATAAAAATATTATCAATATTGTAAATTCAAGTAGATTTTTTGGTTAAATGCCTTGTTGAAAAAAAAAATATGCAGGTATAATCTACATAGTCTGGTATGTACATTTTATATACATAATAATATCTCCCGTTGTTTTTACGGGGCATTTCCTTTGGTATGTCTGCTCCCTCTGGGGAGTAGCAGAAAAAACAATATGTCGAGGAAGGCTGGTGAAACAAGTTAAATAAACAAATATCTGGAGAAGGGAGCCATATGTATCCGTCTTTGTCGGGAAGAGAATTGAGACTGATATGGATAAACAAAACGGTGGAATTTCTTGGAAAAAATTATTGTCTGTGAGTGATGGGAATAACAACAAAAGAATACGTGGATTAATAGTACAAACGGTATTTTATAGAGTCTTTAGTTTGGTTTTTCAATATTACTCATACATTAGATATACGTATGTATCTTTTTACTTTCACCCCAGGATGAACCTGAACGATTGCAGCACGTAGGTGAAAATAATAATCTTCCTCTGCGGCAGAGCGGCTAAGTTTTGTCTCCGCACCCAGAGGCTATGGGTTCGAAACAAAGAGTAATTATTCACAAATTAAAATATAAATTTAGTAGTTTATATGCACCCCGTTACATAGTGAGGGATTCTCTAAGTCTTGAGCTGGTGAAAAACTACACTAATCAGAGTATAAATTTATCTTGATGAAATGTCTTTAACTATGATATGTATTAAGATCTAAATAGCCAGGTAAGTATCATACATATAAACCTTCATTATTCCATAATGGAGAAAAGTCCTGACTTCGGGAAATTGAATCTTTTGCACGACATGACATATTTACTTATAACAATTTCAATAACTTCTGAGTCAAGTTCAACAACTCAAGGAATATGAAACTATAAATAAAAATTAACAAATATTCCAGAGTAATCCCAAAAAACACACACCATAGAAAATACTTTCAAAATGCATAGAAAATGCTTTTACCTATTTTATGCTTATTTCAGTAACAACTTTTCCTTTTTTTAAATCCCGTTATAGTTTGTGTACGGTTTTTCAACAATGTATTTAAGAGATTTAATCAATTAAAACAATGTTTTTTTTTTAATAAATAGTTCTTTAGTATTATTTGCATACTTCAAAATTTCACTCGATTTGGACTCACAGAGCCGGTGAAAAGCAAATTTATTTAAGTCAATCAGAAACATTTGATTTATATTTAAAACTCAAAAATCAGTTCTGTAAAAATGTAATTGTTAAAGCAATATTGGTCATTCGAAGTCAACACACTGGTTGTCAATATACAAATCCAACGACATATGTGTAAAAATATTGTTAGAAAATAGTAGATTTCCCTTGTTTCGGATTTCAGTAACACAAGCGCATTTTCTTCGTCGTAAAAGTGGATTTTCCATTGTTTGCTGCCGCCATTAAATTTGTTTATGTTTATCTCTAAGCTCGCTGCGTTGGTGTGCAATATCTGTTATTATTTGATCATTGTTGGCAGCAGTTCGACTACATTAGCGGGGAGGCGCAGTTGCCGGCTTCTCACGACTTGACGTCGGTTTTCCCGGCAATATAGCCGCCAGCCAGTGGCGGGCGGGAATTTTTTATCTTGATCGCTGCTGGAAAATGGTAAATTGGAAGTCAGATATATATATTTTTAATAGATTTATTCTTTTTCTAAGCTTAAATTAAATGCCCCGCTTTGACCGTTTTTACAATCTTTTTGCTATTTGCTTACTATCGAGAATTTTTAAATCTAACTTAACCTCAACTTACCGAAATGTATGATTGTGAATAAGATCTTGGAACCTGTTTTTTTTTGTATTTGACGTTTTAAAAAAAGCAAACAATAATATGGGTTTTGTCTTGTTTTTTAAAGATACAAGGATTATCCAAAACTCGGTTGATCGTGATAGAAATGACACTGCGATCAAAATATAGTTGGATTAACCTAGAAATTAACTCACATAACGATATTTTTGCTGTTTAAGAAAACCATACCAATTTCACCTTTATCGTAAATAAATATATATAATTTTTTTAAACTTTAATTTTGTGTGACGTTAGGGCTCACCATTTGATAGATATTAATTGGTCAGACAAACTGATTTCCTGTTTTTAGTTCAGGTTTTTGGCGTCAAGTAATTCAGACACTCAACTCTTTAATAAGATCGTTACTTAGACGCTCTTTTACTGAGCTCTTAAAATTGATTAAGAATCAATATTTAAAGTTCAACGTTTCTTCGTGACGTTTTTATATCTCATCGAAGAGTTTATTGTTGCTAAGCAAAAATACGAGGTGAGATAAAATTACCATTAAACAAAGAAATGCAACGGCGCAGGGAAACTTTTAATACAGCCTTATGTCAATAAAACGGGAAATTACAAATAACGCTGTTTTATGGTGTTAAAATGCATATTAACAACTCCGCAAATCACTTTCTGTAATACTTTTAAATTACCCGATTGGTAATAAAAACAATCCTTGTTTCTAATCAATTGATCCCGGTGTTAAAAAATGGAGTTTATTTCATTTCAGTCGTATGTAAAATAAATAAACACAGCTTTTTTGGGCATTGAGGCATATTATTGGTCATTTTTTCATTGCCTAGACGGTATATGCGGCTTGAAGTAACGAACAAAGTTATATTTGTATATTTTTTACTCTACTAGTAAAGAGTAAATGCGTTTACGAAGCATATCTGAAGTAAATAAAAACAATTTTAAAAATATTTTGTTATAAATTAGACACGATTCTGTTATTTCGCATTTATTGGGTTAACCATGTTAATGCTTATTTTTTAAATACTTGTGTAGATACACAAATATTTCGTTTCAATTTTTTTTTACTCAATGTATATCCATGAGTCTCATTGCCTATAGATTAATATTAATAAGTTGACACAATTTTTACAGTATAATCAAAACATTTCACTGGTATTTTATCAAAGTAACCGCTCTAAAACTATCATTCTCTTT
Organism: Drusus annulatus; assembly: GCA_022651775.1. Lineage (NCBI taxonomy): Eukaryota > Metazoa > Arthropoda > Insecta > Trichoptera > Limnephilidae > Drusus > Drusus annulatus. Next base: position 26,352 of record JAGWCC010000276.1, read on the forward strand.
GACGTATGACCATTTTCGTGGAAAAGCAGTTAAGACCCTCAGCTACAAATCCGGAGGTAGCGGGTTTGAAATCCGGTGTGCGCAAATAAATCTATTTTAATTTATATGGGTTATTTCAAACACTTTTTTGTTTTGTTTTAAAATAGTGGAATATTTGCGGCAACCTCCGTTTATTTCTGCTTTTGGTTTATAAGTAGTGTATTTATATCATGACTTACATATTTTATCAAACATAATAACGTAATAAACAATTTGAAGTAATTATGAAGTCAAGCTAAAAAAAAACATTTTTCACTTGTATATTAATAACAAAATAATGTCAATCTCAACCAGGATCAACAATAATTTTACTCAATAAAACAAGCACTGAGATCTTTTCATACTAGTTATCCCATGTTTCGCAGCATCCAGGCAGTTAACAATAGTAATTTGTAAGATGCAATATTTCACATGTAGGTATAATCTCCGCCATGGGTTTTTGGCTACTCCAGACCACGTATGGCGCCATTATCTATGGGTTCTACGTGATGGGAATCCGGAATGACGGGGCACGACTCCGGAGCCACCATGTTTAATAATTTAAGCCGGCTTGCTTAATTGTTCGGATAAGCAGAACAGGTGTTGGGAGATCGAGCGATCGTGGGGGCCGCATGATTAAATTGTCAGTGAACAGAATGCCGTTCATAAATCTTACTATCACATTTGAGAACGCCGGGCTGGGGGGCTTGTCAAGTCTTGTAAAGTGAAATAAATTTATTTTTTTTGTTTTTTAACGATTTTTAAATACGTTTTAATATGGGGAGAGACAATAATACGATTAAATCTAAAAAAAACTTTAATAATGACTAACTCATCTTTTATTGTTTCTTTTTCAGATCGATATGAAAGCCTATGAATAATATAGGTACGATTCTACTAAACTAACTAACTAACCATCATACCGTTTACCCGCAGGGGTAGGCAGAGAAGACGGACCGCCATACAACTCTGTCTTAGCACACACTCCTTTCTTCATTCATATTCATACACCCTCTCATATTTACTCTTTTGTCATTCTGGCTCTTCACATGGCCTAATTCAAGTATTTAATTCACATGATCGTGCCATGTCCTCTTCAGGCGTCCCCGACTTCTTCTTCCATTTACTTTCGCATAATATGTTCTCTTCACACTCCTTTCTTCGTTCATTCGCTCTACATGCCCTAACATTTTTTTCTTGTTCCTATTCATTACGCTTACATCAGACTTGTATTCTTTCCGAAAATCCACATGTTTAACACAGTCATACATGGTTTTACGCACATACGTCTCAGGGATCTCATTTCCAAAGCATTTAGTCTAATTTCACCCTTCCGCTGCCAGTTCCATGCCTCACTGCCATACAGCAGAGATGGTATAAGCTCTCCATTGTGGACTGCTAGCTTCGCTTCTTTGGTCAACTTTTTATTTGCGTCAACAGCGTTCACTCCTCTGTTAATGGAGTTTCCTGCATTAACCCTTTTTTCAATATCCTCATCAGCCTTTCCGGCTCTTGTAAACATACTTTATGAATACATAAACTCATCCACTTGCTCCAAGTATTCATCATTCACAACCATATTGCACGCTGTTCTCGTCATTAATGTGGTCACTTGAATTATTTTTAAAAATATTTTAAATATATATTTTCAGATACGGAAACCTTAGTGAATAAGTCGATTACAGGGAGATTTGATAGTGTTGACATATAACTTGGCTAAAAAAGTAGGTTGGTCGCAGAAAACCAAGGTGGTGAAAGGTTTAGGAAACGAACTGCGTATGGCAAAGTAAAGTCAATTCCGATAAATGTTAATGAAACAACTTTTTTGTTTTTGTTTAATAAAATTAATACTCTGCCTGTTTTTAACCTAAAACCTCTGAAAAAACATACCCTTTCTCTCTGCCATGTTGACATTAAGATAATATTTGTATTTAAAAAAAAAACTTATTTATCTTGTTTAATCTAAAAAAAGCTGTCATGTCGTTAAGATGGATGAATAATCAAGTTGCTGAGCTGTTATTTTACGACTATGTATTTTTGTGTATAAATATCTCAAGAAGTTATGGAAAGGCGAATGTCAAATGAACATTGTAATTACAAACAATCTTTCTAATGCAATTTGTTGAAAATGTTTAACAAGTACTTAACACGTAGATACTCACAATTATTTTTAATCTGGTTAATATCTACTCATTGCTAATGCGTTCTACCAGAACGTACCCATATTGAATTGTTATAATCAATCCATCAAACAACAATACAAATGATAAATTCTATTCAGTTGATGAATGACAGTAAAAGTGTATGCCGTATGATAAATAAAATTATATTATTCAAATAATATGCAGATAGATTGTGTAAACATACGAACAACCAAGCAGGTCATTTTTATGCAAATGAAAAACTTTTTCGATAGGTTGTAAATTTCACCCTAGAACAATACACGTAGCTTAATCGTTTTGTCGTCTAGTAGAACATACGGATTTGAAGGAGAGATGTTGCGTGTCGGACAAAAGTGGACAAATCGTGACTGCGGGGATAATTGTGTCTACTTTGTATCGCACCACGTGATCCTAGCATGTTCATAAGTCGTCATAGCTGAAGACTTTCGTAATGCTTGTAACAAGCATTTCTCAAAAGCTCATACTACCTGTAATTCCGAGCTTCGGTGAACTTCCGAGTGTTCATGCCCATGCCATTCCTCGGAGCAAAATGATTCGCTCATTATGCAACATGTCGGCAATGTAGGTTATGTCCCGATAAGGCCCGGGCAATTCGCATGCTGTTGCGAACTAAAGTACTCCTACTGTGAGCTCGCAATGAGCTGTAGCTGCGAGTACCTGCCCGTCGAATCTACCCACAAAAAAATGATTTATTAAAAGTACCCCCAAGTATGGTGGCTTCGCATGTTACGTCCAAATTTTACGATGCCTTTATATATGTAAAACTCGCGCATAAAATTTAAGTTGAAATTGTAACGTATTCAGATATTGGATATCATATTTCATTCCTTTTTTCCGTACCAGGAAAGGTCGCGCTCGGTATCGTATGTGGAACTTGTATTCAAATAAGCTCCCCTATTGGTTTGTTCACCGTCATTACAATGTGACTTAGGTTGTCAAAAGGCAAATTTGTTGGTAACATGATAACGCGGCCGTAAAATAAATTCCACATTTTATTGCTAAATAAAAGGCTTCTCTTCATTTGGAGGAAGAAAAATTGGTATCACACAAATTTTACGATACTAACATTCATGTGGGTAAATTGATTCGATATATCTGTACCAACGTTCTACATTTTGTATTGTACTTGAAAAAATGTATGTAAAAAAAAAACATTTATAAAATAACCGTTTCGTAAAATAAAGGTGATTTGTTTTATAGCTAACATCTAAATGAATGCAGATATAATAGAAACGTTACTTTTTTTGTAAATGTTTTTAATACCGCGGTAAGGCTTATCACCGGCGTATCTAAATATTCCCATATTTCAGTGTAAATCTTGACTGTCCTGAAAACAATCAGTTCAAGATTTGGCGGATGATTATTAAGGCAATAAACGGAATGGTTTCGGCTTTCTTGAACTACCACGTGATCTGAGAATGATAAAATACTCGACAGAATTCAGAACTAAGTTCTTAACTCCATCAATGATTTATTGCCATACAAAAAGTTTGATACCGCGACATATGTAAATAAATAATTTTCAAATATCAATAATTTTCGATACCTAAGTTATATTTTAATCTAAGTAGTGTTGTTAAGCTTTTCTACGGTGATTCGAGTCACAGTTGTGGATATTTTAATAATAACATATTTAAATTTCAGTACGGTATTTTAAATATTGTCATAGTAATTTTAACCCATTAAATTTGATTTATCTTAAAATTTGGGTAAGACGGGGTAGATATTCAAAAAACGTTGCTTATATTATAAAATATAATTAAAAAACAAAGAGATTTGTTATTTGGATAAGGTAAAAAAAAACATGAAAAAAAAATTATAAATACACATGAGGACTCGGCAGGCAAGTCATTTCGTCTGCTATAATTCTATATCACTTTCAGTCTAATAATAGCATGTTGCAATTTTCATGTTGGGTAGTGCACAACAGCTTGTATTACATCATGGGTTTGAAGGCGAAAATTGTGGCTTACAAATTAAAGATATATGATGCAGCATTTTTTGGAGTTAAATTAAATGACAAATGATAGTTTTGTCTATCTTGGCGGCATAATACAAGTACGTTTGTTTATATCTGCCCAACGAATTTAGAGTTATTTCAAAACCACTTGACGTGTTTTTTTTATAAAAATTAAAGTGTTGTACGCAAAGTGAGTGTTTCATTTAACAACTTTTTATTTATATGTGAGTCCTTTATATTAGATTTCATATTTGAAATGTGGTTGTTCTTTTACGTTCGTGCTTTCTCCGTTTTTCTAATGAAATGTGTAAATTTTCAAACTGAATAATTTTATTCTGAAAGGTCTGAAAGAAGGCGGAGTCCTGGTAAGGCTCTTTATTTCAGTTCCACCCAAGGCACACAATTTTTTTAATAAGAGGAATTCTTGATTACGAACCTAAAAAATTAACAAGTCTGCAGGAATACTTTGTCGTCAAAGGAGAGAATATAGAATGAAAGAATTCGCTGAGAAATTCTAATATGCTTTTTTCTGGAAAGAGGGAATACATGTTTCCTACCGTCTTATATGCACATACATTTTCGATAGTGTTCCTTCCTCTCTTCCACTTTATTCGGTCTCACAACATTTTCTAAATGGAGATAACAAATTTCTCCTTATTCCAGTCAATTTGAACTTTTATACCTTCTTCAAAAATAAAATTTATATTTAGATTTTCAAAATGTTCAACTCAATCTTTCCATTTAAGTCGTAGAAGTAAATTCATAATTTAATCTATTCCAATGAATACCCATTAGATCAAATTAGCCTGGGAAATTTATTCAGCTGAAAACTGAATTATTCCCATATCCTAAAAGAGCTCCGTTACAGTTTTCAAACTTTCAACTAACAGAGAGCTTTTAGCCAACGAACAACTACTCATTCAGAACCTGTTCACCTAGTGTTCCTAATACCTGGAACCTTATTTTCTGAGTTACAAAGTGGTTTCATAATTAAATTAATTATCTAATGCGTAATAAAGATTAATCATTATCGAATATGTGACTCTTATATTTAGTCCCTCGTGAATCATTCTTCTTGGTATAAATTATAATTTCGAAATATTCATAAATATCACCTACAAGGTGGTAGATACTCTCAGTATCACCCTGGTAAAAGACCACCATTAATAATCAAAACTTAGCTTGAAATGGCTTCAGCCGTGTTTGGTGACCAGATCCGAAGAGCCAGTTTCCCAAACTTTCACTTCCTTATTTCCTTCCCTTACCCCATTCCTTCAGTCTCATAACATACTCCAATTGGGAATACCACAGTTCAAGGTTTTTTTTAAGGCATCTGATCATTTCATTTTCATTTGAATGTATGAATCGGATACACAAAACGCAAGATTTTTCAGATGGTTAAACCCTTTTTTACCATATTTTAAAAATTATTTTTACTAATTCCCAAAACAACACCATTTTAATCACGTAAAAAAATAAAAACAATGGTATTGCCTATTTTAGATGTTGTCGACATTAACTGGCAGTGGATAGGTTTTTCCCATGGGAAAGGAGGCAAATATTTTTCACAAAATCCATAACATGATTTTGCGAATACCATCGTACTATTTATTACGGTTGAATATTTTTCTCGTCTCCCTCTCCAGATGCCAGATTTTTTAAAAGTATCCCTTTTTTCCCCCTTCCGATCGTAGTTGGAGAAGGTTGTTTTTTCTCAACCCTATCAATTGTCATTGAAAAAAAAACTAATCGGTTTCAATGACGTTGACGAGTGCGCAACTCGTTTAGATTCGTAGATACAAATATAACTAATCACGATCATTAAATTATGAAACTCTAAGTAAAAAACATGATTTTTTTCGTGATTCATTTTTATCAGTATCAAATTAATCATTAACAATCAAATCATTGGTATTTCCCTGAAGTTCACTGAATTCTGTTTATATCCAATCTGATTATACAAATTAATTATATAAATTTCGTAATTGAGCTAATTGTTTTTTTTTTGATTAATTAGGTTACAACGTATTATTCTAAACGTATCATTTATATTCCATAAGTACGCCATTTAAAAAAAAAAAAAACAATTTTTCATGTGTGAATACCGTCCAAGACTCCTAACTGTCCGGAGCCAGTGAGACTATGTCATCCCTACTTGTGGTATATTGTACCGCTGACGGAAGTGGGGAAGGATTGGAGGTGAGGAAGAAGAAGGTTGGTAGGTACTTGGCAGTTCAGTTGGTCACCAAATTCGTCTAAGGTCATTTCAAGCAGCGTCTTGATTCTGAATGGTAGTCTTTCACAAGAGCAAAACTAAGATCATCTCACCCCTTTACTTAATACAAAACATCTTACATACATGGCCTGTTCAAAAGAATTGTGGAAAAACAAATCATGGATTTAATTCTTTGATCCATTTTTTTCAAAAGTCAAAAATGAAAGAACACACAAAAACGTGACTAACCTTTCCAGTTGTCAAAAACAAACCACTAATCCAAAATGGGTGATAATGCTAACATATGATTAACATATGTGTACCAATATAACGAAAAAAAAATCGATAGTCGAATGTACACAGCCCGCGAAAATTCAAAATTCACCTTTTCTATTGAACAGGCCTCTTATAATAAAGGTGGGTTTAGTAAGCTACTAAAATATTTATTTTTTTAAGATGTTCAGGATTTTGTACGGATTCGTGATTATTATAAAAGAAAGATTTTTATTAATAACCAGAAATAAATAAAGATTTTTGTTAGGTACTTGCCCAATAACTTTGTAAGTTTTGAAAAAAAGTTTGATTCTTTAGTTAGCAGCTTGTAATAAAATCTAAAAGCTTGTTTAACTCCGCGTCATCGGCTTTATGGTCGGAACGAAAAACTTAACTAAGAAATAACTCATAAACACCAGTAAACACAAATCTTTAGGGATTTTCCAAATCTGTACGGGGATGTTTCATTTACTGATACCTTAACATGGTTATCCCAAAGATGAAAGAAATGTGGAGATCGGTATTTATTTTGACGATTAGTTTTTTTTTTGTTTCTGTTCTTTTGTTATAATTTAAATATTAATATTTTGTTTTCTCACTGGTCTCTTATTTTATTTATATTTAGTTTTCCCTTTGTATATGTTAATATATATATTTATATATATTGTTTTTTTACAATAACTCCACACATAAAAATAACCGCACACTATGTATTTATTGTTTTGTTTAATGTTGTACCTTGATGATGCTTAAGCTAAGCGAAACCAGTTGTTCAAATTTTTTTAATAAAATCTTTGGTCTTATAAAAAAGTTATTTTTTCATTTCGTTATTAAATATGTCAAACCACAAAGTAATTGATTTCTACGAAAACACAAAATATAATACTAACTTAATAATATTCGAAGCGTTCTCTACAGGGCAACACTCATCTGGTACCTTTGCACAACAGAGCAGTAGTTTATCCCGGTGTATCTTTGCTGCTATAAAATATATCTGGCTATAAAATATATTCCGATCGTTTACTCCTCCGGTTATTCGCAATTTACGGACTGGATGCGTGTGAACGCCGCTTAATGCGTGTGCTTATCGCCAGGCCGCGGCTGAATAAAAGTAACAATAGCTGCTTTATTTCCCACAAAAAGTATTGGAAACTGTTTTGAAATGTTTTAAGATTATAACTTTTTCAATAAAATATTGTTTCACGGCATTAATTTGAATCGGTGTGTATTATTATTGGGGCCTTAGTTTAATACATGTATCATTTATTTATACTTGGTTCAAATGCTCTCACTTACATTAAATTGAGTAAAAGTGTTTTCAAATTTTCAAAATTATTAATTTTAAAATTGTCTCCCCTTCTTTGTTGCAACTTATCTAGTTTAACATTCCTTGCAGTAGAGTCAGAAACAATTAATTTCTGTTCCTCAATCATCACTCTACTAAATATGGGTATCAATATCCACTGTCTAGAATGTCCAGACTTGTAAACTCAAGCCATGGTCTTGAAATTTTTGGTACCAGTCAATATGATTTTTTTCATTCTTTAAGAGTCTACCATAACTTTGACTCGACCTTGGCTTTGATTTGAATGTTCTTTTTTATGTGTAGTTAGTTATATTTGTATCATTGCTTCATTATAATATTAGGTATGTGCTGTTCGTTCTCTGTTCTTCTTTTTTTCCATTTCGTGTTATGTTTTTTTTTTATGTAATTGGGCAATAGTCCGGTAGCTTATAATAATATTTAAAATACACATTGGATTATTTTCAGATAAGTGTATATATATATGTGAGTTTTAAATGAAAATGAAATAGTAGCTTTGTGTAAGACCACAGATTTTATTTTAATTTTTATGATGATTGGTCGTTCATAAAAAATAAAATAGAATCTGAGATCACCTATAAAGTTGTTATGTTATTTTCATAAAGTATGTCAAACTACAAAGTGATTGCCCTCTACGAAAATATGCATTTTTTTTTTAATTTATGTTTTTTTTTGTCTCAAAGTGAGTTAACTGGTGTTGGTTTTAATCAAGGTGATATCTGCATAAAGGCCACAAAAGAAGCAAAAATAATTATTTTTTATGTTTCTTACTACATATTGTATTTTTTAGTGATATGACACTCTTAGCATAAATATTATTTTTTTAACTGTGTTGTTCATATTTCAATATCTGATAAAGCAGTGCAGTCCCCTTGCCAATCCCCTCCATTCCTATTAACTGTAACAATAAAGGTGTCACAAAAGTACATAATATTTTTTAACACATTTTTCCTAATATCACCATTAAAATAGTTATTTTATGACAGCAGTAACTGCATCAGCTGTACATTAACATTTTTTTGAAGTAACTTTAAGGTTTACATAGCCAGTATTGTTACGAGGAACACATTTTCCAATGCCATTATAATCAGGTTATTTAATAAAATAAAACGCCTCACTTCATAAAAAAAAAAAACCCTACTATTAAATTATCTGACGACCCTCACAAAAAACTTTAAGTACTTTTCCCTGTATTTGCCCACACCTTCGCTAGTAACCAAAAATAGCTATCAAGTGAGGTGTATACGTTACTGCAAAAGCCCGAAAATTGGTAAATCTTAGGTTTATCCGGGAAAACTAAACAACCGAAATGGTTGCACAAAAACAGAAATGGACTATCTAGGCTAGATTAGATTAGATTAAGTTATGTCAGGTTTGGTTAGGTTGTGTGAGGTTAGGTTAGTTGAATCTTAGAATTTACCATAGTGAGGTGGTAAATATTCAAAAAAATACTTATTAACATTTTTTTTCGAGCTTTTACACAATCATTTCGCTACATGCTAGGATTTACCCGTAAAACAAGAAATCTTTCAATTTTTGAGCTTTCATAGTAACTCGTCATATTTGAAACACATTTAGGATATCTCTCAGTTTTCGATAAATTAATTTTGATCCGAAAGGATATTGAAAGTAATATTCAACGCTTCTATTAGAAGAGTATATCTTTGTGGACAAACTTGAAGATTCCCCTGAAAGAAAATGGTTTTTGACAACAAAAATTATGAAAATATTATAAAACAATTTGCTTGTACGAAATAAAACAATCATTTTGCATAACCACTTATTATTGACTGAAGTGTTTGTCGCTTAATTTTGCAGTCGAATATTGGGCCGGTCTTGGGTTTAAAACCCAATACCGGCAAAAGTGTTCATCACCGGGCAGAAGTCAATCAATATAGCTATGGGTCGTGAAAACCTTGAATGTAATTAGTGTAATTTTTATAGTATTTCAATAAGAGTATCATGGAAAGGCTTCAGGTTTAATACAACAAGGCCTACCGCATGACGTTCAGTCTTCCCAGGCATTGCAATGCTTCTGATATATTCACCGAGGGCTGAGTTCTCGGATTTACATACCTTGTGAGAACCGGGGTAGCAGGAATGAGGGAAAGGATCAAAAACTCTGGAAATGACCTCATCGTGGAATCCCGTCAAATTTCGAATTCTAGTATAGAAACTTATTGTAGTAAGATATTATCCTCATCAATCTTAATGCTGCCCGGATGGACTCCCTCTTGATGGCCTTCTGCAGACATGAGACCTAATATCCTCCATAAACAATTTTTATATTTATTATTTATATTTTTTCATGAACTTATGTTTTTTTTTTCAAATACAATTTCTTACTTTTATTTAATCTATTATTATCAATTATGGAATGTATTGCATTGAACTACTTCTATTTACCTTCTGGAATTAAACTTTTGTTATTATTATTATTTAATGACTAATTTTAATATTTCAAGTAATGCGGTTAAACTAATGTTCTCTTCTACAGTCCTCTGCGTATCTTGGTAATAAATTAACTTAAGGCTTCACAGGCACTGTCCCTTGCACCCGACAGCCCCATTGTACTCGTGTATGGCCGCTTAAAGTTGAATTCATATTCACAAGAAATGCAGTGAGAGCTATGCCTCACCCCCAGCATTTGTCAGCCCGTCTTCTAGCACTAGGATGTCAGTGCTTGGTAATTGTTTTCTACTGATTTTATTTTTATTTTTAGAAGTAAATATGTAATATTGTTTTTTTTCTATTTCTTGTAATTGTTACGTAACGAGTTACTATTCTGTTTCCTCGGAATATTGTTATGCGATAACTTTATTTTTTACGTAATCCGCGTTTCAAAAATCTATCTGAATTAAATGGTTGGTACTTACGTGAAATAAATACTTGAGGATTGAGAGCCCCTGATTCTATTGATTTCAGTTCATGAATTGTAAACTTTTTCAATACGAAATTAGCTGCCGTCCTTAAATAAAAAAAAATCTGTTATAACATAAACAATATATTTAATTTAATAGGAATACACGTAATAAAATAAGAACTAATTGCCAAAAAATATATAGAAGTTAAGTATGCAGAAAATTTTGTTACACGTTTTACAATTTTTCTGCATGCTCAACTTTCCTTTTTTTGGCACTTAGCTCTTATGACATTAAGTGTATTTATATATTATACATTAAAATAATTTATTCAACTGCCTTGTTTGATGGTATGAAGCAGTGGAGCGTGGTATCTCTAATTGGAGATGCTATAGTCTCGCTGGCTCCATACGCTTGGGAGCAGTTGGGACTATTGAGCGGTATTCACAATAAAAAAAAATATTTTAAGAAGTGTGCAGGTGAGCCGAAAAACAACTCCAAGCGGATGGCGAAAGTTTTCCTTCACGCAGGGCAAGCGTATGCCGAGAGACTAAAAAAAATGATTAACGATAATAGTAGGCTCGATCTAGTAAATTGAAACCCCAAAATTTCATGAAGGAAGTCTAAAGAAAGAGAAATGTGTTCTCTCGAAAAAATGGACAGCTTAGGTACCTAAGGATCTTGAATTGACTGGCAATACCGCCAGGGACAACAATACGATCAGGATCATTCTCCGCCATGTGCAGCATGCCATCTTACAAAGGCAGGAGCTGCAGTGTAATCCGTTTTATGGCATGATTGTCGCCAAAGAGGTGTTCTGCCTAACATCCTTGTCGTTCTTCATCGTTCAAGAGGACCGAAAATATAAGGTACCTACGTTTTTACTAAAACAAACATGGCTTAAAGGTGATTAAATTATTTATAACCAAGGATCCCTCCAAGATCCGTCCCAAGGATAAATATTTTATTTATTTATTTAACTAATTGAATAAAGTGTTTTTTTTTACTTAATACTAACAGTAGATATAATATAAATTCAATTAATATACAATGTCTAGTTTTTAGTTATATGATCGATAGCATTACGAATTTCCTAAGATAAAGAAACCAGGTTACTTTTGACAATACAATTGGTATAACAACGTTGTTGCAAATTACCTTTGATGACTAAAGTATAAATTTTCAAGAGAAAAAAATTACAGAATATTCTTGTTTGGAAATGATTCATCATCCATCATGATTTCATTTATAAAAAAAACGTAATGAGATAAAATAAATTAATAAAACTTAAATTATTAATACACAGCATGGGTAACGAGTGCATATATACCCTTGTGATTTTAAATTTTCTAATATGCCTGTAGTAAAAAGACTCGAGAATAAGTAGGAAAAAAATCAACGTCTGAAAAAATGTTGTACGCTGTGCATATACTCGTACTTCTGAAAATGTTTGTACGCTGTACATATAATTCTGACAAATCCTGCACACCGTGCATATACTTCTGACAAATTAAAGTGTTACGTAGTTAATTTTTGAATGCGGGTGTGGAATAGTTTGAGCGTGTGTTTCATACTGGAGAGTGGAAATGAATGTTCTCCAGTAGATAATATCTGTCAACAGCAGTGTTGATAAATTTGTAAATGACTCTTTGGTCAAATTAAATTCATCTGTCTGTTAGAGGTGATAAATTATGGCATATTTATTAGTCTTTTTGCTGTTAAGTAGGACTTATAATTTGTATTCATGAAACCTTATTTTGGTTGTTTCAGTTTTTTTTCAACATTAACATTGTTTTGCGGATTCCAAGTCACTGATCCAAATTCTTATAATGCGTAAGCAAATGAGATATATTTGGTGATCTCAATGGTTTAGTTACTCTTACGGATCCTAAAAGTTTGTAGAGCCTGTCACGGGTGGAATTGTGAGCGAAAAGGCTTTCAATCCTTTACTTCACTGCATGTTTTCAGTTCCAAACCATTAATTCTATATGGGAATAAAAGGGAGTTAATGCTCTTGGTGAAAGACTTTGTGTTGTTTTTTTCTAAGTTAAGAAAATTAAAATTAAAGGTCAAAATATTTGGATCATTTTTTATCGCCATTCTATGCTCGTTAAATCACGTGTTTATATGTGTTGCTTGTTATTTTCTCGAATATTTTGTCATTCAATTTAAGTATTATTGATTTATGTTATCACAGAATGCTTATCGCTGGAAAAAATAATACAATCGCTCACTCATCGCTAATCCAAACAAAATATAGGATGTTTTTTTCCATGCTGTAATGGTCGAAATATATTATTTTTTGTTCATGGTGATAATGAAATCAATTCGACTTAATATGTGTGAAAGAAAGGTTTTTTTAAATATTATGCAATTTTTTATGATAGAGGTGAGTTAAACAAATTAATTTGACTAAGTCAATTTGAAACATTCGTGAAGAGTTTATACCCATACATGTCTTAAATTTTTTTAGCTAAACGTAGTTTAAGTACATAAACTTACCATCTTTTCCAGAAAAAATGTTAATTCAATGATGCACTTGCAATAAGTAAATGAATATGTACTCATATAATCATTGACAAAATATTATTGAAGTGTTTCAATATAGTCGGGAATACAATTGTTTTTATTTATGGCCTTTGTGTCAAATTTGTAGAACCACATTTCAATTTGTATAGTTTAATTTAATATTATTATTACTATTTTTCACAAATTTACAAAAAAAATATTTGATAATCTTTGTGATTCATAAAATGTATGTAACAAAATAATAATAATAAGTTGTTATCGTTTCTGAATAAAACAGTATAAGTAAGATACGCGTGAAGCATTTATCAGTGTGATTCTGATTGGCTTGATAAAACCAGTCGAGGAAAGTTATATTTTGTTGCCCCATTAAAAATTAATATTCGTAATGTCGAAATTATTCTGTGAGTGGACTTATCAATTATTAGATCAAAGTTTTTTTTTTATTATCGCGATGTGACTTAATTTTTCTATAACACATTGACTTGGACTTTAACCACCCAGTTGCTTTTGTTTTAAAATGTGTTGTTTCTGCCTTTATTTATAATCTTTTGTTTAATCATTTTCTTTTTTTCTCCGAGTTACGAATAACCTGACAAAGTGATGGTATTATAGATAGCACTGAGTTATTGAACCTTATATCCTTTCACTTACCAACGAGAACTACTCGATCCAAAATTGTATTTAGTTGTCACAATAATATCAGGACTGCGTCTTTCAGATACTCGCTTGTACCTAGATTGCATGTGGTTGGTAATACATACGCAGAGGTGGCTGATGTATTGAACTGCATGGATAGTAGATAAAAGAAGGCTTTAATATCGTATATCTATAATCAATTATATTTTTATGAATTAAAACACTATTTTTATTACTCTACAACTATTCTTTATTTTGTTTGTCCATATAATTCTTATTTTTTCACTGTCAATTGTAAGCCTTCAATGTAAATGCCCCTTTCGGGCGTATACAATGAGATAAATAAATATTTAACAAAACTTCTACTTCTATCATAATAAGCGGAAAATTTTGCTTGTGCAACGATAAAGCACTTAGCTAGCAGAAGAATTGAACTCACGACGCCCGAGTGGGAATCCAACGCGTTTGTCCAATTACCTACTAACAATTGATCTTTTATTTGCATTTCAAGAAAAGTATTTCAAACATAAGAAATAGTATTTTTAATAAATCTTAAGTAATTTTACATGAAAATTGAAAATGTTTGTTTTTTATCATTACATCTGTGTGATAAAACAAAAAATTGATTTTAAAAAAAAGTTAGAATTCGTAAAATTTGTGATTATATTTTATTAGTTTTTATATCATTATCTTATCAGGGGTTATTCAGTATTTGGGTTTGGTATGACTCTTTGAGTGTATTTTTTCCCCACCAAATAGAACAAAGGTCTAAGATAAAGTAACGATAGCGATGTATCACGTGGATTACTGATTACTTGTTGATGGTGTTGAGTGCAAAATACCAACAACAAAAAAAGTGATACTATATTTAGATATATTTGTAAGATATATAATAATAAATAAGTAAATTATGCCCAGTACTGCTACTTATTTGTCGATAAATATAACTTCAAATTAAACTAGAGTTTTGTTGATTTCAGTTGCATTCGCGGTAGGTCTACTGTGTTACGCCAGCCTGGTGCAATCCTCCGAGAATCCTGAAGACACGTGCGTCTGCCCTAGAATCTACCAGCCCCTGTGCGCCAGCAACGGTCGCACCTACTCCAACAACTGCGCCTTCGCTTGCGCCAGGGACTACAACATGGCGAGAGGAGGCGACGTCTTGAGCATAGTCAAGAATAGCTCGTGTGGAGAAGAAGTATTAGAATAAATCTGCAAGCTATTTAATTTTAAAATAATTATTAAGCATACTAGTTTTATAAAATTTAAGGATAACTGCGTTATTGTATGTTTGAATTTGAAATATAACCTTGTTTTCTTTGTATTTGAACCAAGTTTTGTTGCAAATACTGAGGGAGAATTAAAAATGCAAAATTCTTGTAAAATGGAAGAAACATACTTGATTAAAAAATGACAAATTACATTGTTTTATTTATTCAGCAAAAATAAATAAAGATTACTACTAAAACAAGTGAAGTGCACATTAAAAGTTATACATTCGCAGCAAAGCGTAAAGTTCATTCGCTTTTAAAACAATTATTTTTAGTAAAGAGAAAGTGAAAAAAAAAACAACCATATTTGAACCACTTTTTAGAGTGGAAAATTATACCGAAGTATCGTCCTGATAAGAAACAATCCTTAAGAATCAATTCGTTGAAAAGTTTAGCTTCGTTTGGCGACTACATCTAAATAGAAAGGTGCTTCCGAACCTTCATCTACTTCTTCATATGCCCTTGACATACTTACTTCAGCCTCACAACGAACTGAGGAAAACAGCAATTCCGCAGAAACCGGGCAGTACAACACAAAAAGTTAGTTTTGTTAAAATCAAGTCCGTTCATTATTCTTCAGCAAACGGAAAAATGTTTTCAAGTCCCTAAAATATTTTTTGTTGTTGTTACTATACCCAGAGACTTGCACTCCATTTAAGCACATAATCACTGCCTATCCTGCCGTACTCGCACAAAATGATGTATAATATTGAATTGAGTAGTATGAAATTATTGCAAAAAAATAAATCTACAATTTAAAAAAAGTCCAGCCAATCGCACCGCCGCGAGCCTCAACGACATCCTACTTTATAGCGTGACAAAAGCAGTAACTGAATATGCGCAAACGCCGCCAATGGAACAGTAGTTTATTATATGTTCAGTACGACTAGACTACACAAAATATGTTTGCTGTGAGCTGTGCGCGCGTTCAAGTGGCTTATTTGTGTAAGTGTCTAGGCAGTGTTTTTACAGATCAAATCATATAGCAATTAATGACATCGGTTGGTACCTCTCTCTATTATTAATTAATCCGCTGTTTCTCCTACTGCCTACCCTTATCAAGAACTCTATGCATGCCACTGACTGTACCTGCTAATAATAATTTGGGCCTCACTTGATTCTGTCTCCGAGCTGAAAGCCCGATTTCACAGGTTTATATTACTTTATGCAGGTTAGGTGAGGTTGCAAAAGCTATGTAAGCTTTGGGGTTTGAAACGTGACAGTTGAAAGTAAAAGCAAAATTATCGTATATAACAAGGCTCAATCTTTCTCACCGCACTCGTAGCGTGATTCACAATGAACTGTACCGTACCAAAAATACAAAACATTTAAATTTTATTGTCGAATTTATTGTATCGACGCCCGCCCTCACGCGCTGAACGTCGAGCGTCGTGTCGGGGCGTCGGACGTCGCGTCGTTGCACGGAAATTATAAATTGACTGAGAACGAAGCCTGCGGCCGGGCGACCGCTGAGCGCACAATGCAAAGGTGTGGTTCGTGCTATAAATTCAAATCCTTAGGGCAGTTTGTTCCCCGAATCTACGGCCGGTGTTTGCGTATTTTAAACCACAATAGTCGGCCAAAGGGCGGAGACGAATGAGGTGATTTACGAAACGCTAGCCGTGGCGGATAGTAGTCTAATTATGACTGCATTTACAAATAAATTGTAATAACTTACTGTCTAAGCAACGCAATCAAAACTAAATAAATAGCGAACAACAGTTGGGTACACACAGAAGAGTGATTGAAAGATTTCGCTCTGCTTTTGAATCATCATAAATACTACAGAAAATAAAGTTTTTATTTTTATTAAAAAATTGTGTACACAATCATTAAATAGAAAAATTCCTTCGGAAAGTTGGTGTTGTTTTGTCAGCCTACGTGCATTCGAATGCCAAACTAAAACCACTTATTCACATATAATAAAAATAAATCAAAGATCTGAAAACACACCGCCGAAGAAATAAAAAGGTGGAGGGGGGTTCCCAAAAAAAAAAACTTCAAAATAGATCAAATTTATTAACATTCGTTTGTGTTCTATCGCACATGTTCTATTAAGTTGTGGTATAATATAATACAATATTCCTGTATTTATAAGCAAGCAGAGTAAAAATGTTAATAAAACATATTATTTCACTGATTGTTCGTCAAAAATTAAGAAATCACTCTGACGATAAGCATAGATCCGACGCTTTAATCCTCCGATTCTTAAGCGGCGACTAATCGAAAAATGGCCTTACGGCAAAAGGTGGACTGAAAAAACGAATGTTCGCCGCAAGGCATATAGGGGGGCATGGGGTCTGAGTTTGCTGCAGCAGGCCTAGAAAGGTTATTGTGCCCGAGGTGTTCATTTTATGTAGCATATTACCATAATCTCAAAATGTTTCCCCAGAAATACCTCAGGAAGTAACGAATACATAGGTTGATAGAAATAAATTAAAATTCGATATTTATTTCTCTAAAATATAAAATACTTACATCATGGGTGCATCCTCGGAATAAAAATGATATTTTGTTAACTGCAAACCTCCCGTTTTTTGATGCTAGGTCGCCTTAACACGTTTTTGTCTAAACATGAACCCGGTAAGTAATAGACACGCCTCGTAATACATCTGAGGCGTGCCGTGCTTTTAAATTAAGGTTAGGACGCTCGACTACTAATCCAGAGGTCACGGGCTCAAATTTGGAATCTGGGAAAAATCCTTAACACACGAACATTAAATTATTTGATTTAGTAACTCAACACACAGTCGCTTACCGAACCCATGTCTTTATCAGTTGTAGGATGTTTTGTATCAAGCAGAGTGGTAGATATACTCAGTATCGCTCCCGTGAAAGACCACCATTCAGAATCGAATCGTTACTTGAAATGGCTTTAGTCGTGTTTGATGACCAAACCTGAATACCTAGGTACATCCCAAACTTCCTCTTTTTTTTTTTTTTTTTAAGTAAGAGAAACATTCACGGGTTACGAATAACCTGACAGTATTTGAAAAACTCCTACTGCCATCATAAAAAGCTGAAGATGTTGCTTGTGCAATGATGGAGGACTTTGCCAGCAGAGGAATTGAACGCACGACGCCCGGGTGGCTCCGACGCGTTCTTCACTCAGCTACCGACCGGTCAAATTATATTACATTCTTCCCCTCCCTTAGTGCCTTCAGCTTTAAGACATAAGTAAGGTTGGGTGCAGTTGGGACACTCAGGCGGTATTTACTTTGTTTTAAATCGATGATTTTTCAAAACAACGAGTAAATGGTCGGGATTTTTACAAATTCAACGCTTTTATTTGGCAAAAAAGTCACCGAAATAGCTTTTCTACAAATTCTTCAAAATGGCAAGATAATTCACAGCACACCGCTGTCATTGCGTGCGGTAGTATGTGAGCTTTAAATAACCAGCATATTCCACTGCTCAAGATTACCAGCCGCTTCTACCCGATACTTGCGGCAAAAGTAACACTTTGCAATAAAAACATCCCTTATAAATACAGAGATGTTCGTTTTTGCAAAGTCAAGTTTCAAAACCAGTTTAGTGTCGAAATTTAGCTGCTGTTGTGAAATACAGTTGTTTGTTTTTCATCCTAACGCGGTCCGCTTTTAATCTAATTTTCCTTCAACATTTTTAACGATTTTGCACGCGTTGCTCTGTTAATTTTATGTAAAATTGTTACCATTTTGTACTGCTTTCGTGACGTCCGTGAAATTTAATTTCACGTACAATTAAATCAGTGAAATTTATCGAGCACTTTTTTTTATAAAGAAAGAATAATATTTCCGGGTTACGAATCACCTGACAATATTTGAAAAAGTTCTACATCCATCATAATAAGCGGAAAATGTTGTTTGTGCAATTATGGAAGACTTAGCTAGCATATGAATCGAACCCACGACGCCCGGGTGGGAATCCTACGCGTTTGTCCACTCAGCTACTAACAGCTCGTTTGATCGTTCATATGCTTTTTTTATATGTACTCGTATTTATGTGATTACCACAAGAGTCCAAACTGCCCGAAGCCTGCGGAACCATCGCATTTAGGGAAAAGGGGGGGAAGAGGAAGGCGACTATTCGGATATAGTCACTAAACACGTCTAAAGTTATTTTAAGCAACGCTTCGATTCTGAATGGTGGTGTTTAGCCAGGGCAATACTAAAAATACCAACAGTTCGGAATTGCGCCGCAAATATAACAACACACTTTTTAAAACTAAATTTTATGTTACCACTTTGTTACTACGTGGTTTATACAGAGCGAGGATTGATTATTTTGCTTACCACAGATGTGAAGTATTGCCACACTGAATTTGCTGAAATCTCGACAAGAGGTTCAAAATTAAGCCCAACAAAAAAATACAAAGTTTGCGGTTATATGAACATACAGAGGGAGAACTTAATATAAAATAAAATAAGAGAACAGTGAGAAATCAAAAGAATAACATTTGAATGAAAATACAGAGAGCATAACGTCAACAGTAACAGAGGCATAACGTCAACAATAATCTTGTACTCTAGTGATGCTTAGGCTAAGCGAAACCGGTCGGTCATAAAAATTAAAATAAATTCTGTTTTATTTTATTTTAGTACATATAACAGGCATGATGCCCAAAACATATATACTCGTACATGAGTGGTTACTTAATTAGAATATTTAACAACAGTAGGTAACCAAGTAAAAGTTTTTGAAAAATTCAAAAGTAAATGAATAACAAACAGAGCAAATGAATGAATAATATTATACAAGGTAGAACATAAATAAATGGATTATTGGGACCTATACCGAAGAGATTTGGTACTTAGTACTTCATATAACCAGTCTATAACTAAAAGGCATCATTTCAATATCAGCTTGATATGTTTGACAGATTTATTTATTTTAAATTGATTTATCGTTTCAATAAAAGTGTTTGAATATGTCAAATAACAAAGTGATTGCTTTCTACGAAAATATAACATAAGTTTATTTTTACCTTCTGATAACAATACTAAAAGCTGATAATGCATCATTAATAAAACTTGTCATTAATATCATGGTATGTGCATGGCTATTTAAAAAAATAACTTTGCGAAACGTGCTTTTACAAATTGAGGCAGGAATAATGTTGACTTTATAGCGGACACGAAAAATTTAAAGCACACGATGTAATGTACATGAAATCCGGCGATTACTCGCCATTGGGGTCGCAGGCACAGAGCGCTCCAAAAATACAAAACAATGACATTTCCAGATTAAGGCTCTAATGAAAAAGTTTGGAATCGCCTAAGTTGCCGTACCGTAGAGAATACGGGCGCTGAGAGCTCTGTGTTCTACAAACACTCCGCTGATGTAAAAAGGCTGTACCGAATAAATCACTGTCAGATAAAATGCTTCCTTCTTTCAATGACAAAAGCGTAATGATACCATTTCGGATAGACTGCTGTTGTGTTGTATCGAATGTGTGTGATTTGTTGTTAGGGGATATTGTTTGTGACGTACACAAGAGAAATAGACAACTACTCTGATTGTATTCTTATTCGAGTCAACGTTTGTTTACCATCAATATTATACTTGTGCTTTGGAATTGTCTTAGGGGAAGACTTTTATTTCGCTGTTTCATATCTTATTATGGAATCTATTAACATTTGGTTTTACTCCACACTAAGTAACGATAAGTAAACCCTCAAGATCTTAACCTGGGGAACGAATAAACAACTAATATTTAATTTAATTTTGAAATCACATATCGTCTCCGGGAAGGCAAAAGAGCTGAAGTGCCATTTTGGGAAGTTTACACAAGAGCATTTTTAAGTTGTTTTTGTTTTACAATAAAATGCATAAGTCTTTAGCATCAGGTTTGATTTTTTTTTAAGCTTAAATCAGGTAACTCAATGTTCTCACTGAGTTACCTGAAGCAACGAAAAGCTAAAAACTTTCAAACTTGTGTCGCTTGAATCAAGCTTTCTCCCAAATGGTTAATATATTTTAGATGGCTGATGACCACAAAAATCTTCAGAATCAAACGAGAGTCAGAACATTCGATGCAGAAAAAAACTGATCAAAACTGCGTATGTAACTCTTTTTTTACCAAAGTGTCGCTTAGGCTCTTTTGCCTATCCATCAAATATATTGTATATTTTAGAATTATATCTCTAAATAATTCATCATTGATTTTTAAAATTAAGCGATTTTACAAAGACTTTTACTGGCCAAGATCGTATTTAGCTGTCGGTACATGATAATATTTGGAACACTAATTCAAGGGGCAAATTTATTTACATTTATATCTATGGAGTACTCGATCTCTTTATTAGTAAGGAAGAAATAAACCAATTACTGTGTACTAATACTTGACAGATGTAAAAATATCTATGGAAAAGATAATGAGTTTTTAATAAAATTTGTTAATAATTACAACAACAAAAAACAAAGTCGGATTATCATGTCCTTGTGTTGATAAGATAGTTTTTCTTTATGACGAATGTAAGTCAAGTATGCATTAATCTACAATAAATAAATAATATTATTTTCATAAATATTAAATCTTGTATATAAATTAATCTCTTTTAGAAAATGATTAACGGTTAAGTGTTGTAATTCTACGGCTTATTATTCCTAGTAATATATTTCCAATAACTACGTACGGTTTTAGAGGAAAAAAATAATATGCAAGCTTCTACCAGAAATTCCAGTTTATTTCATATTCAAACTAATTTAAGCTTTTTCTTGCAATATGTGTAACTAAAAGGCGACTTTGCATGTTTAAATGAAATTTGTATTTATCCCATTCCCTTATTTGTTTCACAAACTAATCTGCATAATTAGTATGTAGGTTATTTACTCTGTATTTTTACACGTGTAATTAAATGTATTTTTAATGTGTTTAATTTCATTGAATTTGAGGAATGATCAATCGTTCATTGTTAATAAAAAATATTTTAAGTATGTCTCACGTAATCCTTTAAAATAGGGATAAATCCAAGACATAACTTTTAAAGCATTAGAATTTGAGGAGGCAAAACATTTCTCGAAGTGTAATCAACTTAAATTATCACAAGGACACGCAATGTTGATTAACACGTAGGTACCTACTTAATAAATGTTGTTTATGAAAAATATTTTTATAAGTTGATATTGATATAAAAAAATGACATTTTCAAGGTTCTAATGATAGAAACTCACGTTGATTAGATTAGTTTCTGATGACCTTTTCACTCACTACGAGGCCCCGTACTTGTAAACGAGGTGTAAATGTTACGTGTGATGTAAGGTCGGAGTAGCAAAAAACTTGTTACCACGGCTTGTGCGTCTAACTTAATGGCCTACGTCCGAGTAACTAAACCGACTATGTTTTAAATATATTGGGTTGGTTTTTTGTTGAACAATATGGAAGAATTTAAAAATAGACATCTTTTCAAAACAACCAACATTTAACTCATCGATTATTTTTTGTATGTCTTCCATACTGCAGTTTTTAAAGCATCTAGAGAATAGATATGTATATAGGTAAATCATTTTTCTGCTTTTATCAAATGTATTTTTATCTGCCAAGTTTTTTTATGATAAGTACTGCCATCGATCATATTAACTTTTCCGATGCTCTTTATACATAAATATATCTTTATAGCTAAATCTCATGATTCAATTATATTATCATTCAGCTCGCACATGTCAACTATTGACTTTATAGATCTACTTACATGCTAACGTAACCTTGTCAAAAGCAGGAATGCAAATGGACAAGAGTGGAATCACACCTTTCAAATCGTAACATACACGAGTATGTGGAAAGTTTCTCAAATCATACAACTCTTACGAACAGTCGTCTTGGAGTTACCAAAACTACTGACAGATATTGTGTGAAATGTCATAAGTTTCTGAAAGCGTGCTGGAATATCAAATGTGAAGCTAAAGTAATTGTTAGGAGAGCCACTGATGGAACAGTCATTATGAGACACCTTTAAATGGGAATCAGTTATGCTACGCAAAGAAAATTATTGTTTTTCGTATAGCGAGGCATCTGGTGGAAATCTTTCGTTTGTTCTTACGGTATTTTAAAGGGAAGTTGCTCCGTCATGTATCTCTTCGACACCGGCGTACAGCTGAGAGATACGCCAAAGGTTCGGTTTTTCACCTTGGAGTTATATCCCCTTCAAGCAAGTTTCCCTTCAAAGCATAAACTTCACTTACAGTTCGTAATAATGGGAATAAGAAGATTTTAAATATTGTCAGTTTGTTCGTTATCCAGGAATGTTTACATGTCTTTCTTTAAATAAAATATGTTTCAAAAAATATATATAATATTATACAGGGGTGAAAATTTTAAAAGAGAAAAGGTCGTTTTATAACTTTTTATTATACTCAGCTCAGCTTTAGAAAGAAAAATATAGTAGTTTTTGATAAATCAAATAAAAATTTTGAAATTTTTATCGTTTTTGAAAATGTTTAAGTCTTTATCATTTTGAAAATTTTATTATTTCTGAAAACTTGTATTTTCTTAAGACTTTGATCCGGGATGCATATCTTTTTTTATATGAATACCGCACAAGAGTCTCAACTGCTCCCAACCGTCTAGAGCCAGTGAGACTATGGCATCCCCAAATAGGGTATGTTGTGAGGCTAAAGGTAGTGGGGAGGGGAAGGAGAGGCAAGTTGAGAAGTACCTGGCTATTCAGATCTGGTCACCAAACACGACTAAAGCCATTTCAAGCAACGTTTCGATTCCAAATGGTGGGCCTTCACCAGGGCGATACTTAGAGTATCTACCACTCTGGAACGTGCTGCAAATATACTTTTATTATTTTTATATGAATTTAATGTGTTATGACACATATTAATTAAATAAAAGTTATTGGCGCACGCCGGGTTTGAACCCTCGACCTTTGGATTCGTAGTCAAGCATCTTACCACTCGACTATGGAAGCCGTCGAATATATCATATTAGATTAGTTATAAAAAAAAATATTTTTTTAGAAAATTTTGACATTTTTTAAAATTCGAAATTAAAAAAAAAATGGTTTTTTTTTTGTAAATTTGATCTTTTTTGAAAAATGTCATTATTTTCGTAAGTTTTATAATTTTTTTTAATTTTAGTAAATTTTGTTACTGATAGTTCAAAGCACAAATACTCTCGTATCACCAAAAAAATAAGTATATACAGTGCCTACAATGAAAACGTATTTTTTGTCTTAGCCGTCCGCTCTACTGTGGCATATCAAAGTAATTGCTTCAATATGGGTGCACTCAATTGCCTTACCGAGGCGGCAGTCATGATCACGTAAATTAATGAATTTATCCAAAACAGCTCTATAATATTAGCTTAAAACTGGCAGACCGCTTTGGTTAGTACACGTAGTGGAAGTCGTGTTGTGTCCAAGTTAGTTCAGTTAGTTCACAATCTTGTAGCTACGTTTCTCAGTGGAATTTAGTGGTCTTGTCCAAGTGTGTGACGTTCATTGCCAGAACGCTAATTTCAAGTGGTAATAACTCATGCCTAGTTCTTGCCACTGCTACCCTTGGCTGCTGTATCAAATGAGACATATCTCGGTAATCTAATTGAAAACGATTAAGCAAATTTATATCTCTTCCTGGAATTTGTACACCAATTTACTGCAAAACTTTTTGACAAGTTGTGTATCGCTCAAAAAAAGTCCATTTAATTTGTGATAAAGCATTTGAAATATTTTGTTTTAATTTCAAAGAATAGGAAATACAATATTAGTAAATTATTAATAGTTTTCCTTTATTCAGCTCCTAGGCACATACGAAAAAAACATGCGTGGTCTAATTAAAATTTTACTAAAATATCATCTCACTTTAAATATTACTCAAGTATTATTTTTATTTGCATCGACGAATGTAAGGACTGCACTTAATACAAATTAAGAGTGAGATATATGTGTAAAGGAAGCTGAATTTCTTAAAACTTATCAAATTATTTATTAGATTGAGCAAAAGGTACAGCAAAATTATATATTAATAAAATGAACTAAAACACGATGTCTAAACAAAGTATTGTTTATCCTTTTTCTATGCTGCATGACTACAATACAATCATCTTAGAACTAATTTCTTTCTCTCCCGACAACCTCGGGTCTCACAATATTCCCAAAATGAAGATGCTGTAGGCCCAATGGATCCGAAAAAAAAAACTTTTTTCTAAGACGTGTAGCAATTTGTCAGTATTTGATAAATGACTAAACTATCAAAAATTCTAAATAAGGTTTTAACCTTTAAGTTGCCATTTCCAAGCTGCCTCAAAGTTATTCGATACAAACCCCTTTTAATACGGCATCATTATTAAAATAGGTAGGGGTAGCTGCCCGATCTCCCGAATGTGAGCCCAACCAGAAAATAGCCGCTCCGTTGTTCCCTATAATAAAGACGCTATTAGAGTTGAGCATGTAAAACATGCTTCGTCCTGAGGAAGCGAGATGTGTATCTATTCATTGAGGAACGTGCTCCCGACTAGGGCTTAGCCATAGTTACATACATAGGTTAATTTCATCCCACGGAGTTAGCACAGCAGCGTAAAGTATGGGTCTACCATTCAAGGGCCTCCAGTGGCGGCACGGGATAATTGCTTTTACATCAAACGGTTTATTAAATTACATTATTGTTTCATGTACCTAATTTGTTGCATCGCCAGATTGTAATTTGTAATCTGGGTGAAAGAGGGAATCAGGAAGGTGAAAGTAAGATAAGAACCTAATTTTCTAAACGGGTTACTAAATACATAAAATTACTTGCTTCAACTTTATTAATTCAACTTACTTATCTATGTTTATACAAATCATAACAGGTTTGTTCTAACTTTTTGTGGTAGGTAGGTACTGTCAATCGAAAATAACATTTGTTACAAATATAACGATTTGAAAGAAACGTGATATCGCCAATTTACGAAAGACCTTTCGACTTCCAGCCATCTTACAGTCCAATGAAATTAATTATGTGTCCAAGAAAGAACTTTAGTTTTTGAAAAAGTTTCGTCTATTTCGCCCCAAAAAAAAAGTAAAAATTGATCTTATTTTGGGCACGCGAGACACGCTCACAACACACTTCTAAGTTATTAATATTCTTATTTTAATATGTCATATTCTTAAATTACTGAATTACCTACAATGACGTATTGTCTATAAGTTCCTTTAATCATTAATTCACATATTATCAACTTTTACTGTACCAAACTTTACACAATCTTGTAAACAAAGGCTGACATGAAATGTTGGTATTGAAACGGAATGTCATCTGATAACTCACAAAGATAATAATTATTAATCATATCTAAGTTAATTGTTGAAACAATAGCAATATTTTGATAAAGAACACGCATCGAATTTATCTTCATAATGTAATAATATACAACTAACAAAATAATATTCTTATTTTCATTCATTTCGTTCATGTTATAGTGATAATATTCGCGATGGTTAAAATAATATTAAGTGCATTCACCTCATTAGTATAAACAATACTTAAATAATTTAATTAATTTAAATGATTGAGTGAGGACACCTATGGATAACTACGGGTGTGCTTAAGCTAACTTGCGAGTCTTGAATACAATGGTTTCTTCAAAGTATTTCCATTCAAGTTCCCCGTCTCAACGCCTAGAGTTTATTTCGTGCTCTGTTCAAACTTTACCTGCAGTCAATTAAACTGTTCAAATGTAAGCTACTTGGCTTAATTTAATCCTAATTTACACTTTCCCAAACTTGTCAAATTATTTTGATAAATTTAATAATTTATTAACTAAATAGAACATATATACTTTGTTTTTAACCACTTTTTTATTTAATATTTTAATCATGATTTTAATAGAGATACAGGGGTTAAAATTCTTCACCGTTGCAATAAAGGGATAAAATTAGATAACTTAGAAGCACTAGAAATTAGAAAATCATTAAACAGTAAATGCAATATTTTAAACAATCAAATTAATTTATCTTATAGTCCTATCCTAAATATTTTTCCAATAAACCGCTCTGTTATTCCCATAATTTCATCAATTACTCCTTCTCCTTCCAACTCCTAAATATGTATATTTATCTCAGTATTTTGTATTTCAGATTAATTTAATATTGTCCTGATGATGGAAGGGTACTTCCAAAACCGGTAGACAAAATATTAAATAAAAAAGTGGTTAAAAACAAAGTATATATGTTCTATTTATAAATATGGCAAGCCACAAAGTTAATGCTTTTTACGAATATATAATTTATTAACTGTTTAAGTATTATTTCAAAAATAAATCAACAGGGTAAACATATGGATGGAAATAATTATCCACCAATTAACATAATAAAACGACAGAGTAGGCAACGAGAAACTTTTTATTAACTATTTAGTTATACGAGTATACAAGAAGGGGAGCTCTTTTAAAAGAGGGATGTCTATATTTTATTAAGCTTCCACTTTTTCAATTTGCCTTTTCTGACAAAGGGTAAAAGCATTTTCCTGTAAAAAAAAGATTAAAAGATACGAACCTACATATTTCCTCTCTGGATCAATTTATGGTTAAAGAGAGAGAACAGGTCCTTACCAATGAACTAACTTTCTCTACTAAATTGTACAAATTACTTAAAACGAGAAAAAAATAAGTGTTCTGCAAAAATCTCCCCGTTTTTTTTTAAGTTTCTAAATGACACAGACAAAGGTTTGAAACATGGTAATCATTTTCATTTTCAGTTTTTCGGAGACTCTAATAATGTTATTTAATTTATTAGGATTTATTTTATGCTCGCAATGGAAATATTTTCAAAATACACCAGATGCTCTATTCCGCAACAACTCGGCGCTAAAGTAAATATTTCTTCAAAATTATTTAGGTGTTACCCATTTACCAAGCACTTCGCGTTCTAAAGGATTCATTTCCTTCAGTAAAATGTATCCGGTTTTGATATTTTGACGCGGAAAACTTTTGTGTGAAGCCTGCCAAGCGGAGGCTCTTAACTTTTATATATCTGAGACATCCCGCAGAATCAAATTTAATGTTATATTCTACTTTAAAAACGGGAAATTTCACTCTTTTGTTGAAAACGAAAACATCGCTATTCATTTATTAACTCACTTCGTCAAACAACTCATTCATTTCTTGGTATAAATTCATCAAAACGAAGGACACTACAAAAATAATTAAAGAGGTTAGTATCTGGCCGCTTCTAGAAACATCAAAGTATTAATTAAAACACAATTCATAAACACGGAATAACAAAAAACTTATTTTTTTACCTATGTTCTGATGATCTCCGTAGATGGAATAGATTTCAGATGGATAATAGATTCATGAAAGTGCATGTAAACTCAATTGTTAAAATACGCCTAATATTATACGGACAAAGCGTCATTATTAATAGGGAAAATGGAATAATCAAGTTACGCAAGATATTAAAATTATGAGACTACAAAGCAGAACATAATATTTGCGATTTGACTTTTATTTTCAAATTTGTTAATGCTATAGACAGCCCTGATTTACTAAGCTTAATTACATTCCATGTACCTAACAGAACTACTCGATCCGAAATTCATTTTTGTGGTGGAATAATATCAAGTATTTATTTATAAATAAACGGACTAAAGTCTAATTCCAAAAAAGACATATAAAACACGAAATCGAAAAAAAGAGCAACAGAGAAAGAAAATCACATACATAATAATAAATGAAGCGATGACAAAAATAGGACAAAATAAACATAAGAGAGAACATTCGAGCCATGGTCTAGTCAAAGTTTTGGTAGAGTCATAAAGAATGACAAAAATCATTTAGACTGCTACCAAAAATTTCAAGACCCTGGCTTGAGTTAACAAGTCTTGACATTCTGGACATTGGAGAATTCTACCCATAATTAGTATAGTGATGATTGAGGAACAACAATTCGTGGTTTTTGATCCTACGGCAAGGAATATTGAACTGGATAAGTTGCAACAGAGAAGGTGAGTCAATAAAACAAATAATAATTTTGTAAATGAATATTAAATCAAAGTCTTTCCTGCGCTTTTCTAATAAAGACAATGGTATGATTCATTTAGATACTCGCTTGTATCTAGATTGTATGCAGTGGGTAATTCCTTCCCAAAAATACAATCAACTGCACTGAACTAGGCACAATAAGGCTATAATACTCGTATCCTACCTCTTCCAAAAATACTAATGTTAATTTATTCCAATGTAGTATCTCTAGTAACTTATGTTATTCTGTTATGCTTTTGTGTGCTAATTATTTACTCCTTGTTATTTCTGTACCACCATTATTTTATATTATCTTTTGCAGTTATGTAAAAACCCATAATGGAGTATAGAATGAAATAAAATAGTAAATTAAAAACTTTATTAACTTATTATGAAGTAATTTTTTAAAAATATATTTTTTGGGTCCTCAAAAAATCAAAAAAAAACACAGATGTCGAGATGATTCTAAAACATTCATGTGTACTTAAGAAAACACACCACTTTATAAATAAATCGGCGAGGGGCGTTCCCCAAAAAAATTGAAGAAGACATTACAATAGATCAATTTTATTTTAATTCGTTCCTGTTCTATTAAATTGTAAAAATTACAAAAACCCTTTCTTTACAGGTGTTAAATTTAACTTATTCAATTCCTTACCCATCTCTGTATCTTCTTTTTTTGTGTGTACACAGCACAAGATAACCGAATTCCCGAAGCCGGTGATTCTAAGGCTGAAGGGAAATGGGCGAGGGGAAAGATGGAGAAGGGATGGTTGAAAATTACCTGTTTATTCAGATTTGGTCACCAAACACGGCTCTTACGTAACGTCTTGATTCTGGATGGTAGCCTTTCGCCAAGGCGATACTGATAGAATTTACAACACTGTAACATTCCAAAAATGTATTAAATATTTTAATGAATACGTGTAAATTTGATCTGTTGGTTTAAAGCCAGAGATTTTAACTGCTAGGCTACTGAAATTGTCAAAATTCTGTTACTTTTTGCTCTCTCTACCATCTGATTACAAAACGTGAGATATATATTTTTTTAATATTCCTAAGGTTTTGAGTCAATCTGTGTTCGAAATTCAACTCGTTTCCCGATTTGAAAAAGAATTCAGTTCTTTCTTTAGGGGTAATCGAAAATTGGACTTTTCATGCGATATCTCCCGATGGATGACAATACAAGAGGAGACTTTGTTTAATGAACTGTAACTAAATGCGTGGTGGATGCAAAATGGCATCACAAAGAAGCCATGTCTGCTACAGGAGAATGCATTTTCAAAATTTGAATAGATATTTCACTAAGATAAATCTACCAGAAAGATTCTTAAATATACGGCTCCCTCAGACAAAAAATGTTGTTGTTCTCATCACGTACGGATTATTAATAGACAATTCACTCACGTTTTGCTGTAATGATTTGTTTATATTAAAAATCTTTTTGTTTCCCAAGTTCATTCGGTTTTGTGGAAAAAAACTACGGGTGAAATGCATTTTTTCAGTGGCGGCCGCACCTTGAGACCATTTGGACACTGACTGCCAAAGTTATCAGATAATAATAGTTGCATTTGTTTAATAATAAATCAAAACCCCTGGCCATATTCTTTATTAATTTAATTAATACTTCAGCGGCAAACAGCGAGCAGCGACAGTGGCGACATCTAGAGTTCCAATTAGAAGCTCTGCTCGTTCTGCCTGTATCTACGCGCGGTCAATTCGAGAACTGTCCGAATTTAATTCTTCTGTCTTCATAAGCTCCATACAATAAACGAGATGGCACTATCTTGTCTAAATAGTCGGAATTTCGCAATCTGAAGGAAGTTTAGGTCATGTCCCTGACAGACAGCACGATGAATATTATATGTGTGTGAGAGAGATGGTGATAAACTTAGGTCGTGTTTGCAACCGTGCTAGGTTGTCGTGCAAAACCAAGATTATTTAGAATTTGGACAATTGTGAATATTATTTTGCTGTTATCGGTCTAATTCACGATGGATAATTAAATGTTTGTGAGGCTGAATGGTTTGGGAAGGGGAAGTAGATGAGGAGAAACGGGTGGAGCAGTACCTGGCTATTCAGATTTAGTCACCAAATACAGCCATAGCCGGTTCAAGCAGCGCTTTGATACTAAATAAGGTTCTTTCACGAGGGCTTTATTGTAAGTGTCAACCACTCTAGAATGTGCCTCAAATATATAAAACATGTATTCTTTTTTTAATCTTTTTTATTCTAACGTACGATGAATTTTTGTCTCTAACATTAAATAATAAAAATATTTCGTTAAATGAATCACGAATAACTCAATATATTAAACAAATTTGACTCCGTTATACATTTGTTTTATCAGGATTAACTGGATTATTGTTTGTTAAGGGTTTTTTTCACTGCCTGCTCGAGCTTTTCAAGCGCTTTGAAGATTCAAATCAATATTTAAGGAATTAACCACAAAATGCTAATGTTTATATTTTACTTCAAATATTTGATCACCTTTCTTTAATACCAAAAGCGTTCGCCATTCTCGTCCATTACGTAATTTCCTTCCACGCAAAATAATTAGCGATTTTTTCAAAAAAATGCTCGGTCGAAATTGTGTCGTTTTCCAAAACAAACTTTATTAAATCAACTGTTAATGATTACCCCTGTGCGGACATCCGTACGAGTGTGAACAATACCTACCATTACCTTTGGAACTGATTTTAGATGAAATTGTCAAATTTAAATGAAATAGTCAAATTTAAAAAATAATAATATTTTCAAATCAATACCTACCTATTGAAGTACCCACCTATAATGTATTTTAACAAGCATTATTCTATGTGTAAAATGGTTGGATTGAAACAGCTAATGTTTTTTCTTAGCAGGTCAAGTTTTTAGTGGGTAGTGAAAAAATTGATTGAACAGCAAATCACACAATTGTGATCACAGATTCGATTCAATTTTCCACAGCATAAAATAAGCTAAGTTTCACATTCACTTCACGTTTTTAGGTCAAACATATTGTCTAAATTAAATATTTTAATATTTTTTTCACAAATCAACTCCAAAAGCTATGTCTATATAAACACAAGAGAAGTAATCACATTTGTCTCCGTGGAGGGCGGTACCTTATTTTTAGTGATGTAAAAAAACTTTGTGTTGTACTACACGTCAACCACAATTTTATATTTTATATTCAAATGATAATAAAGTACAAAAAAACACATTTTTAGTGTATTTAATTACATAAACATCATAAATACAATAAGAAAGATATTCACACGCACAGAGGTTCAACAGAAGGATACACCACTGATTTATTAAATTATAAAATATCCTCATGTGCTTTTGCCATTTTTTTGTTGTTAATAACTGGTTGTTTTAATTCTTTGTGTAATGCGTTGTATTGTGTACATGCTATACAAAGAGTTCATTCCAAGTTTAGTGGTGTGAGTAGATGACGAAAAGTAAATTATAAGTCTGTGAGTTACGTAAGTTACGCAAGTAGGGTTTAGAAAAGGATGCTTAGATGCTTTGGGCATGTAGAGCGAATGATCGAAGAAACGAGTGTGAAAAGTTTTCATGATGCGAAAGTAATTTATAGAATAAGTCGGGGATGCTCGAGGAAGACAAAGTAAATCAAATATTTGAATTGGGCCATGTGAAGAGTCAACATAACAGAATAGTATATATATGAAACAATGTATGAATATGAATAAATTAAGGAGTGTGTGCTAATACAGAGTTGTATGGCGGTCCGTCCTCTTTGTCGGGGAAACAGCGTGATGGTTAGTTAGTCAGTTAGTTAGTTAGTTGATTAGTTCGGGATTCAGATCTGATTTCTGTTTGTATCTTTCAACTATGATGCTTTAACTAAGAGAAAGGTGGGCAGGTATCAAATGTTAAGTATTATTAAAAATAAAAACAGAAAAAAAACAGTACATAAAGTTTTTTTTTAGTACGTGTCTGCAGTGGTGAAAAGCTATTATTTCTAAGTCGACAAGTTCTCCGAGGGATTTTGTTTAATAAGATTTTATCTGAACACGCAGATTTCCATTTTACACTCGCGCCATTACATTCCCCGGGGAAAACTAAGTCTATAAACACGGCGATAAGGCTGTGTTCACAGTGACAACCCAAACTCATTTGTCTGAGTCGGAATAATCACCGTTTTATTTGTTTTAATTAAGTTTTACTTCCTACTCGACAAGCACGGGACGCTTGTGGCTGTGACTTTGCAGGCCATTCATAGATGTCATTTAATCTCTTACTGCAGAATAATTAGGCGAAAATGAAACACGCTCATTTGAGTCAGTGTAACCCACTCCTAATTCCTTTATTAAACAAGTACAAACATTTATTGGTGTATTTATATTAAATTAACGTTATTCTCGTTGAAGTGGTTTTATTCCTCTGCGTCGGGTTCGGGGAATGGGTGGCAGTAACAGGGGTGCTTTATAAATAATTTCGCACGAAAATATTTGCGCTCGTTCGATCTGGGTCGAGTGGTGGTACTATTTTGAAACAACTACTCGTACATGTAATCTTACTTTCTGAGAAAAAAGTTGCTTTAATCCACCCATTTCAAACATAGAATATTTTTTGCTGAAATACAGTAAAGGTAGGTTAGGTATTAGGTAGGTAGGCATTAAAAAGATTATTTTTGTATTAGATAATTTCAGTATCCATCAGTTTGAGAGCAATATGAAAAGATTCACACTCGTCCGTACTCACAGAGAAAATTCCTTATAGTTGAAATATCATCGCCGGAAAGCCAAAAGGGCTAAAGCGCCATTCCGGGAAGTTTACGCCAGAGCATTTTAAAATTATTTTTTTTAATAAAATTCAGTTTTTGAAAAAAAAGTTAACCCAGGTAACTTAATGCTCTCAGTGAGTTACCTGAAGCGACAAAAACAAAAAAAAAGTCTCAAACTTGTGTCGCTTCAGTCGAGCAAATGGTAAATATATTTTTAATGGCTGAAGCGCCACAAAAATTTTCAGAATCAAACTAGAGTCTTAAATTTGCATATTTTACTAATTTTCGACCAAAGTGTCGCTTAAGTCCTTTTGCCTTTCCATGTATATTTTTATGTTTACTGTTGTTTTTAAATTGTCGCCGTCAAAAAACATTTTAGAAAAGACTTCTGCCGTGACATGACACTTGCGAAGATAATTTGCAAATTCCCATATTCACTAGCCGTAAAAAATGTCCTGTATTCTTAGCTTCTTAAATGCAAAACTGTACCCGAATGCTTCAATAAATGGAATGAAATGGAAACATTGTAAACTTCAAATTGGAATATTTAAAACTAACCTATTATTATGGTAAGTTCTCACGAGTATTAAAAATTTATTCTAACGACTTCAGTGGTCGAGCGGTTAAGATACATAGTTACGAAGCCAAAGGTCAAGGATTTGAATCCAGGTGTTCCATTTTTTTAATAAATTTTCGATAATCGGCGTTAACGGGCACCGCTATAATTTCATATATTCCAAAATGGCGCTGATCGTCGATTTGATGGTTATTAAATGTGATGGAGCTTAAGACACCATAACCTAAAGATTTTCTTAAATCACTATTTAACCATTACTATGAAAAGCACATTTACTACCGTTTAGCATATTCGATTTATATAGGTTGTGAAGCTAAATGAAATGAGGAGAAAAAAGATATGAGAAAGAGGAAGTTAGGGAAGTACCTAGCTATTTAAATTTGGTCACCAAACATGGCTCAAGCCAGTTTAAGCAAAGTTTTGATTCTGAATGATGGTATTTAAATAATAGTTTTCTAAAAACATCGTAGTCAAATAAACATACCATTTCTCATTTTTTAGATTGTATCTGAGATTGTGACTAAAACATGTGTCAGTATAAATTGAACGTTACAAATGTTTGTTCAAAAAGAATTTTCAGGAAAAATGTAGGGAATCTGTTATAATATTCTGCACTTCCGAGAAGCTTCCGCAACGAGGATAAATAAGTAGAAGAGCAGGTGTGAATCAGTTGCAAGGCGCTACCGTAAATAAGTGACCTCATAAATATATCGTACTTGCAGAATTCGTAAACTCAAACACTCAGGGAGACGAGCGTTTTATGATGGCTTCATAAATAACACGATATGAACGATCGTCGTTTAAAAAATACCTTAATATTATAAGATTAATTTCTGTGCCAATTTACGGCATACTAAAATATACAGTCAAAGGCGTATCTACGGTTAAAGTAAAGATTACTAATGTCACTTTAATTTTAAAGAATAAACCATGAACTAAAAACAAATATATTTTTAACGATAAGATTAAGTTGCAAAAGTTTATTAAATGAGCATTACCAGCTTAAAAAAAAAACAGTTTTGTATTTATTTTATTTTAGTTACTTGTACATCAATGTTTATAATTAATGATTTTAATAATACTATTTTTTAACTTTATTCCACTGTTTTTGCAAAAATATTGGAATAAAGAGGTAAAAAATATTTTATTAAAATCATTAAAATGGAGTTTCACCACGAATTAACAGTTTCAAAATTGGAAGTATATATTTAATTATGATTCATATTCTCTTTGACTTAATAATAATAACCTATATACTAGGTGCTTGATATAACTTATATCTTTTACATGGTTTTTACGGGCTATTTTTAATTTACTAATTGGTATAATTTGGATGGTTTCCGGCAGCGCATTATAACATTACATCCCTTAATAAATTAAACTGTTTTGTTTAGTGGTTTTATTCATTTTTGGTAGTCTGATTTCTTTGCATGTCCTTGTATTATTTATGTGAATAATTTTGTCAGAAAATATTTTGGTAACAAGTTGTTCTTCATTTTATGTTTAAATATTAATGTGTTTAATGTCAGCATATGTTTCACTGTTGGTAAATTTAGTTCCTCTGAAATTTTAGTTACTTTTGAGTATCCATTTCGCCTAAGTATAATTCTCATTGGTCAATATTAGAGAATTTTAAAATTGTGTTGTTTTCTATCGTTACACAAAAAAATCATTTTTGAACAATTATAAAAGTGTGACTCAATAATGCAGTTGTAATTGTGTTTTTTTCTGGAATGTTTTCGACGAATTCTTAAAAATTACTATAAAAAAAATACTGATAATATTTTCCAGTATTTTGAGTGTAATAAAAATATTAAAATAATCCGATAGCTTTAGCAATTAAACCATTTATGACTAAAGAGAACGATAACAAAAACAAGGCCGAAGATGAAATTTAGGAATAACCAGGTCAAGGATAAGAATAACGAAGACTGGGTTCGATTTTACTGGTGTCTTGTCCCTAAGCCACTTTGGTAGGAGCCATTAAGATCTTATGAATTATTATAGTAATTTTTCATGATTTAAAAACACCTTTTGAACTCCATGGGACAGCGAACTTGAAAATTTCGATGAAAACCAAGGTCATGTTCACGGGTACTTACGTGCGTTCCCGCTTCATATATTTTGTTTAGTTTAGTTTTGTTCCCTAAAGATGCTTAGACTAAGCGAAACCAGTGGGACATAAAAAAAAATCTTTGGTCTTAAACAAAGTTTTTATTTTATTTTCATTAAGTATATCAAACCACAGAGTGATTACTTTTTACGAAAATATAATCATTGGACAATCAATATGAGCGATTAAAACTTATATTCTGTTTATTCAAGAAAATGTTTCATCTCGCTCCTCCAAAATACAAAACAACTTCCCATTTACTATCTCGCAATAAGTTAACTGAAACGAGAAGAAATATTGTGACACATTAATTTTCAAGCCACAGGTGATTCCTCTGGGAAAGTTTAGGGAAGAATTCACATTTATGTCCCACTCTCCGTCCTCATTGTTATGGAAAGTACTTTTTAAAACTCTCCGTTGTCGTGGGAATGACTGGAACCTATTGATAAAATGGAAATCCGCAGGGCTGTTCGATACTCTATTCGAAATGCTCTCTCTACATAATTTCCCACACCTGTTTACTGACTCAAGCATAACAATTTTTATGGCCATATTGGATGTACACTTTTTTTGTCGGAAATAATGTCCCTAGTAAAACATAAGAACAAGAGATCCACAAAAGTCGAGGAATCTCAGACTAATCTCCAATGTATGAGTAGTTAGACTAAGTAATTTACGAAATGAAATCTATATTGATTTATTTATTAATTTACGCCCGTTAAAGGCTTTTACACAAATATTGTCATTTTTTTAAATAATATACGCATATACAGTGCAAAAATATTGTTCAAGAAAGAAAAAATAGTATTGAATGGCAGGTACATCCAGATTTAAATTAGCCATATTAAATTTAAAAAAGGTGTACTAAGGTGTGCTTATATTGTGATATTTACGTACTAAATATATTAACAACATCGGAGTATTTGTTTCTCAGATGTTAAAATCTCTGCATAGGAGAATAATATTGTGAAGTTGAAATAGAATTGTGACAATAATGTGGTAGGTACTGTCTAGGAACTGTCTTGTCAGGAACATGA
Organism: Drusus annulatus; assembly: GCA_022651775.1. NCBI lineage: Eukaryota > Metazoa > Arthropoda > Insecta > Trichoptera > Limnephilidae > Drusus > Drusus annulatus. The sequence continues at coordinate 64,008 of JAGWCC010000276.1, forward strand.
AATGCATTTAAATATAATAGTTCAAGGATGTCAATAATTGGATTTTTAATTTTATATAAACAAGTTAAGTCGGTAATTATTCCACGTTCAGATAATTTTAATAAGTTAAGGTGAAAAATAATAAATCATTTCAAGCAAAAATGTGATCAATTGGGTGATACTCGAAGAAAACACTGCATTAAAAATAAATTCATGACATTAATTCACTACTCTATTTAATTTATTCCAAGTTTGTAGTAGTTTTGAAAATTCCATTTCGGTTTTTTGGGCTTAAACTTGTTTAATAATTTAGAATAATAAATTCCCCGAATTTCACACGGAGCCAAACTCAATCATCTAAGTAGTCCCTAATAAGCTCCGCAGGCCTAAGAAATTTTCGATAATTCTCCGACACTTGAATAATAATAATACTTCCATTCCGGCCAAAGCCTCCGAGATTATCTAGGCGAAATATTCAGGGGGTGGGGAAAAGTGGGTCTGAATTTTCCGATTCCTCGGCTCTAATTGCAAAGCGAATATATCGTGCAATAAATTCCCTTAATGGGGCCGAATAACTCTTTCTTGTGGGCTAATGCCAGCTGCTGGAGCGGGTAATGATTCCTCTCTGCCGTCATCATAACTAAACGGATTATGATCGTGTTATGGTATTGGGATCTGAACAATTATGACATGAATTATCTTCATGATTTTTTTTAAGCACACAAAGGTTGGGTTAAAACACGTTTGTTAGTTTTGCTAATTACATTTGGAAATCTAATCCCGCGTACGAGCGTATTACAATATTATGATAAATCGGAAAGAACAGAATGCATATCTTAGCGCGATTAAAAGTATTAAGATAGCGGTATGATATCAACATGTAGAGCGGCTAGATCGAGAACGGGGTATCAATGTCACGCTAGTTAAGTTGATTAAGTAGATATATGATTAAAAATCAGACTCTTGAATTTTGTAAAAGCGAACTATTTATAAATTCACTCTCTAAACCAATTAATAAATTTGAAATAGCCCGTAAGAACCATTTAAAATACACCAGTAATAAAAGTAGTATATAAGTTATTATTATTATGTTAAAAAGAATATGAATTATAGTAGAATACTTTGAAAATCCTGTTGTACAAATTTCTTTTATTTTGTAATACACTGTCAAAAAATTTGTAACAATTATCTTATATCTTATTGAAAAAAAAAACTTTATTGAATGATTATAAAAATTAACATTTATTAAATAAAACAAAACTCTATCGAATATTAATTCAATAAAGTGTATCATTAATATGGCGCAATAGAAATGATGATGTAAGTTTAAAAATTGTTATTTTCCAAGAAAATCAGCTTTACAGTGAGAATAAAGAAATCATCAATTTTTTGATAAATGTTCTAATTTTCAATTCATACCTTTTCTACAAAAAAAAACATTATTTAAAATTACTAAACATATTGTATTTATGCTTATCGACCTCCATGGTCGAGTGGTAAGACGTTCGACAACGTATTCAAAGATCGCGGTTTCTAACCCGGCGTGCGCCAATAGCCTTTATTTAATTAATAGGTATCATAACACATTTAATTCATAAAAAAATAATAAAAAATATATTTGCGGCACGTTCCAGAGTGGTAGATACTCTAAGTATCGCCCTGGTAAAAGACCACCGTTCAGAATCGAAATGTTTCTTGAAATGGATTTAGCCAACTTTCTGTATCCCAATCTCCTTCCCCTTCCCACTACCTTCAGCCTCACAACATACCCTATTTGGGGATGCCATAGTCTCACTGGCTCTAGACTGTTGAGAGCAGTTGAGACTCTTATGCGGTATTCATATAAAAAAATTAAAAAAAGTATAAAAATTATTATTTCCGGAATCGAAATTTTTATTCTGAACAAAAACTATCATTATGTATGACTATTGGCCGTTTTATCCAATCAAATCACTGAAATAACATCCATATATGTATTCAATTTGCTAAAGTTTGTTCTGCATGCATATTTCATTACACTTTCCAAGAAAATAAAGCATATTTACAACTCTTCTAATGTCAGGATTGCCAGCATCTTTCTTCATTTGGTCCAGGCAGGACAGTTTGCAAGGACAGCTAGTTTATTATGCCATTAAGGCTTTTTCTGGACACCAAAAGAGCGAAGGGTTGGACCCGCCGAGGCCGGACCTTGGGGTTGTAGGGTGTATAATACATTCATAAGATTGAATAGAAACCAACTGCTGTCTTAAAACAGAAGTTAAGCAATACAGTTTTTTCTTTATTGCAGTCACATTGCCGAAATTTGGTGGGTTATTACACGAACAATATAAAAACAACGAATCGATTTGGAAGAACGAGAAATATTTAAATAAGATCAATAATCAAAAAATAGAAAAATCCAGGAACTAAAAATAACAATGGTCATGATCCAGACTCAAACTCGAAACCTTTACTCTATCCGGGAAAAACACCCTGCCAACTAAGCCATCAAGACCTTATTAGAAATCGCCATTTTACTATCTCATACTTTTATTAGAAATTATTTAATATTTCAATTTCTTCCGATTTTAGGCTGCCATTTTTTGATGATATTCAAAGTTATTCGACTTGGTAAGAAGTCAAAAAGATCTTCCACTTTTTTTTAAATATATATTTATTCTAAGACACCATCTAGATATTCAATATGTGTTCGGGTAGAATATGAACGTGTTAATCCCGGATAGAGTAGTGGTTTCGAGTTCGAGTCTTGGTCATTGTTATTTTTAGTTTCCGGCTTTTTTTCTATTTCGTATTTGTGTTTTAGATTATTGATATTACTTAAATATTAAATAGTAAATAAGAGTTAATGCTTTAAAGTTAATTCCAATGTCAAAAATATTTGTTATTTAAATGATAAATAGTGGTTATTTCCAACATTGAAGAAAAGTAATATTCGTATTGGAGATTTAGTAGTATCCCAATATATTTTATCAAAGTTGAGTCTTATTCCGATTTGCATGGTGGAGGGAGGGATTTAAACTTGTATTTTCATTAGCTCTTGATTTCAACATTTCTAGTAGTGGTGAATAATCCTTGTTTCAAACTAATTGTTGATTGCGGCGTGGATTATTTGAGGAGCGTCATTATGATTAAGTCGAATCAATGATTACAATAAAATTGGTCCCCTGCTGATATAAAATACGTATCTATCGTAATATTGATAATAAATTATGGGCAATCGCAACGAAAAATTGACTGAACTAGGGATCGACCAAAAGTGAATGATATTTCTGTATGTAAAAAAAAGAACAGAATGAGTTCAAAAATATTTTTATTTATTTTAGTATGCAGAATTGGCTTTAGATACATATCTAGAGGCGTTGGGAAAAACTTCAATGTTTTGTGAATGCTTCACGAATTGTTAGTTCTTAGAGTTAGTTACTAGTCGGTAGAGATTTGAAAACCAAAAGAACTGTAACTGGTTCCAGTTAAGTTAATGAAATGAATGAAGGCTAAAATGAACTACTAACATCAATTGAAATATTAGTTCAATGAAATGAAGTTATTGCAATGAATGAACGCTAAAATGAACTACTGACTTCAATTGAATTAAATGTTCAATGAACAATGAATGAAGTAAGAACTGTTGCCAAAAGAAGTAGTTCTTTCAAAGTGGTCACAACGCTAAAATCTAGCAAGGAAAATTAAGACTAAAACTAAAATAATGTGCTATTTTTTTTTTTTTTAAGACATGTGACATGATTACATACAAAAACAAAATTCCTAAATTTAGTTTTGGCTCTCCTGAAAATTTACGTTGACTGACTCATTTCGTTATTCCTTGCGCTCACAAATTTGTTGTCTTGACGATAGCGACGGCTTGTATGGTCGAGTGGTAACATGCTTAACTACGAATCTAGAGATTGCGGGTTTGAACCCGCCATGTGCAAATAACTTGTATTTAATTAATATGTGCCATAACACATTCCATTTACAGAATAATATATAGTTTATATGCGGAATGCAGTGGCGGCTCGTGACTTCTATGTGTGGTAGAGTGTTAAGATTGACAAGTACGACGTTTTTGATGTTGTTGTAGTCGAAAATGTTTTGTTTTTGGTTTCCAAATTTTGATTTTTGTATGAAGATATTCAGGATTTTTCAGTTTTGGTGGTGGACTGCACGGCTTGCTAAAAAATCTTCATACAAAAGATTAAATTTAAAAAAATAAACAAAAATCATTTTTGTCTACAACAGCATCGATAATGACGTTTTCTTTCAATCTTAGAACTCTAGCAGACTAAGAAGTCAAGAGCTGCCACTGCACCAGAGTGGTAGATTCTCTAAGTATCGCCCTGGTGAAAGACGACCATTTAGAATTGAAACGTTGCTTGAAATGACTTCAGCCGTGTTCTGGTGTCCAGATCTGAAAAGCCAGGTAGTTCCCAGCCTTCCTCTACCCCATCTCCTTCCCCTCCCCACTACTTTTAACATCACAAAATACCCCGATTGGAGATGACATAGTATCACTGACTTTAGACGGTTGGGAGCAGTTGGGACTCTTGCTTGGTATTCACTATAAAAATTAAAAATGTGTTTTTTTTTTAAAAAGCTTCTCATTACTATTAATATGTAGGATAATAATTAGACATCAGTGTGGTGTGAATTACTTCTAAAAATTCATTAAAATTACGCCTGCTATTATTAAGTGGTCACTAACTCCGACGTTAAGCAGATTGCCGTGTTTAGAAATTCAGGCGCCGACCAAGAACGCCGGCTACGGTCTAATTTATTCGTTCATTTGTATTGCGTGGAGTTCAACCACAAGTTGGTAGGAACCTTCTTTCCTCTGGCGGAGACCCATGCTTATATAAATAAATAATAAATAATTTACAACATTTTTCGACTCGCAAATGCAATCAAGAAGATCCGCTAATTTTGTAATTTTTATATTTATAATAATATAATATATTTTATTTTCTGATACTCACAAAATATTTACAAAAAAGCGTTTAAGCATCTAACAATATAAATCGTACGAATTCCAGTGAAAATAACTCCGCATAAGGGTCAGCACCCAAAAACACATACTCTTAGGCTTTATAGTACAAGCTAAACTACAAATTATTAATTAGAAAGCAATAACTTTGTGGTTTGACATATTTAATGAAAATGATAAATAACATCATTTTATTTTAATTTTTATGACTGACCGGTTTCCGATGCATACTGGAATTTTAGAAAAAACGTTCAAAAATGCCTTCGCTGGTTTTAAAACTGAATCTTTTACTAAAAGGTTAGCATGTTTTTCATATAATTTAAAGGATTACAATTTAAAAAAAAGTGATTTCACTGTAGACCTTACAAAGTTTTCTAAATACACAATTTTTTTTTTTGCAGATAATTCATTTGTAGTATTGCTTGTACTAGAATGCTACAAAGTAACGCTTAGCGACATTCTTGAGTGCTGACCCTTAATGTGTGTACAAATAATTCACTTATGTAATTAGTATACGTTTTCCTTAAATACAAGCCTAACCTAGGTACCTCTATCTCAGAAATTAAGTAAATAAATTAAAACGTACCTTGAAATGGCTTTAGCTGTGTTTCGATACCAGATCTGAATAACATTATACTTTTAAACACTGTTCCTTACTTTCGCTAACTTCTACAACCGATCGATTAAAACATTTGAGCTTTGTCGAATAAAACTGCATTTTTCAATTATATTTTACCGCAACGGACATTAAAAATTAAAACCTAGTCTATGTAGAACTTGAAGTAACAATATATGGAGGGATAGCTAATTTGTTTTACCCAACCCATCCGAAATTGTAATAAATCACTTTTTCCGAGTTTTTACATCGTACACCGTGAGAGAGAAAGAGACAACAAATTTCTTGGACCGCTTCTATATACTGTCGCAATGATCTTAAGCTGGCTATCTTCGCTGGTTAACGGCGGGACTCCGCCCACATTTTTTACTATGCCACTAAACTTGACACAACTAAACGGTTTTTTAGGTTAGATGCTATATTTTTGTTGATAAAAATACTGTGAAAAAAGTTGCTACACAAAAACATTATGTCTATATGTGATATGAATGGATGTATAAATACCGTAGCCTTAGTCTTAGCCACGCCCAGGTGCGCCGAGTCATGTTAAAATCATCAAAAACAAGTTCAAAACTGACTTCACTGCCTTGGTTTGGGCTACCTCTAGTATACTCCAAGATGTAGAAGTAAATTGGAATTACATGTAATCTTGCATAAGCAGGTTTACAATTTACGGAGTAAAAATCGTACGCGTTTTTGTAAACAACAGATGTAGGTAGTTCCTTTTAGTTTGTACCCGCTCAAATAAATATATTATATCGTGCTTTGTTCCTTCATGACATGTCATAATAATACGAACCCTTATAATATAATGATACTAACTCACAAAGGAACGTCGTTTTATTATCTACGTCTGTTTGATTTTTGTTTATGCACAGTAAAACTTGTGTAAAAAACTGTGTATTTTTATGAACCATTCAGTAGATATAAAACGTCTGTAAAAAGATCGAAATTACATTTTATTTTTTAAATCTTAGCTCGTCGTTGTTTATACCAACGCAAAAACTAAAAGTGATAGTAAAAATAATTTGCTTTCGAATCCGGATATCCTATGTTTTATATTAACTTAGATATTCATCCTCCAACGCCATTGACGATGTTTCTGGTGGACAGCGCCGGATTCACGATACGTTCAAACTGTGCAAAATCTATAAGCGCCATCTTTGAAAGGACGCCGTGAAAATAAAAATCTTATTTAAATTTACTTATAATATTTAATTTGACTTAATATTATTATTATTTTTTTAATAATTTATTTTTATTTTTTAAATGAACACCTCACAAAAGTCTCAACTGCTCCCAACCGTATAGAGCCAGTGAGACTATGGCATCCCCAAATAGGGTATGTTGTGAGGCTGAAGGTAGTGGGGAGGGGAAGGAGATTGGGAAGAGTAAGGTTGGGATGTAGTACCTGGCTATTCAAATCTGGTCACCAAACACGGCCAAAGCCATTTCAAGCAACTTTTCGACTCTGAATAGTGGTCTTTCACCAGGGCGACACTTATAGTATCTACTACTCTGGAACGTTCCGCAAATATACTTATATTATTTTCATATGAATTAAATGTGTTATGACACATATTAATTAAATAAAAGTTATTGGCGCACGCCGGGTGTGAACCCGCGACCTTTGGATTCGTAGTCGGGCGTCTTACCACTCGACCATAGAGGCCGTCAAGGAGGCAGTAATAACCGCCTTAAGCCAGTGAGACTAAAGCATTCCCAATTGGGGTATGTTGTGAGGCTGTAAGTAGTGAATAGGGGAAGGAGATGGGGAAGAGGTTGGTTGAGACGTACCTGGCTATTCAGATCTGGTCATTAAAACGGCTAAAAGCCATTTCAAGCAACGTTTCGATTGAATGGTGGTCTTTCACCAGGGCTGATAATATCTAATAATATAAATATCTTTCTGATAATATCTACCACTATGCAACGTGCCGCAAATATGCTTTTTATATTTTATGTGAATTATATGCGTTGTGATACTTTCAATTAAATAATAAGTTATTTTGAAATATTTGATTTTGAACCCTCAACCTTTGGATTCGTAGGCTGTCGATTTTTTTAAATGAAAAAATACTCAATATGATGTTAGTGCTCCCCTATCGCACGGACAACGTTTTTCGCTTAAAAGATGAAAGTAGTAGAAAATCAAATCTGTTGAATAACGAATGGAACCCAAGAATTTTAAAAGAATACAATTGATAAAAAAAAAAACAAATATAGAGGGTGATCTTAAGAAAGGTGTAATTACTAGAATATCTAACAATCACGTCGTCTCCCTGCGGGGGTAGGTAGATAAGAAGAACCGCCACACAACTTTTGTCTTGTCATATGTTCTTTGATTCATTCATATTCACGAATTGTCTCTTACATACTCTTCTGTTATTCAAATTCTAGACATGATCCGACTCAAGTCTTTGAATAACTCCATCGTGCCTTATCTTCCTCGGGCATCCCCGAATTCTTTAACCATTCACTTTCTCGTCACATATTATCATTACACTCCTTTCTTAATCTTATACAATTCGCCTTGCATTGTTTCTGGATGCCTACATTTGTAAAAGGGTCAAAAATGGTTTAGGTACACACTTGCCTCAACGATCTCATACCTGCAGCATTAATTTTATATTCGTCCTTTGTCTGCCAGTTCCATACCACAATACTATAAATGACCTGATACACAACGATTTTAATACATACGCATCACAAAAAAACTAAGATGATTTTCAAAATTTTCAGCATTAAGTTTATGAATAATGCGATGACATTATTAACCAAAAACGTCCACTTTCTTCCGTGTAAAGAAGTCAAACTCATAACTGATGCACATAACTTGCATTGTGATAGCATTACTCATGCAACGCTGGCATTTCGTTTGCGGGCAATGTTGAGAAACAAATAATACTTCGGCAGCGTTATGGCGACCATTCTGATGCATTTTGCATGAAAGTCGTTTCACGGTTTTGCCTGATTTTTAAGTTGATACTTTAAGTACAGTCTAAATGCGGTGTAAAGAGATAGAGTAGAAGAGTCTGAAAAAACTGCCGACCAGCGCTACTCATCGAATAGTGTATGTTATCTGTTTTACCACCGCTAAGTAAATGAATACATCCTTAAAAAGAAAGTATCTTAGTCACGTTATTCCTATGATTAATGCTGCTAAACGAGTAGTTACTTGACAGTTTACTCACAGGTAAGCATCACCTTACTTATTACATAAGCAATTGTTTTCGCAAAAGGAGTGCCGTTAATATTTGAATGGAGGGGCGGGGAGAGGGGTAGCATCCAAGATAACCGCCCCAAGCGCTGCGGTCGTAAATATGAGCTAGAGATGTCTGCATCAACCGTCGTGGTAATCAATATAGTTTACGACAAACATTATGAATTGTTACTTTTCTAAAAAATACATTATCGGTGTAATTAAATGGTTGTCACGTCCCATTTAAAACACATGGTCACATAATAAAAATGCAGTAGTTTTAGCAAACGTGTTTTTAGAATTCAGGTAAAAAATTACAATTTGAAAGTATGTGCTATGTTCACTGTCGTAGGTGTTCCTCTTTGTAATCTCCAAATAAATATTTAAACTCCAGTCATATCCTTTTGCAGGTAACGGAGGGCGGCAGGGTTATCCAACGGAGACTGTAAACCAAACCATTAAAATTTAGTTTCAATATTATCATCTACACAAATAAAGAAAATGTTGCCATTTACAAGAAGACTGTTAAAGGTAAAAAAATAAATGAGAAATAATACACAACATGTAAAAACAATACGATGGACTTTGACATTTGCTGTGAGTTTTTTCTTGTTGTGTTGAAAATAAATACGTTATAAATTAGAAAGGTTGTATTTAAAATATCCATTATATTCTGATATTTAATTTTTAAAGTTCAACGATAATTGTGAGTATAAAAACAAGCATTCACAAACACAATTAATTGTGGAAGTTTACAGAGTAAATCGACATGGTCCGTTTTTTAAAACATGAACTACACACAGGAGGCCCCGAGGTAAATAATTTCCTCCGGGGCCTATATCATCTTTGAGGATGCTGTGTGGACGGTCTATTGAGGAAAGGAGGGAATGAACCTGGGTCCTGAAGAGGCCCGTGCTGTAGGAGGGAAGAAAAACAGAAGCCCCAAATTATTTCACAGCCGGAGCTGTTGAGCACAATAATGAGTTGTAGAAGCGACCAGTTCTCATATATCGAGTGTAAACCGCATAACTTTAACGTTAACGTGTAATTTAGTTCAAGATAATAAACGCAGGCAAGCAATTATGGAGTGACATTTTAGAACAGTAAATATAGCCGAACAGACAATTCAAAGAAGTTTAATCATTAACGATTTAAAGAAAAGCTAATGTCACATACATAAGTTATTTCAGATCTTAGGCCTCAGAAAGGCTAATAAAATCGATGGATTAATATTGACCAATAGATTTCACTAGAAGTGAAGAAACAAATTAATCTTTCTTTAGGCACACGGATACGCCCCCACGAGAGACTTTTGCTGGCGTATCTCTTCATGATAAATAAATTAGTTACATAAGTTAAATGAAGTAGATTTAAATCTCTATTTTACAAAATATCAGATGTGGAATAGAAAATGAAATGACAAGTTGCATGATGCGATTGTAAGCCAGGGTGAAGAGATTTTTATTCAACTTACGCTATGTCCAGCCACATTGACCCAATAGAGTCCAAAGTTACCACCGGTGCGCTTATATCCCTCCAGAGTATTATCCACCCAGATTGAAACCCGGGAAGCACGTCTGTAATCTGATTCCTTTGTCCATCTGAGCACCTCTTCCCACATCTTTTGACCTAGTGAAAATATGTTCAAAATGGGTTAGCGGAACTCTAGGATTCTTTATAATTTGTTTCATTGAAGTGCTTATTTATGGTAGAAGGTTTAAGTTGGGAAAATAAATTTAATAAATGAACTTTTTGCACCGGTAAATAAAATGTTACAAGAAGACCCTACGACAAGAACTAAAAATAACTAACTTTCGAGTCATTCTGAGATATTTAGTATTTTGCGTTTTGTTAAACAAAAGTGTGCACCATCACAAATCCACAAATTATTTTTCATGAATGTTACAGCTAACACACTAAATTTAATATGTAATTTTGCATTTTAATGCATTTCTGCAGTACAATGTTATTATTGTAGATAACATGTTCTTGGCATTAAAAAATATTTCAGTTAGAACAAAATTTGCAGTCAACATGTTTAACTCTTTGATTTTCCATTTTCGTGCCATTTTCATGATCTGAAAGTGTGTTCATTGGATAGAGCGTACCAAAATTAGTTTAGTGAAAATACTCTAGAATACTTATTTTTGACACAAAATGTTAGTTAACAAGAACATGCCGTGAAGTCTTCATAAATCATTGAACCAAGGTACTGAGATTCTGAATGTTTTCCATTTTTATTTAAACATGTTATGTAATTAAATATTGAGAAGTAAAATTATTACAAGAATGTATTCGTAAAAAAAGAAAAGAACAAATTGGGCGGTAACCGAGATTTGAACTCAAACTCTCCCACTATCTAGGAAACTACTGAATAATAATAATAATAATATTTGGATGATTTTTATAGCGCCGTTTTTGTGGAAAATCACCTCAACTATCTTAGAAACATTCAGAAACACCGTGTTTCTCCAATAAATATTTATTTATTTTTCATAACTTTTTTCCCCAATTTTACCAACAAGGCAAACACACAACGATTTATATTTATGACCAGTTAATCACATGGCCAAAAATTAGCATCATGCAATTTAATTCAACTTGCCTGATTCAATATTAAAATGTTTTAAATTCAAAAAATGTAAAATTCCCTATGATGATTTCACGAAAATAATCACATAAATCAGATTTAAATGACACTTTCAGGGAAAAAAAAAATTATGCGACTAAAAGACACAGAATTTTTGAGAGAGTTGTGTAATATATAACAGATTTTCTTACCAGGTGTATTGCAAATAAGATCCAGGTTTCCATTGTACACGTTTACTGGAATGGTGGTCCTGTTAAGAACTTCTTCAACTAAAAGGATGAAAAAATCTCCATTATAATACCTCCTCATAAGGCGGAAAAAGTACCGATGAAATCTATGGGGAATTCTAATGATTTCTCTCGCCCTAAACTTTTGTATATTTCAAGATACGGGTGAACTTCGCTATCCCCCACAAAAACACACACAGCGACACAGCATAGTTGCTAAACACCTTCAAGAACTTCTTCTAGTTTTATTCGAGAACACAAAAAAGTATTATGTTGTTTAGTAAGGGTGAGGGTGAGTTTTAGAGTTCAAGCTGGCAAAATGAGGTTTTTCATGGAAGTAGAAGTAATTGTAAAACTAGATTGAGTGAGAAACTCTATGATCAAAATGTTTAAACATCGAACTCCTGCGACTCTTAAATAGAACAGTACCAATTTCCGAAGAAAGACTGATGTGAGCAATTCAGAAAGAAAGCATCCAACTGGCTGCCCCAGACTAAGCTGGGGAAAATAGCACCAGCGGCTGTGCGAGGGAAGGCTTTGCATGGAGTCACCTTATAGGAGTGATGAATCCCCAACTGATATGATGACGATGTTGTTTTTCTGATACTTTAAGGGAATTTCAAATGAGTATTTCATTTTACTTACTGATGTGTGTTACTGGCTTCATGAAGTCGACGTACATAGCGCTGAATACTGCGTTAGACTGGGATCCCCATCTGACGGTGCTAGGGATGCTTAGATTCGTCTTCACTGGACCATTCATGAGTGCATCGAGGTTCCAGGCTGCCTTGCTGAAGTATTTGCTGTAAGTATGTCTGTCAAACGCCTTCTCTGTAAATAATGAAATAGTCACGATATTGTAATTGCATGAGTTTATTTTAGGCATTTGATTTTGTATCGGAGTATTTTAAAATGAAAAAGACTGTTCTAAGAAAGCCAAGAAAAATTCATGAAATTGTAAAAATGATCTCAAATACTATAAAATAGCATAAAGATTCCATTAGGGCCTTATAAATGTTTTGACCAAAAATATATACCTGCAGAAGAATGGTATGGGTGACTATACTTTTCGTCTAGGTCTCAGAGAATAAATAAAGCGCAGCAATATTAGTAAATGGTATTAAATATTTGCAATAATTGTCAATGGGGTGGAGTGACTTTTGATTATTTCTTCATCGAGTATGTATCTTGAAAATATGATTTAAATAATGGCAATCATTTTTATCGAGGTAACGTGCCTGATAGGCAAAGAAAACACAAATTGCGTGTTTTGAAAAAGTGCATTTTCATCGGGACAATCCAACCACAAGTATAGAATTGTTCGGAGGACAGTAATACACGATATTTACATAGATTATAAGGGGTTGAATACAAACAAAGAGTGTATAGGTGTGTAGTACTACAATTGTTGATCATACTAATATTAACGGAAAGGGGTTGATTGACCAGGAGTAAGGAGGATGGAGGATGTGTCAATATTGTGCGCGGGGTCCCAAACAGAGACTATGCCAAATATAGTTTTGTTCGGTCAAAGGAGGTGGAATTGTTTAGATAATAGTTAGAACAGACGGATAAAATTGCCAACGTCCAATCGATAAATCAGACAGACAACATTATCTGATCGATGCACGTACTTATATCGCAATATTGATTCAAATCTATTCATTGAAATTTCCGAAAGTCCAAAATTGTTGTATCTCTCAATCAATCTAAAGGAAAATATGAATCAATTGGCTTTGATTTTTTTCGTAACCATAACCTACCGTGAGAATGCATGTACATGAAAATAATAAAAACGTTTTATCAGTATTTCTTATCTAGCACTATCTATTCCATTGTAAAACTAAATCATTAAGTAAGTGATAAAAATAAAAATAAAAATAAACAATTGTAAGCGTTTTGATTAATTGTTCAAGATCTAATCGTGATCGGATAGATTTTTAACAATTGTTGGGTCATAAATCAATAACAGATAAATCGTTTGAAAATCAGTATAGCTTTATTGATCACGTAGGTATTTTTAATCAGTTATATCACGATAGATTAGTTTTTGTCCTAAATTAAGAAAATCGTTCTCCATTGTCTAAAAAGTTTATCATATTTAGATATTTTCTTGACAACATATAATTATTGCTTGGCAAAATAATATTACTGCTTTTACACATTAGTAACAATAAATTGTGAATATTATCTACATAACTTGTGTATTCAAAATCAATTTACGGGTAACAACATATATTAACAGTACAAAGATAAGGCATTTTATGCACATTAAACAATAAACGCGAATCTATAAATATTAATTGTATTTTGTAATTTTTAAAAGATATTTCATTTAATTTTATTTTCGGAATATCCTTTCGAATATTTTTTTTTTCAAATACATAGTTGCTGAAAAATAAATTCGACATCTGAAATACCCAGACCATCATCATAATAATTATATTTAGGTTGATTCAAAAGTAGATTTGAGGTAAAGATTAAAATAAATATACACACCTTCAATATTATCCTATAGATAATTCCTATGGAACTTTTTTAAATAAAGTTGTTAAAAAAACAGTAAAATATTTATTAAAAGTATCACTGGTCAATGAAACAAGACACGAATATTTTATCCTAATTTTTGGACTAAATAGTTCTATTAGCATTATTTTATTCTAAAAATAACAGCATTTCATTACAATGGTTGAATATTTACCTTCAACAGACCTCCCGACTGAAAATGAGTTTCTCGTGTTCTTGGTCAAGATGTTGTAGAAGTCGACTCCGTCAGTCTTGGTAAGAATGACATTTTCGGTTCTTCCCCACTCCACTGTTGACTGGTAGTACTCTCCCCTATCGTAAACAGTCTTGGTATATTCGGCCTGCTTGTTGATGGCGTCTAGACCAGCCTTGTCCACCAGACTGACCTGGTACAGGAATGGTCCCCAAGACAAGGTAGAGTCGATTGGGTGAATCCATGAGTTACCCATGGCTACTCCAGAAATGTTGGATTTTAGGGTTCCAGCCACTTGTTCCTGGAAAAGGGTGGAACTGCTATTACAACTTCCTCGGGCTGTACGATTAGTCACGCAAAATAAATAATAAATCTCTAGAGTCTATTGTTAGTGGGAAAAAAGTAAAAAAATGAAAGGCTTTGTACCTCATCGTATTATTATCGTGGTCTAGAATGATTCATTAATCAATTGGGGTTATGCATCGATCTCAGTCAGGTAAATTAACAATAATGAATAAATGACAGGCTATCAAACCAAATGTATTTATCTGTTTATAACAATTAATGCAGCAAGCATTGTTATATATATGATTAAATATGTATATAATATAGTTACAGATTTATTTTACCAGTGTACCGATACCGATAATGAACATTTCTAATCATAAGAAGATTACGATAAAATAATGCATATAAGAAAGGCGCTAACAGAATCATGCGGTGAGATACTGTTGGCAATATTATGCTTGGTGAAGGTATTGGACAAACAAAAGTTGTAGAACTTATAGTTGTAGAATATTATATTACTCACGTCGAACACATTGAGAGCGATTTCGATAGCCATTTTACCACCATAAGACTGTCCAAAGATGTAAACAGGAACCTTGCTGTACTCGGGATGAACATTGTAAAAACCTTTTAGGAGTGCTACAAAATCGGTAGCTGAAAAAAAAAAAAATTAGTGAAAGTCCGTTTTTTGGTAAGCGCGTAGGTGTAAAAAATACTGATTTTTGTTGTTGAGAAATTAAATAAATGACTTACCGACTTGTTTATTGGTAGTCGCATACAAAGTGCTGCTTTCCACATAACTGTAGCCCGTTCCAACTGGGTTATCTACCAACAAAACGTTGAAAGTGTTGATCTATAAAAATACAAAAAAAACTTTCATTCGTTTCCTTGTTTCATAAATAATATGTTTTTTTCTTCAAAATAAAATCAACAATTATTTTCTCACTTGTTTTCAGAAAACAGAATCAATGTAAATTTAAAGGTGAGGATAGTATATATTTTTTAATGTAATGTTCTTTCCCTTATTCTAACCTCATTAATATATAATATATATTTATGAGGTTAAAATAAGGGATTCCCGCAAAATATTAGTTTGTTTTGAAAAATTTCATCTAAATATTTTGGTAATGAGCAAAGTAGAACGAATTAAAAAATAAATCTTTTAGTAGTGTATTTTACGATAAAAAGTGTACAATATTTGAATAATAATTAATTTAAATTATTGAAATTAAAAATATTTTAAAGGCAACGATTGATTTATTAAGCGAATGATAATTTCTTGTAAAATTTTGTTTCGTATACTGATATAAAAGCCTCACCCATGCATGCGCTCTTGGCTGAAGTTCCAAATCCAGAGGTCCTAGGATCTCGAAGTTACCGTATCCAGTTGAAGAGCCTCCGGGACCTCCCTGAAGCCAGATCAGCAGGAGTCTATCAGTCGGGGAGGTGACATTGGCAACAGTTTGCTGCAGCCACCAGAACATGTGCGCCCTGGAACGGACGGTCACATAGCCCCAGTCCTGGTCTCCGGGACCAAAGCCAGTTTTGGCTGAAATGAGTAAAAAGGAAACGACAAATTAGAAAAAAAGATGTTTAATGTTTAAAGGCTGGTCTTAGCCACAATGACAATGAGTATTCCTACTCTGTTAAGGAATATTGCCATGTCACTTCAGACTTACGGTGTTTTAACAACAACAAAAAATGTAATAGTTGTTTGAACCTTAGTTCGCCTGAATTTAAAATGATGGACCTTATTAGCCCATTGGCCATCTATTATTAATTTTTCAATTTACTTTTTGACGACAGGTGAAGTTCAAAAATACAGTGAAATCACAATTCAAAATCTAAACCTTACTTGAAATAGCTTTAGGCGTGCTTCTTGACTAGATCTGAATAGCCAGGCGCTATCCAAACTCCCTCTTCTTTACCTCTTTCCCTTTCTCAATCTTTTCAGCTTCACAACAGCCCAAATTAGAAATACTATTTTCCCAGCTAATTTGTTATCAGATTTTTTTTCAATGTTAATTAATGTCTAATGACGTAAATATTTCTGTTGTAACAATTCTAATTGTAGGATTTGTGGCATTTTATGAAAAAATAGTGATTATAACGAGGAACTTCAAACGACGTGGTCAAGGAAATATGTGTTCTGTTTTTCAAATATGTTTTAAAAATATTTTATAATTTACTATCATGCTAACATTTAATTGTGTCAGATTATGTCATTTTTTAAAATTTGCAGAAAAAAATATTAATTAAGTATTAAGGTTACAATTATTCTGATGAATATGTTTGATTTCAAATAAGACTGAATTGAATAAAAGTGTAATTTAAAAAAAAATATATATATATATATTGGAAAAAGCTGTTATTTATAACTCGTTTTCTATATATCAAACATAACTTATTCATGTACTAAAATAAAGTCAATGAAGTATTAAAATTTATTTGTCTATTTTCTTACATCAAAATACAAATATTGTTCAATGACTTACAGTCATTTTTTTAGAAGTAAATAGATGTTTTGTTTCATAAGCCACGCAATGCTTAATCTATCCAACATTAAGCTGGAGTATTTAATAAATTTATTTTTAAAAAATCTATTTTATTTTTACATAATCTCAAGACACAATATAATGAATTAATTTATTGTAAAATATTTATTTGATTAAGTTATTAAATACATACCCTCCACGCAGACTAAAACCGCCAACACTCTGAACAATACCTTCCACTGCATGATTAGTGCACACACTGTGTGAGAAACACAATTACCGAACTCACAATATGATTGACTGATTATGGATACAAGAATATATTTCTTATCTCTGAACGATTTAGGAGTTGATCGTTTCGTAAGTTTTTATTGGTATATTGTGGGACGTAATCGTTTGCGAAAAGTGTTACAAAAGCGCAGCAATTTAAGTGCTTACATTTAAAAACCATTTATTTAAAATTAATCATGAGTCATTATGAGGTTGTTATATATTTTCTTATATATATCAGCATTAATTTGTACATTCTCATTAAAAAATATATATTTAATAAAATGCGTTTGAATTAAAAAATCAAGGATTGTTTTTTCTCCCGGTCCTGATTTTTTTTTAATCTAAGAAACACTGACATTCCCGGGTTACGAATAATTTATAAATATTTGAAAAACTCCCATTATAAGTGGAAAGGTTGGTTGTGCAATGATGGAGGACTTAGCCAGAAGAGGAATTAAACCCATGACCCATTTGTCAAATCAGTTACTAACCGGTCCCAAAGGATGCGATGTTTATTTTAAATCTTTCCTTAAAGCATTATATAATTCAGATTTATAACGAAAACATATTTTATTACATGATCTTTGAAAAAATTGATATTCGAGATTATTTCAGTCATGTAAGGATCATACAACAATTTTTTTGAATTACTTTTTTAATAGGTACCCCAATTCAAAGTCAAAAAATATATTCAATAACACAGGAACAAGAAGCTGTGATACTTACTATATCAATATATTTGTGACATGCTTGCAAAAAAATGTATTCGAATGCAGTGGCCAGTTTAGTCAAAAAACCTCGGACGAGATGGATTATTACATAGATCACCAGAAAACTACAATGATTTTTATAATTGTCTGCATACAATTCATTGACAATGTGAGGATATTAATTACACAAAAATATCAACTTTCTTCTCTGGGAAGAAGTTAAACTAATAACTTATGTACATAACTCGCGTTGTGATAGCATCACTCATGGGACGCTGACATTTCCTTAGTGGGCATGGTTTAGAAGCAAATAATACATCCGCCTCGGTATGGTGACCACTGCAAATGGCAACCATCCTGATATATTTTTCATGAAATAATTTCACGATTATTCTTGATTTATTATTTTCTAAGTCTAAAAGTACTGTAAATGTGGGGTGATTTTTTAAATAAAAAATGTTATCTAATAGTGCCTACCAGAATCATATACTTTCAACTGTTGATAATATACCACAAGGATATTTATATCTCACTAGAAGTTAATATCGCCAAACTTACCCATTTTTTGGTATTGTTTAAAAACCTTCATCATTAGAAAAAACTTTTTTTTTTTTCGTAGAAAGCAATTACTTTGAAGATTGACATATTTAATGAAACCGGTAGGTTATAAAAATCAAAATAAAATCTATAGTCTTATACAAAGTTATTTATTCAATTCATTAGAAAAAAACTTTATTAAAATCCTGATTACACATGAATTATTTACTTTGGCACAAGATGATTTCTGCGAAAAGAAGTGCCGTGAATATTACAATGCGGGAGGTAGCGTCCAAGATGAAATTCATGTGCTACAGCCTTAAATATGAGCTAGAAATCCCGCTAATGATGTTCATTAAACGTAATGATTATCGAAACATTTTTAGATAACACTAGGAATATTATGGCTTTTTTTAAACTTTTTTTCTGGATGTAACTAAATGATGGCCATATACCTTTATAAATAATTGTTTTTTATACAATAAAACTGCACTGATTTTGGCGAAAATTTATAATATCAAAATACAAATTAAAATTGACAACGCTTCATTCACTGACTTGGGTGTTCCTCTTTATTATATCCAAACAGCTGTTTATACTCCAGTCATGTCTTTTTGCAGGTAACGGAGGGTAGCAGGGTTGTCCAATGGAGACTATAATCAAGGAAAGGATAGTGATTATTAATAATTACTGAAAGTATTTTCCATTTAAACAAATATAGTTTTAAAACTGTCCAAGTATTAACAGGTTTTCAGAATTTTCAAATCAAATATTTCACACCATGCAAAAGTAACACGAACAATGTACCGACAATAAATGTCACTGTTGAAAATAGACTTGAACCTTTGATTTGAATTCTGCTGAAAATACGCCAGTCAAGGTATTCAGTTTAGAACAAATAATTTTGAAATATCAGTGAAGTACCCATATTTAGCTCCACGGTTGTCAGAATTTTTAAACACAATTAAATGTAGAAATGTACCTACTTAGTCGATATGGTACGTGTTACTTAGTCAAGGAAAATAAACCCAGGCAGCAAATTATTGACTTGATACTTTAAATATGTATTTTTGTACATGGATATTACTGAACAAATATTTCGAAGAAGTGTGATCTTTACAGATTTGATAGTAAATAGATGTCACCTGTTTTCATGAGACGCATCGAATCCTAGACAGGCCAATGAAATTGATAATCTGTTCAAGCAATAGTTCAGATATTTGAAAATGTTTAATCAATTTTACTAAAAATATAGAAAAATTGAGCTTAGTTGAGGCACACGAATACACCCACAATACACTTCTATCGGTTCACCACTTCAGTGATAAGCATAGTAGCTAGATATGTTAAATGAAATAGATTTTAACGGGTGTATTACAATGGCGGTGCTGGTAAGAGTCGCTACTGTTGCCCTCACTTGTCTATATTGTATAATATATGTGATACTAATCCTCTTATTCTACTAAGTCACTTGTTACTTGTAATCCTACAGCCCGCCAACCGGTAAAATTAAAATTTATTTACCATTTATACATCCGAAAATTACAAGCAGATGAGTAAATTAAGTTCTGCGATACGATCGTAAGCAAGGGTGGGCGGATTTGATTCAACTTACGCTATGTCCAGCTACATTGACCCAATAGAGTCCAAAGTTACCACCGGTGCGCTTATATCCCTCCAGAGTATTGTCCATCTCAGCTCTTCTTCCCACATCTTTTGACCTAGTGAAAATATGTTTAAAACTTCATAATGTACTTCATCGAGGTGCTTATTTGTAATATATAGTTCAAGCAAGGAAATAAAATTTTACCAATTGACTTTATGCACCGGTTAATAAGGTGTATTAAAATATTTAACTAAGCCTCTTTTTGAAAATACTGAAATACTGAATGTTTTCCATGTTTAACTTGTAATGTTATGATGATTTGAACTGTAAAAAAACAAACAAATTATTGTGTTTTCCTTCAAATTATATCAGCAAGCCAACCATCAACAACCTTTTTAAATTACCTGCAAAGTGGTTCCACACTACATCGTTATTAGTTTTAACATGCCGATAGTTGGTATTGGGGAATTTCCTTGCTTTGTTGACTCTTTGACATATCCGATTCCATATAAAAATATTTTAAAAACAAGATTTTAAAACGAATGGTTATTTTTCTCATAACAAAGTTGTTCATAATAAATTTTTTCAATGGTTAAATGCTTTATTTTAAGAGTATTTAATATGAAATCTAAGATAAATGTAAGAAAATCATGGGTATGTACTCAAAGATTAAGTGATAAAAATAATTTATATGAATGAACGTCAAAATTAACGTAGAAATTCAAGTATTATTTGTGTTTTAAAGTAGGTTGGTTTATAAAAAAAGAATCTTACCAGACTAACTAACTAGCTAACCATCATGCCGATTCTCCGCAGTGGTAGGCAGATAGGACAGACCGCCATACAACTCTGTTTTGGCACACACATTCATACATCATCTCATACATACCCTTCTGTTATTCTGATTCTTGTATTCTTTTGATCGTGCCATGTATTCCTCGGACGACCCTGACTACTTTCATTCACTTTTGTATCAATAATCTTTTTGCACTTCTTTCTTCGATCATTCGCTCAACATGCCCAAACCATCTTAGCGTCCCTTTCTAACATCAACCTTGCATTATTTCCGGATATCCACATTTTTAACACGGTCTAAAATGTTTGAATCTTACCAGGAGTATTGCAAATAAGATCCAGGTTTCCATTGTACACGTTCACTGGAATAGTGGTCCTGTTAAGAACCTCTTCAACTAAAAAAAAAAATAACATTAATATATATTTACTTATTCAGTCGAGAAAAATATCAAGGAAATCTGTAGGGAATTCCAATAATTTCTCCTTCCTTACACTTTTGTTTTTTTTAAGATAAAGGTGAAAAAAAACTATCCAGAAAAAATAATTTCACCCACCATAGTTTTTTAACAGATAACAACATACAATACAATTCTGAATAACATAGTATAATTTATATGAGAATATCAAATAAGTATTTCATTCTTACTCTACTTATGTGTGTTACTGGCTTCATGAAGTCGACGTACATGGCATCAAATACTGCGCCAGACTGGGATCCCCATCTGACAGTGCTAGGTATGCTGAGATTCGCCTTCACTGGACCATTCATGAGCTCATCAAGGTCCCAGGCTGCCTTGCTGAAGTACTTGCTGTAAGTATGTCTGTCAAATGCCTTCTCTGTAAATAATGAAAATTTTAGAGTTTGTGTTAATGTTACAAAACGTTCACATTCAATTATATTTTGGTTCTTATTTTTATTTAACCTTCTATCTATTCTACTCTACTCTTATTATATATATTATCTTTTCCATTTTGGTAAAGATTTAAATTTTATCACATCGCATTAGCTAGCCGTTCTTGTAATTGCCGAGAATTTTTAATGCAGTCATCTGGACCTTATAGAAAGTATGTACAGGATAGTAAACTAATATTTCAACATAACTTGACAACAAATTGTCAAAACAGATTGCCAGAATCTTTTGTGCCAAATGTATTGAGAGAGAGTAACTGGCTATTTACCAAATGTCAGATTAAATCACTGTTTTATGTCGCATTTTAAAGTTTTTATAGAAGGTGTACCTACCCAAAATACAACATGGTAATATGTTGCATCGGTGATAATCAAATCATTTAAGTTCCATTTATAATACATTTGAGGGATCGAAATTTAGGTCGAATGGTCGAATGGAAGAGTTGGCAAATAAAAATACGCTTTTTATAGAAATCTTCATGTTCAAGTGGTCAATTTTTCTATTTATTAACTTATTCGTGGTTTTGCATATTTCATCACCTGCTATTCCTAGGGATCTGCCAAACCAATTTTGTATGATCATTATTTTTTTTACTTGAATCCATATATATTTAATGACTTCAATATATTTTGAACTACTACAAATACTAACACATTAAGTAGTGTTTCTTTCTCTAATATTTATAACTTGTAATTTCTTGTTAATAATGTTTGATGTTAAGGTTTTATTTTTAAAATTTTATTTCTATTAAACGTCTTTTTTTATATAACTTCGTGTATATTTTCATCCATGCTAGAAGTTCATCTATGTTGTGTTGGACAATTTTTAAGAGGTGAATCTGAAATCGAGTACATCGCAAGACTATAAAGAAAGAATGTGAAAATAAATTGATAAATTTCAACAGAGTTCAAGAATATACTTGAAACTAATAGCATATCTGTGAAATTAATTCCCATTCTTCTTATACCTTCTCATTTTTTATTTGGCAGCTTTACGATGCAAGATAATTTATTCATGTTTTGTCAACCCTATCGTGCAACATGATAGTAAAAATACTCGGAACCAAAAAAATCTAATGGCAATACCGCCTTTAACGATTTACTAACAAATCTTCACATTTCTATCACTCCATGTATTATTACTCCAAGATGTTAACGCAGACTTTTTACGCAAATGTTAGTCTGAGAAGTAGGAGAAAGCCAATTCTTTCACACGTGATGTATAGAGTGTTTTCGCAAATTTGATTTCAATCGTATATAGAATTTTATGGGAAACTTATAAATTAGGGAGGAGAGGGAGTATGTCCTTGTTTCGCACAGCCTCTCAAATAACGGAAAATTGGGTTTTGATTGGTCAAAAAATGTGGCATTCTTAAGAGAACAGCAATGATAAAACCAAAATAAAAATAATTGTAAACATGTTGATTGATTGTTCAAGATGTCATCATGATCCAATTGATTTTTTTACAATCGCTAGGTCATAAATCAATGACAGAAAAATCGTTTAAAATCTGCATCACTTCATTACTTGCATATTTATAATCAGTTACATCACACGATTACTGTGTAGGTACATTTCACACCATAATATGTTAATAGAAGCGTGCCAAATTAAATATTTATTAAAAATCTCTATGTTTTTCGACTCCGTGCTATTTTTTTTTTTTCAAACAATAAAATAAATATGATACAGTAAGGTTTCCCGTCTTATTTCATATAACACTTAACTTGTCTTACTACTTTTCTTACTTTACTTATAAAAAAAATTAAAAACGAGGTATAAGCGTTTCATTTAAAATAAGTGGGAACAAATTTGAATTACGCCGTTTTGCAATTTGTCGTTTGTATTTTCGATTATTATTATATTATAATTATTCGACCGGACAAAATGATTTTTAAAATATATTTATTTTAACCATGTTAAATTTTCCATTTTATTTTATTTCCATAGTAGTTTCATTTAATCTAGAATATCTGCTTTTTTTTTTCTCTTGACTCATCGGAAATCGGCCTCTTTCGCGGCTTATATTACTTAAAACATTTCGACTGTGTTTTGGTCAAAGCGTTATTCCGCATTATTTTTTTGCCAGAACATTTAGACCTTAGTAATAACATAACGGTCACGCTGTTATGTTTGACACCTGATCATAATTTGATCAAATGCTAAAACGGGTCGAAAATCGGTGGTTAGTGGGGACGCTAATCTTCAATTGGCAACAGTGTAAAATGTGACAGTGGTTCAAACCGCTGGACTTTAAGTTTACTTTAAAAAATATTTGAAATAACGCCTTTGACCGATATATCCCATATTATAGTCAGTTTACCATACTATATCGCACACTACTTGATCTAAAAAAATATATATATATATTAGGGCTTAGTTTTTCGCCTTAAATTCTTCGTTATAATCAAGCACAACGTGCAATCCTCCCGGATAAAATTCTTGTTGAGGGAACTTTCATAAAATAACCAGTCTCTTAAATAAATTGAAACATTATTATATATACCTCGAATAGTCCTGCCGGCTGAAAAGGAGCTTCTTGTGTTCTTGGTCAAGATGTTGTAGAAGTCGACTCCATCGGTTTTGGTAAGAATTACATTTTCGGTTCTTCCCCACTCCACTGTTGACTGGTAATAATCTCCCCTATCGTAAACAGCCTTTGTGTATTCAGCCTGCGTGTTGATGGCGTCTAGACCAGCCTTGTCCACCAAACTGACCTGGTATAGGAATGGTCCGCAAGACAAGGTGGAGTCGATTGGGTGAATCCATGAGTTACCCATGGCTACTCCGGAAATGTTGGATTTTAGGGTTCCGGCCACTTGTTCCTGGAAATTTAACTGTTATTACCCTCGTATAATGTTGTCAAATCATTGTGATCTAATTGCACTTTCATTTAATATTCGATAATTAATCGATTTCTCAAATATTAGTATCATTTGAAGCCATACCAATGCCAATTTTTAAAAGAATGCACCGGGTTCCTGTTTCTTTAAAAAACACATTTTCTGAACAAACTTTAAATCAGTTATTTATCCCATGAAGTGTTATCGTTGTATACTCACATCATACACATTAAGAGCGATCTCAATTGCCATATTTCCACCATAAGACTGTCCAAAGATGTAAACAGGAACACTGCTGTACTCTGGATGAATATCGTAGAAACCTTTCAAGAGTGCTACGAAATCAGTAGCTGAAAAATCAAATATATTTTTTGATTTAGAATGAGTTTAATTTTTTTTAATGTACAATTTTAAAATGTATGATTTATCACTTTAAACAATAACTTACCGACTTGTTTGTTAGTGATCGCATACTGAGAGCTGTTTTCCACATAACTGTAGCCAGATCCAACTGGGTTATCAACCAACAAAACATTGAAAGTGTTTATCTACAAAAATGCAAAAAAAAACATGTTACTTTTTAATTATCAGTAAGTTTATGTCATTCACCTCTGTCAATTGGATGTAGTTATGCAGAAAGCATCTAACCATAAAAAGATAAAATCGAGAACAAGCCGTTTAAAAAAGTTGACGATACAAAAGTATTAATATGCTGAACCGACATTTGTTAAGTGAATATGAGTGTTTTTTCTTTATGAAAATTATTATAAATAGGTCATTTATAATCATTTTTTTTTTTAATTTATGTATTTCATATGTAACCCTTCATTTTAATGTTTTTAAACTTCAATTAAATTCATATTTCTACACCGTGCGAAAATACCAAAAATGTATTACATTTGGAGTTTAGATGTTTATAGCAGAAATCTCTTATAAATGTATGGGAAAACATGTAAAACACAATTTTGGCAAATTGTGGGTTAGACGCTTTCTGCATAACTTCGTTCAATTTTAGCTGTAAAATATCATTTCGTTATTCACACAGAACACATGCATTAATCTGACTGTTTCCGTAAAAAAGGGAAAATATAAATACACATCGGTCAGCTATGTCCATCAGACTGATCTAGAGCAAGAATTGTCCCAAGGCAAGGTGGAGCCGATTGGTTGGATTAAAATTATTAATGAAACCTCACCCATGCATGCGATCTTGGTTGAAGTTGCAGATCCAGGGGTCCAAGGATCTCGAAGTTACCGTATCCTGTAGAAGAAGCTCCAGGACCTCCCTGAAGCCAGATCAGCAGGGGTCTTTCTGTAGGAGAGGCAACATCAGCGACAGTTTGCTGCAGCCACCAGAACATATGCGCTCCAGTGCGGATGTTCACGTAGCCCCAGTCCTGATCGCCGGGACCAAAGCCTTGTTCGGCTGAAATAGACACAGTAAAATTATTCTTCAAAATTGACTTGGTAATATAAAAAATAAAGGTATGTTTAACTTATAATTTTTTTTACAGTCCAAATGCTAGCAAGTGGATTATTGTGAAAATTATGGTAAGGACAACTAGTCTTAAAAAAACTCGATTGAGAAAAAAATATTTATAAACAGCTAGGATGTTATGTATTTTAATTGTTAGTAAGTATACTTCGATATAAATAAATCAATATCTTGATCACTTCTTGATTTTAAGAATATTTTGTTAGAATAAATATAATTAAAAATAAATCAATTGATACATACCCTACACGCAGCCCAAAACCAACAAGAAACTAAATAATACCTTCCACTCCATGGTTACAGTTCAAACTGTTTGTAAAACGAAATGATGGCCGAACTCACAATATCATTGACTGATTATGGATACGAGAATGTGTTTCTTATCTCTGAATGATCAAGGAATGCAGACGTCTAGGTAGGTTTCGATTTTCTTATATTAATATAAAATACTTTCTATAGTATTCATATAAAACACTACAAAAGGCCTGTTTACATTGTTGGAATATAGTTGTGAACGATGAATAACATACTCGGAGCAGGTGAATGACTTTGTGTATCTAGGAAGTGTGTTCACGAGAGACGGAAAGGCTGAAAAGGACATTGAAAGAAGAGAGAATGCAGAAAATTTTATTTGTGGTAGACGTTGAAACGTTGAAGACGTAGAAAGTTGTTCAAAGAAGCGAGAATAGCGATTCACAATAGAGTACTAATACCAAGCTTGGTGTATGGCAGTGGTGCATGGAACTAGAAAAATAAGGCTGAAAGTAGACTAAATGCTGTAGAAATGAGATCTTTGAGACGAATGTCTTTTTAAAAATGTAGGATCATTATATGGTTCGAATGTGGAGATCGGAAAAAAATGCAAGGCTGATGTCAGCTTATTGAACGTGTTGAATAATGGAACGCTTAGATGGTTTGGACATTTAGATCGTATGAACGGAGAAAAGACCGCCAGGATAATAAAGTGATTAGCAAAAGTGATCGATAGAAAAGGTCAGGGACGCTCGAAAGAGACGACATAGTGAACCAGATTGCTCAATCGGGCCAGAATAATAGAAGATCGTGTGTGAGACGATGCATGAATATGTATGAAGTAAGAATCGTGTGCCGAGACAGATTTGTGCGGCGGTTCATCCTACCAGCCTACTCTTCTGGGGAAATGGCGTGATGGTTAGTTTATAAATTAGTTTCTTTATTGCAGAATATCTATTTGCATGAAGTGGCAAACATTTTCTAATTGTATCTGGCAACGATTCTGATGCATTTTGCATGAAATCTTATCACGGT
The DNA here is from genome assembly GCA_022651775.1 of Drusus annulatus. Lineage (NCBI taxonomy): Eukaryota > Metazoa > Arthropoda > Insecta > Trichoptera > Limnephilidae > Drusus > Drusus annulatus. The sequence continues at coordinate 91,559 of JAGWCC010000276.1, forward strand.
ATTGAACATAATTTATTATTTTCCGAGGCTAAATCTTTTAGACTCTTATGTAATCGTGTGGTTAAAAGAAAGTATCAATGATTCTAGGTCCTTACCAGAATCAAACAGTTTTTAACAGGTTATTATGTATTTTAACCCAAATTATTTTGTGAGTAGTGATAGAAAACGACAAAAATCGGAAAAAAATTAAGTACTTTATTTTTTTTTAATTACACTTTATAATTTATTTTGCTACAGAATATTTGTTGCGGAAAGGGTGCGGTTAATATTTGAATAAAGCTAAGGGGGAGCGTTTAAGGTTATAACTGTGGATATTAACAAATTTTTTTTCAAAATTACTGTATAATTCTGTTTCAGTGAAAATAGCGAATATCATATAATTAGACTTGGTGCACACATCAGGGTTATTTCCGCTGCGACTCCGCAATCGAACGCGAATACTATCGGCGGTAAACCGCGGCGCCGCCCGTGCGGTGTGTGTGCAGCGCCCCTAACGTAGAGTATCCCGCACCGTAATTGCGGAGCCGCACCGAAAAGAGCCCTGACGTATGCACCGGTTCTAAAACTGTAGGAATTTTAGCTAATTTGCTTGGTTGAAAAAAATACGACGCTTTTTTCGCTGTCATAGGTGTTCTTCCTTATTATCTTCAAACTGTTTATACTCCAGTCATGTCTTTTTGCAGGTAACGAATGGCAGCAGGGTTATCCGATGGAGACAATAAACAAAAATCATTAATGATAATAATGTAGTCTTTGTAAGTATTTAATACAATTACAAAAATTAGTTTCTAAAATTTTTACAAAAAAAATGTTAGAAGGCATAAAAGTAATAAGAATTAATACAAACTATGTAAAAACAAAACATACAATGTATTAAAAATAAATATCGTTATCTACAATAGACCTTTGATTTGAGCTATTTACTCGTATTCTGCCAAAAATACTTGCAAGTTCAGAATTTTATTTCGGATTGAGTGAGTTAAAAATATTGATTGTATTTTCGTTTCAAGTTCAAAGGTAATATAATTAGGGTATTGGGGAGTGAACTTAATTATTTACAAACACAATGAAATGCTCAATTTTACGCAGTAAATTGAAATGTTCCTCATATCAGTTATAATCCCGAAATTATGAAGTTGACATTTAAACATATTTATATCTTTATTAATTAATATCACTAAACAGATATATACATGTACATAAGAACTTTGATCTATACCGATTTGAATGTAGTCAATCATAAACTTGGGACTTGGAAACTTGGATTTTCAATTATTTTTTTATCAGTGACTATATAAATGAGTATGTGCCAATTCAGAATATGTATAAAAATATTAATTATTATATTTTTTACACCATTTGTTATTTTTTTGTTATTGTGTTGAAAATTCTTTACTTCAATGGTTAACCACTAATTTGACTGGGAGATGTAAGACAGTAACTTTTGGGGGTAAGAGATCTTTCAAATTTTCTTTTAAGTTGTGGTATACCGTAGGGGTCATAGTATGGTCTTTTTTTGTTTATATCATACACCAGTGATCTGGAAACATTAATTTCTTCACTTGAATCACATGCTGTATCTTAATCCCAAATAGTAGAATCTTTGGCAATTTGAAAAACACTGACTACGCCAGACAGGCCAATGAAATTGGTAATCCATCAAATAAATAATTTTGATTATTATGAAAATATTGTAACAATTTCAAACACATTCAGGCACATTTTGCAAATGGATACACCCACTACACACTTCTAGTTTATTGATAAATACGGTTGTTGGAACGGTCAAATTCTATTAGTTTATTTGATTGATTCTTTGTGAGATTTGATTCAACTTTACGCTATGTCCAGTTACGTTGACCCAATAGAATCCAAAGTTACCACCGGTGCGCTTATATCCCTTCATAGTGTTTTTCACCCAGATTGAAACTCGAGAAGCACTTCTGTAATCTGCTTCTTTTGTCCATCTGAGTTCCTCTACCCATTTCTTTTGTCCTGGTAAAAATATGTTTGAGATGGGTTAGCGAAACCGCAAGATTATTTATAATTTGTTTCATTGAAGTGTTTATATATGGTTATGGAAGGTTTAAGCGGCCATAATAAATTGAATCAATGAACTTTCTGCACCGGTAAATAAAATGTGATAAAGTAATTTAACTAAGTTTATTTATAGTTTTCGTGTTCAATTTCTAGAACTCCATTTTATTTTTTTATACAATTCAATTGTATTAAATTTAATACTATTATTATTTACAGTTTGATAGTGGTCTTAATCGCCGAAACAGCTGTCACTAAAAACTGAAACTAGCAGCAGTAATTAATAATAATATTAAATTGAATTATATATTTTTAAAATTAACTAAGCCTTGTTACTAAATTTTTTAGGCTCCATGTTGATTCAAACTTACAATATTATGATTTTTTTCATAATTTTAGTTGAGTAAATATATTATTCAATTTTACATCTAAAAAATAAAAAAAATTTAAATCGCTATTAAAAATAAAATCAATTGAATATATTCAGTCCATAATAAAAAAAAAAAAACTAAATTCACATATTTTGATTACCTTAGTTATATCTTTGAAAAAAGAGAAAGAAATAAAAAAGGCGATTTAAATTTAAAGTCTTTTGAACTAGAAATAATTTCAGAATCAACCACAAAAAAGCATTTACAAATTAAAATACGACCACTCAGATTATAATTCCAATAAAATAATAGACTCTTGATTCGTAGAGCATTTCTTTAAAAAAAATAAGTTAGAATGCAAATGTGCAGCCCATCTCTTAGAGAAAAAGTACTTACCGCATGGTAATAATGAGCTAAAGCGTTTTCATATCGAAAGTATAGGTTTTAGATTTACTTAATCAATTATAAATATACAATTTAATGAATGATCTAAATAGAACATTGTTCAATAATCAAACAAAAATGATCTCATCTCCCTTTATTAATGTGTTCAAGAAACCGAAATGAAAAATACCAAATAATAATAATAAAACGCAAAACAATGTAATTTCTAATAATAATAATTATCAATTTTTTTAGTAACCTTAAATTTTCATAAACGGGGAAATAACTTATTTTAATTGAATAATACAACAATAAAGATGTACCTATTTTTAGTAAGCAATGGTTTTCATTTCGGGGAATGACAGATTTAATGTTAAGTACTTCGCAGAATAAGAATTTCAATGTTAATCAGTTGTTTTCTGAAATAATTAACTAAACAATACAACTGGTGGGAACTAAAATCACAAAAATAATATTTTCGTGTGGCCTATCCACAGTTTAAAAATCGCTTTGAACTTTAAAGAGATATTACACTAAAAATAAAAACGAACAGAACTTAATAATAACATTATTAAATTTGATTAAATTTAAATAATAAACAAGAAAACGATAAAATGTATTACTATTTACACTTCATTTCAAGACATGAACTGATCAACGGAGCCACCATCAACAATCTTTATTTTTTATCAGCGAAGTAGTTTATTCACTATCACTTTTATCAATCTGATAGTCAGCGTGTAGAAATTTCTTCGTACTTTGTTTTTTGGTTTTGTTTATCAATACCGCCCGACTATCAACTGCCCAAAGTTAATGGAACTTACGGATTCCCCTTTTGAGATATTTCGTGCTGCTAAGGAGAAGAAAAAGGAAATAAGATGGGCAAAAGGAAGATTTGGAAAGTACCTTACTAATCAGATATAGTCACAAAACATGGCTGAAGCCTTTTCAAGCAGCGTGCAGATTCTGAATGGTGATCTTCATCAGAGCGATACTGAGAGTATCAACCACTCTTTAACAGACTGAATTACCGGATTCAAAATTAAAAAAGAAAACTGAATGAAAAGATTGGAAAACACTCATATGCACGACGATATCTAAAAATCAGCAATATGTAAACGCTTCAAATAGAAGAGTTGGTAGTGTAAAATTAAAGTTTACCTGCAACCTCATATTTTATTTAACATTTGTACGTACTCAAAGATATAACTTATACGTAGGTAGATGTTAAATTATCACTGTCAAAATTAATCAAATGCTTTAAAGTGGGCTTTAAAAAGCCTTACCTCGAGTATTGCAAATAAGATCTATATTTCCATTGTACACGTGCACTGGAATGGTGGTCCTGTTAAGAACTTCTTCAACTAAAATAATAATAAAATCTTCATATCAAAATAAGTTCTCATACGGTCGAGAAAAGTACTGAAAAAATCTAAGGGGGATTTCTCTTTTCATACGCTTTGTTTTTTTTTTCAAGATAACAGTGAACTTCTTTCCAAAAAAATAATTCACCTACACCATAGTTTCTCAACAGATATCAAGTTACAATTACAATTCTAAAATAGATAGGGTTTTTTTTTCATGAGAGCATCAAAATCTGTGTTTGATTTTACTTACTAATGTGTGTTACTGGCTTCATAAAGTCAGTGCTCAGGGCATTGAATACTGCGCCGGACTGGGATCCCCATCTGACAGTGCTAGGGATGCTGAGATTCTACTTCGCTGGACCATTCTTGAGCTCATCGAGGTCCTAGGCTGCCTTGCTGAAGTACTTGCTGAAAATATGTCTGTAAATAATAAAATCTGCCTCCTCTGTAAATAATAAATAATAATTGAATAGTTTTTGGTATTATCCTTAAATCCCAAACATTTGTTTAACATTTTTCTACTAACTTCTCTTCTTACTAAGGTTGATAAGTTGATTATTGAAAGAATTTCAACAATATTCAAAGAATATGAAAATTGGATAAGACATTGAAAAAAGGTTAGGTTGTGACCGAGATTCAAACTCCCGTTAAGTTTTCTTTTAGCACTTGTTAAAGGAAATGTAATTTTGAAAATATGTTTTCGATGTTCAGAGGGTAGACTATGTTCGACATTGAACATCAAACGTTAAAATCTAGGCCAGCTCTTGGACAAATATCATAAAAGAACAAATGAGTTTAAATAAATAAATTACAATATACATACCCTAACTAATAATTTTCTTAACAAACTCAAAGTAATATTATGGATTCGTACGTTTTTGTAGGATTTTAAATATTTACTATATCATGACACTCATTTGTGAAAACTAAAAGAAAAATATTTCAATATACGTAAATGGTTACATTAAAATTGATTTTCATACAACTCATTTTTATAATTGCCTTTACAACATATTATTTACTGCATACTGTCATTAATAATAATAAAATATTTTATTACTACATTCCTAAACCATTAAGATAAGGACAGGGATGTTGAAGGTACGGCTTGCCGGTCAGTGCGGTCCGAGAGGTATCTAGATGCGGCCCGCGACCTCCAATAGGTAACGCTCGATTATTAAGAATATTTTTTTAGCGGAAATAATAGGTCACTCTAATTTGGGTTAACCCAAATAACACAAACTGATGATAAGATTGTGTGAATTGGTGCATATACAAACTTTTTCGAAAACATAATCCCAGAGCTGTAGACAACTCTGATGCATGAAACATAAAAAATGCACTTATTACAGGATTGTGTTTGACACCTCTGCTAAGAGACATACGTACAAAAAAATGTTGTATTGTAATGCAGAATATAAAAAGCACTTTAAAAAAATAATTATTACCCAATATTAAAATTAAAAATAAATTATAATAGAGCTCAGTAAAATTTGATTTTTGTTTGAAAAGTGTAATAAAAATGTTGAGATATTCAATAGTTCGAAAAAATATTGATTGTTGAATATTTTCCACATATCGTTGCTGGAAAGGTAAAAGGGCTAAAGCGTCATTTTGGGAAGTTTATACCAGAGTACTCGTAAGTTTTTTTAAATTTTACAATTAAATTTGTAAGTCTTTAGTACCTGGTTGGATTTTGAAAAAAAGTTAACTCAGGTAACTCAATGCTCTTACTGAGTTACCTGAAGCGACAAAAAGCTCAAAAAGTCCCAAACTTGTGACGCTTGAGTCAGGCCTTTTCCTAAACGGTAAATATATTTAAGATGGCTGAAAGGCTACAGAAGTCTTCAAAATCAAACAGAGTCAGAGCATTCGACGCAGAAAGAAAAACTGATTTAAACTGCATATTCAACTCATTTTTGACGAAAGTGTTGCTTAAGCCCTTTTGCTTTTCCAGCTATGATATTCATGTACCTTTGCAAATCTCCACAAGGGTATTTGGTTATTTATTTATTGTTTTAAAGTTTATTTTGTAGAACTCCATTTTAATTTTTAGGTTTCTTAATTTTATTTAAGCAATGATTATTATTATTTCAAATATTATTTAAAAAAACAATTTTCAGTCAAAAGTTCTGCTAGGTAATTATTTTTACGCGTGACAGCTGTTTCGCCTTCTGAAGGCATTATCAAACTGTGGAGAAGCCACATACAGACGGACTATTTATATCATATTTAATATTGTTATTATTTTTAACTACCAATGTCCCCATTAAGTTTTTCTGATAAATTGTAAGTATTGTTGATGTCCATTAACATGGGAAGTTTCCGTACCTAAGGGTATTCTATTTAATTCAACCGAGATTAGCTGATGTCGAGCGGTCTTTTTTTTCGTGTACTTATGGCAATTCTTTTCAATATTTATTTACGCAATTTCCTATCATCTGTCATACTAAGTGAGAGGATTACGCCGTGACAAAGTATAAAAATTCAGCGTCTTATTAGCCGCGCTAGGAGGAAGAAGACAAAACCTTTCCTTGAGAAGGCCTGCTAATTTATGCTCGCTCGCTACGAAGCACACAATCCGGCGTGAACATAGCCAAGTGAAGAAATTACTGTGGAGGATGTGTTGCATTGCTCTGAGGATTGTATTTTCCGTTTCTTGCTTTATCGTGTTATACGTGACAATGTGCCTGAAGATCACACGTATAAAAAAAAATAGAAAGTCGCATAAGAGTCCTAATCGCTCCCAACCGTTTTTCGGAGCCAGTTGGACTATGACATCCTTAAGTAGGGTATGTTGTAAGGCTAAAGGTAGTGAAGATGTAAAAAGGGTAAATTGGGAAGAGAAAGTTTGGGAAGTACCTGCCTAATCAGAACTGGTCACCAAACACGGCTAAAACCATATCAAGGAACGTTTTGATTCTGAAAATTGGTATTTCACCAGGGTGATACTAAAAGTATCTACCACTACCGTGCCGACTACTACACTAAATAAGCACTACCAGTGCGGCTAATATATTTTATGAATCAAATTTTTTTTGACACATATTAATTAAAAACAATTTATTTACGCAAACCGGGTTTAATCCCGCGACCTCTGGAGTCGTAGTCGAGTATCTTACCACTAGACCACGGAGGCCGTCGAGAAGAGAAATAGGTACAAATCAAGTGTGAAAATAGAACAGTAAGCATTTCATTTTGTTTTGGCAAGTTTTGAATGGCTCTTGTTTAATAGAGAGAAAATGACTCAATATAGGTATATACAAAACTTGTAATACCTACTGAAACATATTTATATTTCGCTTAAAGTATTTTTTTTTTGTTATTTTTTTGTTAAATCAATGTTCTTTTAATTTGCTGTAGCATTATAATAAGTTCACATTTATGACTATGTTAAATCGTTCCTTTTTACATTGAGTAGGTATTGTAAAATTGTCTGGAGTTTCATAGAAACTCGTAAATATGATAGAAACAACACCTAAACATTCGATGTGTCGAGAAATATACAGGCCTTGCTTTTTTGTATCTCCATTATTAATTATTATTTAATTTACCCACCAGGCTTAGAATAACAGACCTGATGAAACTTCGACAGTGCGCGGCGTTTAAAACATTTAAAAGTGGTGGTGTTCAAACAAAGTTACTGTATATTATTTATTTAATATGGTCACACTGGTCGCACGGTGTGTATGCTTTCTGGGATAAACTTCGAATTTAGAATGGAATGACGTTTGGTTTCAGAAGAAAAAATAACAATTAGAATTAATAAAAATTTTAAGAAACTAGTCATGAATGGTGTCAAGAATGAAATAAAAAAATAACTGGTGAACATGGTCAAGAAACCTCGCAATAACTTTTCCATAAATAAGCAAAGAATGGCACTACTCACCAACCCTACGGTCAAAAGTTGTACTTCGTCGCCGGTCACCTCGGGGTGATTTTATTTGTATTTTTGGTACAAACTAAACAGGGGAATAGTGCAATATTTTACGCATTTAAACTGTTCACCAATCGAAGGTTACCAATCAACAGTTATTAAATGTAGACCTAATTCAAATATAATTCATAGATTATCTATATATGAAAGTTCTGTTCATGACTTAAAGTTAATTTTAAAAATTGCTTAAGTCATATATTCTCATCTTTATATAGTAACCTCCGCAGTTTTCAACTCAAGGGGTGGTAAACAGAGGGCAGTAAGGGATGTCGCGCCTGCACAAAGCCTGACTAATGAAGTTCAAATATCCGTCCATCCGGAGCTTTCCAAGGTTTAAAAGCTCTCGCTTTCCGTGCTTTTTAGTCATACGTCACAGTCACTGACGGCGAATGAAAACTAATTGGCTGTGATTTGTATGACGCATCTATTAATGTGAAATAAGATGGGCTGCGTAACATTTCTATCCCAGTGATGTAGAATTAGTATTAATCATTAAAGCTGAACATTTTTTTGTTGTTTCCGTTTAAACTGGTATGTTTTATTTACTATAAAACATTTATTTACTTATAAACTAACGGACTATTGTCCAATTACAAAAAAAAACACTACACGAAATGGAAAAAAATAGCAACAGAGAATGAACAGCACATACATAATATTTAAATTAAGCAATTACAAAAATATGACAGAATATACATTGAAAAATACATTTAAGTCAAAGCCAAGGTCAAGTCAAAGTTTTCGTAGAGTCGTAAAGAGTGTCAAAAATCATTTAGGCTGTTTTAGACCAAAAATTTCAAGACCGTGGCTTGAGTTAACAAGTCTTGACATTCTGGACAGTTGAGAATGATACCGATAATTAGTAGAGTGGTGGTTGAGAAACAGCAATTAATTGTACGAGTCTACGGCAAGGGATGTTGAACTGGATGAGTTGCAACAAAGAAAGTGAGTCAATAATACAATTAATAATTTAAAAAATGCAAATTAAATAAAAAATCTTTCCTACGCTTTCCTAATGAAGACATTTTGAATGTTTGATTAATTTCAACATATAAATAATCGCCTCTTTATCGCCCTAATCTTTATGCAACTCCGCGTAAGAAACGATGTTTTAAACATTCAACGAGTTTCTAAAAACAAGAGCTGCATTTTTCCATACATATACTCATTTATTAGGTTTTGTCGATTTTATTGGAAGCGAAGCTAACAGTTTTCTGATGTTATTGCTGATTTATAGCAGTAAGGCATGCAAATTACTGAGAATGGGTTGATTTTTACGGGATTCAGTAAAAGTGAAATCTCTGAAGCGTATTTGAGATTAACCCATTTAATAATATGTCTGAAAAACCAATTAATTTACTGTTCAAAAAAATCAAGATGGAAGATGAAAATAATGCTAGGAATATAAAGTGGTTGGAAAAACTTCAAATTAATTGTGACTGGTTATTTGAATTGTCAATCTCTAATGACTTTTAAAAAAATCATTTTCATCCTTCCTACTCACATCATGTATTTATTTAAAAACGCTGTTTCGTGTTATTTTTTCCTTTTTGTTTTTTTTAGATTTTTCTGTATTCAATGTTATGATTTCTTACTTTACCCACTTATATATTCACTTTAATTAAATGTATTTATTTTGAGCTTCTAACCTAGATATTTTTTTTATATTCTTATTTTGGGAATTTGTGATTTTATCTGCCTTTCTAGCTTTAATGTAGGTAAAAGGTACGTAGTTTAATAAATATTATCAATATTTTCGTAGAAAGCAATCTTTTTGTAGTTCGACATATTTAATGAAAATGAAATAATAAAAATAAAGCTATTATTTAATTTTCATTAAATGTTAACAATGTGAAAATAAAACATTACGTAGGGGTTTGTATCTTATATACACATCATTTTGAGAGTTAACTTAAGTAAGAGAGCTTGTTGATATTTAGCGAAGAATGTGAACTTTTTTTATTATATTGGTGTAGTTATTAGAAAACAGTGCACTTGTGGTAAAATACTACTAAATATCGCTGTGATAAAACGACACTGTCTGTAATATGACTACATTAGCTGAACGATAAGTTCCTTGGCGTAAGACTAAAATATCACGAGTTCAAAGCCCAGTACTGAAAAGGTTTTTTTTAAGTGAGATTTTTTCACATCCATAATAAATACCAATAATATGGAATATGTTTTATTTCTCTTTTCCATACTGGAAAAAAAAACATTTTTTTTTAAGTTTTTTTCTTTGTTTAATGACCAGATTTGAATAGCCGGGTTTTTATCAGCCTTCACCTTATATATCTTCTGTCCTCCGCCATTTCCACAGCCTCAAAAAAATCTCCAAATACGCATACCATTTCAACTGGCTATAGGCACTTGTGATTCACGTAAAAAAAGTTATATGGTTATTTGATTTAAAAGCAGCATGTCTGAGACGTTGCATGAATTGGATTCACTTTTGTCAACTATCAACACTTTTCTGTGTTTAAAAAATACCTGCCTAGAGCCAGTGGGACCATGGCATCGCCAAATAGGGTATTTTATAAGAGAAAGTGGGAGTGGAAAAGGAGAAGTGGGAAAGAATAAATATGCAGACAAGGGATGGAAAACACCTGGATTCTCCAATTTGGTCACCAAATACTTTTGATTGAATGGTGGTTTATAACCAGGGTGATACTGAGAGTATTTAAAATTCAAGTAATATTGTGGCCTCGACCTTTAACAAATAATGTACTACACCCTATATCACATATCGATTTAATATTACAGTGACAATCTTGATTTAAATGAAAATCTATTTTTACGCAAGAACGTGACGTATGACGGTTAGATTATTATTTAAAAATTATCATCCAAAGAATCTTTCCAGACTGATTAAAATCACACGTTTTAATAAGATTCATTAATTGCGACAAGCGTGTATGAAAACATGTCATGTTTTGAGATGTAATACTCTGTGGATTGATCGCGGGAATTATTTTGCAATTCAAGCTTGTTATATTCTTGGTAGGTATATAAATAAAAAATTCACATTATAATAATGATCCTTGAAATTCATATCAATATACTGAGCAGATATAATGATTTATAAATCGGATCTTCTATAGCGTATGGTGTAAAAAAATGATAAATTTACTCTGGAGTACGTCCAAATTTCGAACTTGGTGATGTGAAAAATGGTGGTTATTTATTCGTTGTACCGATTTGAAGGAACTTGCAAATAAAACATGTTACTTTATTTCCGTTAAACGCGGAAAAATTGTGAAACAGTTACCGCGGATTCTTAAAAAGTATATTTGTGGCATTTTCCAGAGTGGTAGATACTCTCAGTATCATCCTGGTGAAAAACCATCATCCAGAATCTAAACGTTGTTTGAAATGACTTTAGCCGTGTTTAGTGACCAGATATTAAAATCCAGGCTCTTCCATAACTTTTCTATATTATTGTCCTACTGGCTCCAGACAGTTGGAATCAGTTAGGACACTAGTACAGTATTAATTTTTAAAAAAAATATTTACCGAATTCCCGATTTCTCAAACTTAGCTGAGAAACCAAATATTTTATATTTATACTGGTAATAAAAAAAAATGTTAACATTTGTGTAAACGCTTTTAACGGACGTAAATAAATAAATAAATAATATAGAAAACGGGACAAAAACAAAATATAATTCTTTCAATAATGTTTTTAAATAAAATTGTGATTTTTTCACAGAGGCTAAGTTTCGTTTCTGAAATACCTTATCAAAAAAAATTCTATAACTTCATAAACAGCAATATTTAAATATATTTTCATTCACTTTTGTTGTAGTTAGGAACTTTTTCAGCCGAACGTAAAATATCGATTAATTTATTACAATCACTAGTCCATAGAGCTAACGCCAATCAAATGGAATGGCGATATACGATGGTCAGACAGTGTAAGAGAGACGGAGCCCACACCAATTACCGTATTTTGATTGGTTTTATCGAGGCTACTAGCCAAAAGGTACCATGTTATTAGCTACAGTATACTAAAAGAGCAACAAACCTGCAAGTTATTTCTAAAGTACATTTATAACTTTCAACAATTATTTTATTAAAATTTCTGCGTGGACGAGTAATTTTACAGCGCTGATATAATGTCATTTTGCGCTACCCGTTGTGCAATCGATGTGTCTCTTTTTTTATTATTCAAATTTGTTCTTTATTCGAATCGCTGGCGTATCGACTTCTCACTGCAGCAGCTCGTCAAAGGCTCCCAGTTTAGCGGCGACAATTTGCATGTTAATTATAGTATGAAATACCGGACGCCGTGAATGAGAATTTACACGGGCCGCCGAAACGCGGCTATGGAACGCGACGGCTCGACTATCAATAAACGTGTAAAGGGTTTATTTTGCATATTATCTAGACAGGTGTGCATGTGTTTCTGACTTTGCTCAAATGAACATGCAAATCCCTGCACCAAGTTCTGACGGAAATTTTAGAAGGATATTTTACAATATTTTATTTTATTTTTCAAATTTAACAAACCTCGACATCGCATCTACATTTTGTTTACAGAAAGGTGCTTCGCACACGGGGCAACTCAGGTTTGCTCTTATGTGCTTTTCAATGGCAAACTGCACACGACGCAACCAGTTTTCAACGCCGACGCAACCAGTCTTTTTTTTTTTTTAAGAATGACAAACATTCCCGGGTTACGAATAACCTGATAATATTAGAAAAACTCCTACTACCATCATAATAAGTGGAAAATTTTGCATGTGCAATGATGGAGGACTAAGCTAGCAGAGGAATTGAAACACGACGCCAGGGTGGCGAATCCGACGCATCTGTCCACTCAGCTACTAACCGGACTCGCAATAACTATAACTCTAGCTATAATTCGCTATGCTAGTCGCTTGCGGCTTACCTTTTCCAGTTGCGGGGTAATTGCGAGCTGTTTTCGTGAAATTTTCAACATTTCAGATCAAGAAAACATTAAATTGGTTCAGGAGATTGAAAAAAAACGTTTATTTGAAATAATACGCTTATAGATATTTTTAAACGCAATATATGACAGTGACACTAAATAACACCGTGCGCTGTGAGATGAGATAATGACTGAAATCGTAGCCACTTGAGTAGCGTCGTGAGCGAAGCTTGGTACCAACCAGTTTGAAACTGCTGCCGCCAACTAGTTTTAGTTGGGTTTCGGTTGCCCCGTGTGCGAAAGGCCTTACATTCATTTTTGAAAACTCCACAGCTCATGACAGATATTACGTTGTGAACTAAGTTGATAACTTGACCCGAAAATTTCAAACACAAGTCTATGCTATCAATCAGTCTTAAAACGAGCTTTTTCTGCTTTAACACCTAGATTTTCTGTCGTAGTTAAGATTTACATACTTATTTTCGGTGAAAGTAAGCACATTTGGTTAGTACGTAACTAGTGATAAATATTGAATAACATTTAACGAGCCAAAACATCACAAAAATCAAGAACACACATTATAATAAATCTCTATTGTCTTTTGTAAGTTGCCTCCAAAATCGTCAATTTCAAAATTAAAAGGTGTAAACTTAATTTAAAAAAAGAAATATTGAAAAGCTTTGTCTTATTCACATTATTTAAATTCGGAAGATATTAAAACCTCCATGGCGTAGTTTAAGTAAAGCCTGACCCTCGGTGCGGAGGTTGTGCGTTAAATTGATAACAAAAATGAACCCTTGCTCGTAAAACGTAGCTTCAGACAATATACTCTGAAAAACAAAAAGCTTATTTTGACACTAAAACTTTATTTTGCATACAAACGAAATTCTTCTGAAAATTGTAAATATGTTTTTCTTACCATAAGACCGATCTCACCCAAAATATGAGTAATTTTGTACGAAGCGTCTTTAGAAATCAATTTAGATTTTTTTTCTGTTGAATACAACATTTTCCGAGCAATGGCTCAATTAATAATGTTTATTTTTCTATAGAAAGGCACTTTTTTCTTTAAGGCGCGTGTTATTTTGAATCTAGACAAATCATTTTCAAAGTTTATCAGCTGATTCAAAGGATATTGACCATCTTAAAAGATTTACAGGAAAGATTTTTCTTTGGTTTCTTTCACAGTGTTTTGAGCTACTATGATGTAGATTTTCTTTATTAACTTGCAATCTACGAACGTGGTTTTTGTTAAAAGTAAATTTTAAACTTATACGGATCTGCTGTGAATTTTTTAACGTGAAAAAATAATAAATTTTGTAGCTATTAGTTTAAAGTTAGGTAGACGAATATCAATCTTTGGAACATATACGCCAGGTGGAAATGCTGTCCCTGTTCTACCGGTATTCCCTCGGCACCGGTTCATAGTTGGGAAATACACCAAACGCACGCCCAACGTTTGTACATGATTGACATTCGTCATATAAGCACTGGTTGTTTTTACGACTCGTTTAGGGTTTGAATTGCTCGACTATGAAATGATTTGCCAGGGTCTTTGTGCTTCCACCCTCCTGCAACTTCACTCTTTCCCTTCCTCAAAAAGACCTTCCACAAAGCATCGCTAAAGGTGACATAAACCCTGTGGCAATTATTTTCCTTCGTGGCCTCTTGTGTGGAGTTGATATCAAAATAATTGTGTTTTTAAAAATTATACTTGGTCTTTATTACTTTTTCATTTTAAACTTTAACAAAATAAATTTTTATTTCAATAAAACGTATCATGCATAACATGAAAAAATGTTAATTGTTCATACTTATTACTAGCGGAAACTTTACTGGTGAATGCAAAATACTTATAACTTTATTTATCAAACTATGTATAAAATTGTATGTTTTCCTAAATACTTTATGATTTTAATAAATAAGTTTTTGTCATACATTTTTATTTTTCGGTTAGATAAACAAAAATTTTAGAAGAATTATCGATGTTATCCTGACTTTTTTTAAAGGGCAGTTACCATGATAAAATTGAGAACAATCAAATGAATGGTTCTTACGCCTTTTCCCCACCAGGTGTATTAAAACTGTTATGTTCAAAGATATTTAACTAATATTAAATAAACGTTTGCTTACGCCCTATAACATTATGCCTACCAATGCCCTACCAAAATAGTTCATTCTTATGATGTTCTATTTAATTCATTGGACTCTACCATTTAAAGTTAGATTTGAAGCAGATATTTCAATACTCCTAATACTCGCTGCAATCTCGAGGTATTTGAGAGCATGAACGCAGCATTGAATAAACACCTTAGTAAGCTGCCTTTTAACGACGTTCCGGTCTTTGGTTTTAATTGTTAATTAAAAGCAATCGGCGGCTTTGGGCAGAAGCTGTCTATAAATGCAGCACTCAGCCGTTTGTGAAATATTTAACGGTGCGCTTATTGACACATTAGCTTATTAATTTGAAATACTTAAAAATGTTTTTATAATTGTCGAGTGGTAAGATGCTTGACTACGAATCCAGAGGTCGCGGGTCAAATCCGGCGAACTCAAATGCATTATATATTTAAATAATATATGCCGTAACACATTTAATTAATATAAAATAAAATAAAGTACGTTTGCGGCACGTTCCAGGAGTGATAGATACTCTAAGTATCGCCCTGGTGAAATACCACCGTCTGGAGTTGGAACGTTGCTTGTAATGCCTGCAACCGTGTTTAAGTGACCAGATCTGAATAGGCAGGTACTTCCCAACCTGTCTCTTCTCGATCTGCTTCCCTTTCTCCACTACCTCCAGCCTTACAAAATACCCCAATTGGTGATGCTATAGTCTCACTGGCTTTATACGGTTGGGAGCAGTTAGGACTCTAGTGCGGTATTTACTATGAAAATAAATTAAATTAAAAAAACACATTTGGTAATGAAAAACAAGGTGGGAACAAAACTGAAGACCCAAATTACATTGATTTAAAATAATGACGTAATTAAAGAATCATAATAAAATTATGTTGACTAAAATATAAATTTCACCTAAATTGGGCTATTCTTCAAATAACTTTTTACATTCTCTGGTATTTTTATGATTATTTTATTTTATTTATTTTTTATGTTGTTTCTTTTATGATTTTTACTTCTATCATTGTATATTTATATCAGTTTACAGGGTGTTGCACCACCACTCTGTTCCGATGAAATAAAACTTTAATATTATTATAACTTTACTTAATAGCTAAAAACTATGTTTTTAAAGCTAAAACTTTGTCGTTGAGCATTATAATTTAAATAAAAATGATATTTAGTTTTAAATCACTTTATTATTATATATACATATATGTCTACTAGTTTCGGTTGAACCTAACGTTTTTGAAGACAAGAAAAATTTGAGGGACTGGAAAGTCTATATTATACTGTCTTGTCCTTAAAAAGTTGGTTATAACCGAAACTAGTAGACATATAATATATTTTAACTTAATATATTCTTATTTAAATTATAAAATATTAAAAACGAAAAACAATAATTTAGGGTGGATCTTTTTACTTGAAAGTACATTTACGAAGACATCTAGCTTTGAGTAAACAAACTTTTTTTATGGCAATTCAATATTTACGTTAATAGAAACATAAAGAATATAGGAACGTTAAGTGGCATTGTGATGAGTCATAAAAAGTGAGAAATTCACAATTTTTTACATTAAACGTCAATTTTTTCCACTGTCGACTAATTTAAAAGGATCCTTGCTTCATCGGTACGAACGTAGACTAACTAACCGCACTACTAATTACTCGGTTTGTATGTATTATGTTAGTTTGCCCTAACTTTACAATTTTAAAATAAAGCAATTGTTTAATTTAATCTAAAAGTAAGTCATTGAAATTTTTAATGAATTTACTTGGCGAAGATCCCTCAAAAGTCACACAACTTAGAATCTCGGTCGGCTTGAGAAAAAACGTTTCCTGTTAATAAGTCTAACTTATAATTATTTACTAATCGACATCATCATTGAAATAATCAGCACTCAGCACCTCGGCTATAGACTCCAGCTTCGCTAGGGAACCGCGACTCCGGGCACGTGGCGGCGCTGCGCTCGCACCTAAGTTTACACTTTGAAATCTAATTGAACATTTTAGAAGCTGTATTACCATTTAAATAATATTATCTCGGGTCTGCGAGGATTCACGGTGGGAGAAACGGAGAGGAACGACTATGGCTGAACAAGACGGGATGAATTATGCAGCCGCCCGCATCAAGGGGTGTCATGGCGGAGGAATATATTTCACCCAGGAGAGATTTCTCCGTTCAACGCTGAAGAGATATTCACCAACTCCGAAGAACACTCGACTTTGTGTTTATTTTAACAAGATGAAAAGGAAGATATCATGATGAAAGAAAATAACTTCCAAGTAGCTACTCAAGTTCTGAGGTTGTTCTTGTGAAATCATGAAATAAAAATATATTCTGCAAATACTATTTCGTATCTTTTCGGAAGAATGTACCCTTATATAATATGAAAAATGCAAAGAAATCTGACTGCCAAAAAATAATAAAATCAATACACAAAATAGCTTATTTTTTAAAAGCATGAAATATTACAATACGTTGCCGGAAACTATCAAAAATATATCAATTAATACATTTAAAATAGCCTGTAATAACCATTTAAAATACATAAGTAATATCAAGTAGTATATGAGTTATATTATTATTATTAAGTCAAAAAAAAATAGAATTATAATATGATATTTTGTAAGCTGTTAACTGTAAAATATGTAAGTAACTAATGAAAAATGAATAAAACTAAAACTAAACTGATAATTTCAAATAATTTAAGTTTCAAATTTTTGCCTGGCCTTTGAATCTTTCCTGAACCTCTCGAATCTCAAGCAAATTGTTGAAAATATTGGTGAACTTACAACCATACAAAAATATTTAATATTCCACGTCGATGAGTGGAAAAAGACGTGAAGTAAGAAAGCATTTTGTTTTCGGTTTTATGATTTTCTTTACTAATAAATCTTGGAAAACCTGAATCTTCGAGGCAGACATAAACATTCTAAAATCCTTGATAAAGTCACTCACCAACTTTTTTTCAAAGGAGTGACATTATTCTGAATCCTACCGAACACGTATAGCAGATTTTTTTTACAGATCGAATGATACAGACGGA
Organism: Drusus annulatus; assembly: GCA_022651775.1. Lineage (NCBI taxonomy): Eukaryota > Metazoa > Arthropoda > Insecta > Trichoptera > Limnephilidae > Drusus > Drusus annulatus. The sequence goes on from JAGWCC010000276.1 coordinate 109,717, forward strand.
AGAAGACAGAAAGTCCCCTACGAAAGCAATGCAGTCTGACCATCGCTACCCATACTATTGCTGATCACCCATGCTCTTTCAGTGGTATGACCATTGCGGTAGGTAAAAAAACATGCGAAAACAATTTCATTGTTTTTTTTAAGAAATGAATTGACAATTCAATTATTATTACAATATTATGCAGAGACCGGGGTCTCCCTCTTCTTCGGGAATATGTTTTATATGATTTTCTTAATGACATCTTCTGTACATAACATGAAAGCTTTGTTATTCTATTTAACGTGTATGTATAAATTTACATTAATACCGTTGCGATAATATTGAAAGACATTCCGATAAGTGAAGTGAAAAAACGTGCTGAAAAAAGGTACTACCTCCTGATGGAGGGAAATGTTTTTTTAGATTTTTGTAAGCTCGTGGATTTAAGTATGTAATTTAATAAAATTAAGATCCCTCGGCGTATTTGTCTATATAACAAAATTCCATTCCCATAAAATATTCGATTCTAAGACTTTCAGAAATGTTAGTGGCATGCAAAATATGTATCGGACGAGGGCGAAAAGAGTAACGAACACAAAACATAATACATCATGTTGTTGAGTCGAGCCGTAAAGTAGGGCTGCTAAAGTAGCGAGACTCACAAAAATATCACAAAAACAAAGCGAATTTCCTCGCAAGCACGAACCGAGAATGATAAACTTTGAAAACTTTGGCTTCGCAACAATTTGAAAAACATACACTTTTTTGGTTATAAACTTTTTTTTATATTTGAGTAACTAACTAAAGCATTTCGTATGAATACACAAAGTTTGCAAGAATTCCGAGTTCGGAGCTCCCACCGCCCGCATCGCGTATTCACAATTTAAAGATGTTTGCTCACATCCAAACTTGTAAGAGAGAAGATTCTTTTGTAGTTCTTCTTTCCAGAAATTGGAGGCTGCTACAGCTGGAGCTAGTTTACTTTTTAATGAATTCGCTTCAACGTTCCTATTTGCTGCAATCTTGTTTTGTAAATTTTTAACATTAACAATGCTCTTTGTTTTCATCCGAAGCTATCTTGAACAGGTCGCGTAAAAAACCTTGATTTATTTGTGTAAATTAATGATTACGTTTCGGTACAAAAGTAAGCTCTCCACTTTGATGACATAAAGTGCGCTCAAAACTTGTTTGTTGCCGACTTAAAAAAATAATGTTGATATTATTTACGCTGGAATCTCGTTTAACTATGGCAAATATTCAACATATTCTGCTCGATAAAAAATTAGTTAGGTTAATAGTCGTTTTAATATATTTTTTCAAATAGATATATTCAATTGAAATACTTTTGGCGCTAACCGTTTTTTTTGTATGAAAAATTTGCGTTACCGATTTATTTTCATAGTGTTTCTTATGTCATTGCCTTTTATATGAAACATCTAAATTGCGTCGATGCAATGTTAAGATGCTTAAAGTAATTTCGGTGCAACCATAGATTTACACTCTGAGGCTAGAAGAGTTACGAAAAAGAAAATAAGAAAACTTAACAGACTGCTCAGTGAAATGGTGCATAAAACACAAAAAGTGCATGTTATTAATTGTTAACCGTCCACGTAGAAGTCACACTTTACCATAAATTGAATCCCGACATATCAATTATTTAAATATCAATTCTCACGCATCGCAAACATATGATAATATAGTGAAAATTAAATAATAACTTTGTATGAGACTGTGTTAGGATTTTATTTTTATTTTTATGACCGTCTGGTTTCGCCTAGCCTAAGAATCATCGGGGTACAATATTAAAACAAAACAAAAAATGAATAGTGTGCGGTTATTATATACATAAAGAGGGAGAACCAAATTTAAAATAAAATAAGAGAGAATGAGAAAACAATTGAATAACATTAACAACTACCATATAACAAAGGAACAGAGAGAAAGAGACAGATAATATGAATTGAAAGAGACAAAACGTCAACTGAAAAGGTGATTACAGAATAATGAGTTTAGAGGAAATATACATGATGTTCGACTACTGGCCAAATTTAACTGATTTTTAAGAATATGACCATTAATTTTACCCTGATGATGCTTAGGCTAAGCGAAACCGGTCAGTTATCAACATTAAAATAAAACCTGTGATCTTATACAAAATTATTATTTCATTTTCATTAAATATGTCAAACCACAAAGTGATTGCTTCCTACGAAAATGTATGATAATATTATTTTTTTTCTTTTAAAAAGAAAGACAAACATTCCCGGGTTAATAACCTGACAATATTTTAAAAACTCCTACTGCCATCATAAGAAGCGGAAGATGTTGCTTGTGCAATGATGGACCAAGCCAGCAAAGGAATTGAACGCACGACGCCCGGGTGGGAATCCGACGCGTTTGTCCACTCAGCTACCGACCGGTCATTGTGAATAATCAACATTCATGGTTTATCAGTGTGTGTGTTTTTTTTCGTATTTTGTGTATGGGCTCTGCCAGATCTAGTTTTAGTGGTGTTGATTTTAGGTTTGATGAAGCTTTCGAATATGCCTCCACGAGACTTGAGGTGCTAAAAATGCTAAAAGAAAATATATTCCAATGACGCCAAAGTTCATCGTTCGAGAGTTTTAGTATGACACTCAAACAGATTATCCACTTTACAATTAAGATAACTTCTCCACTAATGATTAGGGCCAGTAATAAGTAAACTAAAGCCGTATAAACATTTAAAACCGTACCTCCAGAAATAACTATTCAAAATAAAGTGAACCTCCAAAGTAATTAAAACAAATGACCTCACAGTTTAACGACTCCCGCTCGGTCCGGATAAGCTCCGCTCCGGCCAAAGAATCTTATGAAATTGCAACGAAATCCAACGGTCGTAAATTTAAAGGAATTTAGAGTCCTTTACTTCTGTAAATTACAGCATTCATATGTTCGGTAAGCCATTTCCTCTGAGTGGACTTACATATAATGTAGCTGTAGCATCGGTTTACGTTTGTCCATTAAACCCGTGCATATGGGAAGATTTATTTTATTTCCGCATATTAATAATGCCGCTGGGAAACTTGCTTGGTTAGTTTGTAATTTTCACATATGTTTATTCCAAACCCGCTTACATTGAAGAAAGCGCATTATGGTACACATTACTAACTTTAATTATATGAATCTATTCAATACATAACCGATATAATTTCTTATTTTGCTTTGTAAACATATTTAAGACAGTTTTGATAAGATTTTAAAACTTTCGACCGAGTCTGCAACAACTACCTGATAGTGAATAAATATTTCAACCACCTTACTTGCATATAAATGTAGGTATTTTTATCTCATATTATACGCTTTCTTTTGTTTTAAACTAAGAGTTAAAAAATAATGCTTAACCCTTTTGCTCCCTGGCGGTACAAATTAGTCTATAAAATGTAATGTATTTTCTATAACAAAAACAACTTTTGACATATTATTCCTTGAAGTTTCATTATTGGACATTCTTCTGTACGTATGCCAGCTTTTAATTCTTGTTGCGAGCTGCACATGGTTAGTCTAGTTATTTTAGTGCTTGTTTAAAAACATAATTATTTTTAATAAAGGATTCAGGTATGTGTGTTTTTGTATTTTATTATTTCAATGAGTATCATTATGACATTATATGTCGAAATTGTAGGGTATTAAAAAACAAATAATTATACACATGCTATAAAATATTTTTTTACCTATTGCCTGACAGTACAAATATGTGCCAGGTGAATTGTTTAATGCTTAAATGAAATAAATAAATAAAATAGTATTTTTGTACATTTTCGCACATGAAAAGAACCATTGAAATCTTAATTAATGTAAAAAGGTTTTTTTAAGATTTAGTAGGTAGATTGATAAAACTTGATTGATAATTTTATTTAAAACACATTCAAACACTTTATGTATTGAAGCAACACGCTGGGTATGAAAGTAATATCAATTATTCCATAGTTAATTTATTGGATAGCGGAAAGTTCGAATCTAAGACATGGTTTTGCTTTGAATGTTTTTGTTTTTTTAGTGAAAAGCGACACTTTAGTCAAAAATAAGTTTAATATGCAGTTTTTATCAGTTTTCTTTTCCTGCATCGAATACTCTGACTCTCGTTTGATTTTGAAGATTTTTGAGACCCTCCAGCCAACTAAAATATATTTACCATTTGGGAGAAGACTTGACTCAAGCGACACAAGTTTGGGACTTTTTAAGCTTTTTGTCGCATCAGGTAATTCATTGAAAGCATTGAGTTAACTTATTTTTTTTTTAAATATAATCACGTACTGAAGACTTATAAATTTAATTGTAAAACAAAAACAAAACTTTAACGTGCATAAATTTCCTAAAATGGCGCTTCAAAATTTTTGCTTTTCCGGCGACAATATGAAGCGAATAATAAGTTACCACTGATTTAAGCGTAATTTATAAAATAGAGTGGTTACAAAGAAGTTGTCAGTGGATTTTTTATTAATGATTTAAAATCGATAAGCAAAGTTGACATAAAATCTTTACCAGATTTGAAAATAACGTTTAACCCTCTGATGTACAGAAAAATAATATTTAATATTTATTTTCTGACCGCTTTCCCTTTCAATTTCCTGTACAGGTCTAGACAGGGTTAAGCAAATAATCCACCCCGTGAAAACGTGTTGGTCAAATTATTCCTCTTAAATAATTTTAATCCTCTGCCAATTGAGTTTGCTCCTAATCTGGGATATTGGAAAGCATTTCGAAAGAGCAAACGGTTTACCGGAGCTGATCAGTTTCCTGAGCAAATATTAGTTCGTGTAAAATCGATTCCATGATTCGCAGATATCTCGGGGTGAGAGGGACGTTAATTATTCTGTCCGTGTTTGGTGTATATTGCTAGCACGTATGTGTATGTACGTAACTCATCAAGGTGAGCTCCGCACGTATTTCAGTACGTAGGTAGTCAGTTAGCTGATGCATAATACTTGGCAGAGAATGTTTTTAGATTTTTCGCAGTTTAATTAATATTTCAAAACTCCATAGCTCACGATGAAAGTGATATTGCTATCTGAAAAGAGTGGAGCTTACCATAAAACTATAGACAAAAAATGCAGTAAATTTCATAAAGCCAGATCTCATAGATAAAGTTTTTTTGCTGCTTTGAGACGTAAGGCAAATAAACAAGTTTCTCTGATTTATATTAAAGGCTTATTATTTTACTAGAAAGCAATCACTTTGGTGTTTGACATATTTAATATTTGAACTGAAAAAGTAACTTTATATAAGTTCACGGATATTATTTTATTTTTTATGACCGACTGACCATCATCAGGGTACAAAATTAAACTTAACAAAAAATATAAAACTTTGCGTTTATGTATATACAAACAGAAAGAGAACAAATAAAATAAAATTATAAAACTAAGAAAAAACAATGGAATAACATTTAAATTATAGCAAAGGAACAGAGAGAAAGAGACAGATTATATGAATTAAAAGAGACAAAACGCCAACTGAGAAGTTGATTACAGAATAACGATAAATTTTATGAGTTTACAGGAAATATACCTAATAATGGACTACTGGACAAATTAACCAGATTATTAAGAATATGACGTCAAAAGTCAAATAGTTTTTTTTTTGTATTTATTATTTATTATATAGTCTTCTCCCTCTGTATGTATAAATAACCGCACACTTATAGTATTTTTTTGTTTAGTTTAACTTCGTACCATGATTATGCTTAAGCTAAGCTAAACCGGTTGCTTGTAAAATTAAAATAATATCCGTTGTATACAGAGATATTTTTTTCATTTCTTTAAAGGTTTATTATTCAATTCATACAAAGAAAAAACATTTTCAGAAACCATCACAGGAAAGTGGCTTTTCTAGCTCATTTACCGCAAATGTTGTTACTTTGTGTAAACAATATATCAGATGTCTTAAAAAGAAAACACTTAAGAAATATGTATAATCCCGACCATAAAACTTCAGAAAACAAAAAATAATTTACCTCACTTTTTTAGATGTCTTTTCGGCTGCTCATAAATACGAAACCAAAAAGGCTCAAAAGGGTTGAAACAACATATAAAAAATACCCACATGACCTACAATATAATTTCGAATCATTTTTTTCTAATTTAATTTGGACTAATATCATAAAAAATTGGTCTATCTCGCTATAATATAATTTGAAACAAAACAAAAAATAGGTTCGTCACAATCGTGGCATTGTTAGGGCAAATACACTTAACTGAAGTCAACCAGATTAATAAATACGTAATGGATATTACTAAATAAGTGATGGATAATATTATATGAAAAACTGTGTAAACCATTCTATGTAACAATACAAAAAAGTGACAAGTAGGCACTTTCACTATCGTATTAAAAAAATGCTCACCTACTTTGGTACGACCTCAACGAACGACGTAACGAAATAATAATAAACTAACTTTAAGCTCTGGCTTCATGAAATTTGCTGAACACTTTTCATTTTAAATATCTAGGTGAATAAAACCATTTGCATCGGATGGTCATCATCAGAGTTTTGACATACTATCAAATTGATACTTAAAAAATTGTTATGACGCCAATTTTTTCCAAGTTTTTTAATTGCTAAATATGGAAAAATGTTTCGATAAATTAGTTTTGATACTAAAAATTGAAGCCAAACAATTATTATTAACTATTAAAAAAAAACCGGTGTTGCTTAAAATATCTAGCTGAATTTTAATTTTCATCTCATTCTTGAATATCACAGTTTGTAATAACACAATCCATGCAATAACTCATCTCAAAATAAGTTATTTCCTTAAAAATATTTTTTTCAATAATAAACTCTATTTCTCATTATATTTTTTTTATATACTGAAACTGTAACGTGGGAAATATCATGGGGTGTAATATGACCAGCATATAAAAACATTAGTTTCTTTTCAAACAAAGAATAATGTCTGCTAAAATAAATTGTATTTTGGTTTTTTATTAGGTGGTAATGGTAATTTGAAAAGTTTTTTTTGAACGTTGATAACTTCAATTAATATTAATAAAAAATTAGAAATGTTTGTTTTTAAACGTTGATAATTTCAATTAACAACAGTTACAGATGTGTAAAGTTCACACTCGTACGGACTTAGGTACTCACAAAGGAAACTATTTATAGTTTATCAGTATTACTAAAAAAAATGCTAGAAATGTAACCTTAATAATCGAACTACCCAATGAGGTTTTTCTTAACTTCGCGGTTTTGTGACTTAATAGGCATTGTTGGGAAAATTAAAAGAAATTCTTTCGAAGATCGAATACAAATTTTCTCCCTATACGTGGAATGAATTAATTTAGATTTTTATAAATTTCCTGCTAATGTTCACTGTACCAAATCCAATCGTTTTCGTTGCATATTAAATATCAAACTCAAAGTATTCAATTTAAAGATGTAATAGAGTACATACCCACTAAGGTTTTCAAAGGGATTAAATTTAGTTGACCGGTTGATTCGACAAGTCTAAGTTAACCAAAAACCGTTTATTTTATTAAGTTAAGAGGATAATAACTTACTTTAACAGTTATTGGATGAATTTGATTTTTTCCTTTATTTTTTCTCATATTAATTAACAAAAAAAAAATTTTTTTTAAACATAATACATAAAAAGTATAAAATAAATAGATAACACATAGGGAACTCACAAAAGCTCTGCCTATGTGTGGGTAATACAAAATAGTACAAATCAATTACAAACAGTCAACTTGCACAGGTTAAATCATCAAAATTTAAATCGTTTTGAAATTTTACACATGAAATAAACAGATAATTGAAAGGGGAAAAGGGGAAATCTGTATAATGTATTGTTAACCTACTGTCGGGCGCGCTGTTGTAAGTCATATAGCCAGGCGCACTCTGAGCGGCATCACAAAATTCCACATTTTTCATCATTTTTTTTTCATCTATACGTGAAAAGTGATTATTCTAGAAGGATAAAGTTAATCTGTATAGATTCATTTATATTTAAATAGTCATCAAATCTAACGTTTGGTATAATATTCTATGAAAAGGAAAAAGCACCACGTTTGATTCGCATCAAAACTACAAGAATGCAACACCATCAATGTTTTAAAAAATATAATCATTTTTTTTAATGCATCCATTTCAGCAGCAGCTGCTTGTTTAGGATATGGGAAAACTTTTTTTAATATTCTTAACTCTCACCCGCGCCTGTGATTTTACTGGTTTGTTGCAATTTCTAACAAGATTTTAACTGACTGATGATGGTGAGATGAGTGCAGTTAGTGTGCATTGAGCAAAAATATAATGAACAGGGATTACCTTAAGTCCCGAGACATTTCGTTCATTGCTTCTCCTCGAAAATTTCAAAAAGGCGGATTTGCGCACGCAGTGGTAGATCAAACTCAATAAAGTAATAAAATCTAAATTAACTCCAAAAATAAAGTTTAATAATCAGTATTAAATTTGTAATTAAAGCTATGTTTTCAAAGTATACGGGTGTATGACAAATGGATGAATGTTAAAGCCATATTCACAATAAAGAAGAAATATTATTAGTTGTATTAATTGAGAAGACTTTTTATTTTTATTTATTTATTATTTTACTTGAACATATTTTTTTAATGATTGGTATATTGTCCATCCCACTAAGCATAAGGCTGTATTGGGATGACAATTTGCAAATGATTTAATAAAACAAATTTATAACTTTATTCCACTTTTATTTTATGACTGGACCGGTTTCAGCCTATGACGGCCATCTTCAGACTAGTACAAGTTGTTGTTAACCTACGGCTTACATACAATTTTTGGGGATGTCAGGGGTAGTAAACAATGATTTTACTTTAATTATGTTCATCAGTATTGTTGCATGATTTTAATAGTTACAGGGTAAAAGATACTTTTAATTTATTGGTTTTATTATTATCCAGTCATAAAATAAAAGTGGAATAAAGTTATAAATTTGTTTTATTAAATCATTAAAATGGAATTCCACCACGAATTAACAGTTTCAAAATTAGAAATAACAATTTGCAAAGGTGGAAATTTCGAAAATATAGTACCTACATAATAAAAATACATGACAATTTTGAAAATACTCCTATGGGATCTTCGAAATAAGAAATAATATAAGTTCATGACAATTTTGAAAAAATGGTAACTTTATAATTAAATATATATATATAGGTACATGACGATGTTTAAAATATGGTGTCTACATAGTAAGAACTAAATTAAACTTGGTTTTTAAGGTGAGTAATGATATTGCTTTTGTAGGAACTTTTGGTTTGTATGATTCTATGCTGGACAGAAAATCGCTATTGAAAACAATTGAATTGCTTAATGGCGTTGCACTTAAAACTTTTTTTTAAATAAATAAATAAAAACGAAAAATAAGAGAATTACCCACTAGGGCTTAAACCAAACCCGGTAACCCTGTTATTTCGGCCACTTAAAAATACAAAAACCGATAAATTTAATTCGTTTAACAGAAAAACAGTTTAATAAATGAACTGTGTTTGAGTCTGTGTAGGTACTTAGGAAGGGTTAATATATTCTCAAGAGTATTACTAGCAAAATAAAAATTGACAATAAAGCTAGATTAACAGCCTGCAGAGTAGTTCTGATAACTACCCTAATGTACGAGTATATCGGTAAAGCATGTAACTGGCAGAAGAAATACAAAAGTAGACTGAATGCATGTAAAATGATATCTCTAAAGCGTCTCTGGGCTAAAACTATATATTATGTGACTGAAGTATAGATGAGGAGATCTTATAAGAATGCAAAGCAGATGTATAATGAAAGTGAGAACATTGACACGCAGATTACATGTACTGAGAAGTGGATGGTGGAAAATGTTGGAGATGTCTCACGAAGACATGGCGTGAATCAAATTCCAATTGGGGATGCCACAGTCTCACTGGCTCTAGACAATTGAGAGCAGTTGAGACTCTTGTGCGGTATTCACTATAAAAATGAATATTTAAAAAAACTTAAGTAATTTATCAGCACGGGGAGGATGTTATAAAATGTGGGTCAAACTATCGTTCCACTGGAGGTTAAAATATTTCTCCATACATACATGGCCTGTTCAAAAGAAAAGGTGAATTTTGAAGTTTCGCGGGCTGTGAACATTCGATTATCGAATTTTTTTTTGTTATGTTGGTACACATATGCTTATCATATGTTAGCATTATCAACCATTTTGAATTAGTGGTATATTTTTGACAACTGGAAAGCTTAGTCACGTTTTGGTGTGTTCTTCGATTTTTTACTTTTGAAAAAAATTGATCAAAGAATAAAATCCATGATTTGTTTTTCCACAACTCCAGGACGCTCATCGTCATTAACATCTTCTCGGCCTTCTTTAAAGCGCTTGTACCACTTATAAACACTTTTTTGAGACAAAGTAGACTCGCCGAATGCCACAGTCAACATTTTAAGTGCGTTGAAGCACTTTATTCCATTTTTAACGTAAAATTTAATACATATTCTTTGATTCATTTTTTTCAAAAGTATAAAATCGAAGAACACACAAAAACGTGACTAACCTTTCCAGTTGTCAAAAAAAAATGTAGATAGCCCGCGAAAATTCAAAATTCACTTCTTCTTTTGAACAGGCCTCGTATGTTATGAAAAAGTAACAATTTCAACATGAATGCTTAATTAAATTAATAATACGACCCCATTTTGTACTAACTCACTTTTGTCAATCTGTAAAATGAATTTATTGGCCACATATTTCATCAAGGTTTGAAGTATTATTTGTAACAAATGGATTTCGGCTTACCATAAATTATTTAGAAGGTTCTCGGTTTTTCTAATTTCGCCTAAACCCCAATCTGGCCTTGATCGACTCCTTCTATCCGCTTTTCGGAAATCAATCCAATTAGGGAGGTACATTCAAATTTAGTTTAGTTCTGGGAATTGGTTACATTTTAGGCAAAACTATATATCATAGCTGGCTGGGGGTAAATGGTACTTTTAAAAATAAAGTCAATTACATTATGTTTTTATAGAAAATATCCACTGTTTGGTGGCTGGGGGTAAATGGTACTTTTAAAAATAAAGTCAATTACATTATGTTTTTGTAGAAAATATCCACTGTGTGGCGTTTTAAATACTTGTTTTGTAATAACTGAACAGTCCAAAGCTCCATAGTTTACTATTGAAAAACTTTTACGAAAAAAATAGTTTTAGTTAATAAACCTAAAAGTAAAAACAGAAAACGCTTTTAAAAAATAATTTATGGATGCTCTTGATTATTCATTACACATATAAACTCTAATATTCGGTTAAAAATAAAATCTCATAAAATAGTTAATCTTAAATATTACAAAATAATAAAAACAATATTTGTACGATTTTTACAGCGCCGTTTTCATGAAAAAATCACCTCAGAGGCGCTATACAAAGTAATTTATCTAAACTCCAACTTAATATTAAGACTCATAAGTCGTGACCTAAAAACTAAAACTTAAAGTGACTTACAACTGCTAGTTATATTTAGTGCTTTTTAAATAAGATTCATATCAGATGACTCAGAACTACCTGTTACTTATTCAATATTTTATGTTTTTTTCATTTTCAATATTTTTGTACCTGTTATTCAATATTACCTTTTATTTTCTTTTACAATATTTTTTGCACTGCTTATGAGGTTATTTTTTTCCTAAATGTTAATATTTGTGTAAAAGCTTTTAACGGGCGTAAAATAATAAATATCCCAAGAATTATAACTATTAACTTACAACATTGACTTACGACATAGACTTATGACTATTGACTAATAATTAGGAACTAACAACATTAACCTTTAACTAGTAACCCAGAACTAATATATCAACGTTCAAAAAATAAATATTATGACTATTTTTCGCACTGTCCGTGATAAAGTGTAACAAAATGTAAAAAAACAACAAATTATAAGTAAAGTCATTTGACTAAGTAATCAATGCATCAGTAAAGCAATACGGATGTTACTATGGATAAAAAATATATTTAAGGTGAGTATTTAGTTTTGCTCTAAACTCAGGTGAGCTGTCGATTTTCAGTAAATGTGGAGGGAGGTTGTTCCAAGATGTTGGGTCTGCTACGACGGCTTGGTCTCCAAATTGGTAATAAGATTGCACATAGGTACTGAGAGTCTATCTATGGCTGGCGAAAATGTTGATATTGGCCAAAAACTTTAAATTTGCAGTATTTAATGGCATTCCGTGATATTTCGTCAGTTAATTTGACACTAGAAAAAATCACTTATTAATTTTACGATAAAAAATATATTTTTATTTTGGTTTTTTTTATTTATTTTATTTGCTGTAGATGGTTTAATAGTCAGCACATATGATGAGATTGAAATGACATGAAGGGCGGAGGAGTGAAGTGAGGGGTAGTACCACGGGTCTAATAAGATCTTGCCCAAGGACAGTTAAGATTTAGTTAGGTAGACCGGGGTTTACCGGAAATACGTTCTCCGCCCAGCGGCATGATGCTGGGCGGGATCCGAAGAAAGTGTGGAGACCAGACGCAGCCAGTGCCCAAAGTGCGGATACGAAGACGAAGAAGTTAAAAAGGGACTCGGCTTGGAAAGATTGAGCTGCTGATGATGCAAAAGTTGCCAATGAGAATTTTAGCTTCAAAAAGGTAGTCCTAGTGAACAATGTTTGTGCGGATAATTGACAATAATGATTTGAATAGGGGAGAAGTGACCCCAAACCATATGACAATTAGTTAAGATTAAGATCATAAGTAGATTCAACTATAATTAAGATTAGGTATTAGTTTACTTTGTTTCCAAACCCAAATAAATAAAGTGGCGATATTTGAAACTGCGAATTTGATCATATTAACTGAGCATCCTAAATGGGCTACATCAAATACAATAATACTTAAATCATTTCAACATGCATTGCTTCGACGGTTCACCAAAAGTCCCTGTTTCGTCAGGAATAGAATCATTAACACGGGCTCCAAAATTCCTCCTCTCCGAAAACACATAATAGATTTGGCCAAAACATTTTACTCCAAATTAGATTCAAACCCTAATCCTTCCATTTCCTACCTTGGCCGCTGGATTCTCAGTATGGACCCTATTCGTCTCCGTCAAAATTTCATCTCATTCCCTCTCTAACCTTGGTGAGTGGGTTTAAATAAAATATTGCAAAAAGTACAAAAAACACAGTCTACAAAATTTCACTTAAAATACTTGTATATAAACATTTACAGAAAAAAAGAAGCCTTACAGTAGCAAAAGGCAGCCCGCTCACTGGTTCAAAAAGATTATCTCCTCCTTAACCCTAGAAAGATAATCTTACTAAAAATAACGTAAAAGATAATCATACGTCTCAGAGACGTATCGCATGTAATTAGCGTATTTAAAAAAAGCAGTGTACTTATTTTTTAAAATTAGTACTATAAATAGTTGTTTATGTATTAATTAGTGAAATAAAACAATGATTTACTAAAAAAAAAATATATTTTTAAAATTACAAACAAAAATGTAAACTCCCTTACAAATCAGCAACAAAAAAAAACTTATTTTCTAAAGGAACTTTCAATTAACTTCGACTCTATATGGTTGCTTATTTGGCACGTTTTATCTTATTTTAAAAATAATTATTATTATTTATTACTTTAAATCACAAAATAATCATATTAAATGCAATCAAAACACAAGTCGCGTTTATGGCTACCACACACAGATTTTTTGCACTTTATGCAAGATAACTTTGACATTCTGAGAATTTTAGAAGGACAATATGAACAATACCTCTTCTTTTTTACAGCAAGCTCTTTCTTGATCTGTCTGATCACTATTTGCAATAACCTGTGGCAGTAATTCCGATATGTTTTTCCGAACAGTTCTCTTCAAAGTTGGTGCCTCTAACCTTTTTTTTCCATCCATGGTGAAGTAAGCTCTGTACTCAATTTCTTTATATAATGTTTACGGCTAAGTGGCTTTTCATTCTTTTTGTTAGAATTTTGTGACAATAAATGACATATGAGTTCACAAAACCATTGGCCATCTGTTTGTCTTTCTAGAGCAAGACATTAACGAACACATTTGGTCGAATGTGTCGACACCTCCCTTTTCTGGTGATATATTTTTCTGATATACATGATCATCTGAGCTTTTCCAGTTGTTTTATTTATTGTACCGTCCTCATCACAAGATGACAACAAATAAAACCGTTTTCGATGGTTTTGGTTTATATGATACGAGAGTCAAAGGACCGTCATAACAAAACATTGATGTGCCCACTGCCTACAGCTCGCGATCGAGTATTTTTCATTTGTTTTGGAATCTCTCGCTTGTTCCGCTTCTTCTTGCTTCTTCTTGCTTCCGTTTGTCATATTGATAGTAAGTAACTGAAAATAATAATAAGTTCATTTTAATACATCAGATAGATAGACAGAGTTACTTTTAATACATATAAACGATGTCAACAAATATGTCACAAAAGTTTCACAAAAGATAATCATACGTCTCTCGGACGTACAATATAGTCATTTGTAGTTATTATGGGTACTTACCTTTTGCGGCACAGCGGTCCCGTGTGAGCTCTGGTCGTCAACTGAGTTGGTTGAAACAGACAACTCGCTGCGGCGTATAGTGAAAAAGAGACAACACTATTTTGTCGCGCTGTACGTCTCGCGGACGTAGATTATCTTTCTAGGGTTAATGCACTTCCAACTACAGTTGACACAAGAAGAGGGAGAAATATTCCTTGGCACTGTTTAAAATTTCTACAATACAATATATATTAACTAAACCAGAGACCGGCTAACAAGAGTGTTCGTTACAAAAAACTCTACATGACAACATCAGGTTGGTCAGTCAGGTAACTAACGTGAATTATTTGTACGAAAGAGGTGTTTTTATACATGGAAATTACCCAGCGCAAGGCATTATATAACATAACACCAAAACTTCAAACTCTTGCCGTGATCAATAATAACTTACAGTTTAATCTTTAATAAGTCGACCTTTTTTGTATCAGACAGCAAAAGATCTTCAACCGACATGGTTTTAGATAGCCCTTAAAATAAACAGAATACTTTACTAAATAGTTGGGAGGAATCACCGAAGAAATAAACAAATAAAAGTGTATAATAGGCGTATTCGTGTGCCCGAAGTAAGCTCATTTTTTCCTTAATTTTTTTTTTGTGAAATTGATCAAACATTTCCAAATATGGAAATTTTTTTCAAAAACAAAAAAATCTATTTCATTGACCTGTTGAGGCCTAGGAGTCGGAATGATAATATAATGGTTGTTAATGGTTCAAGCCAAGATATTGTATCCCTACTTCTTGACGAAAATGAGTCACGAACTATTTATATATGCCATATACATATTTAAACGCGTTAATGTCAAATTATCCGAAAGATACAATTTTTTTTATTTGTGTAGTTTATCTCTAAATAGTGGTTTATATGAAGATACAATATCTTGGCTTTAAGCCATCTTTATGTAAATTGGTGACGACCGTTTTCTTTGAAATGGGTACAGATCGCACTTCTGGGAATTATCTTTTCAGTGGGAGGAATGTTTCCCGGTAAATGTTATTAATTGTTATTGTTTCAGATAAAGAAGTAACGTACAAATTGAGTTATTTGTTTGGCGGCTACTGGAATAACCACCTTTCTAAAGTGTGCGCCTGATAAATTGTTCACTTGTTCGTTCCGTAACAATTGAATTGTGGTGAATACTGAATACACCATTTCACGGAGCCCGAAACAATTAGCAATCAATTTAGCAGATGGTTTTACTGCTAAAAGATTTTTTCATCGCTTTTCAGAATAACAGGCATCGGCAAATAATTCTGTCCACGTTAAATATTCAGAGAACCAGTATTTTACAGACTCCAACAATGTATTGAAATATTGTAAAACACGCATATACCTTATGTCTCTGTGGTCTAGAAGTTAAAACAATACCTATTTGACTTTCAGTCCGGAGATTATGCGACCTTCTCATTTCAAGAAATATTATTCAAGGTGTAACAATGTGAAAGGTTTTGCGTTCTAAAGGTCATTTAGGTTAAACATGAGTAAAAAAGATTTTATAATAGAGACTGTGAGAGTCAAGGAGACTGGAGAAAAAAGGAAAAAATCTTAAGGAATATGTACTTCAACATCCATTTACACATATTTTACATTTAGACTGATACATTTGTATGGCAGCTATTTCTCATCTCTCCCCTTATTCTCAACTCTTATCTTATTAATTGTTATCCCAACTC
This sequence comes from Drusus annulatus, assembly GCA_022651775.1. Taxonomy (NCBI): domain Eukaryota; kingdom Metazoa; phylum Arthropoda; class Insecta; order Trichoptera; family Limnephilidae; genus Drusus; species Drusus annulatus. The sequence continues at coordinate 125,930 of JAGWCC010000276.1, forward strand.
CTTAAAAATGCAAACATAAAAATATCTAGCTTGTTTAGTTTTCAGGCTTAGACTGGCGCACAAAATTTAACATTTCACAAATAAAATCTCGGTTGTTTTCCTACGTATTCAATCTTAACCCAAGATTTGCGCGAGACTCAATTTTGAGTTCCATAAAAATCCTTTGCATTGTGTGCCCGACTCGAATTCGAGTTCTGAATTACTTTTTTTAATACAATAGACGTACGACCGGAAGCTCTAATACTAGGTTATCTGTATTAATTATTCTTGTATATGCGTTTAATATAGTACACAACAGTGTACTATATTAAACTAATACAATACTGATAAATCCATTTCTTTAAACGCCACAGCTAACGCTGCACGCCGCGATTAGCTAATGCATGTGAATGTTTTTGGCACGGTGACTAGCGCACTCCAAAGGTTAAGGCTTGAAATATATTTGACTACTTGTTTAGTTCTTTCTTTAGTTTTCCCTTCGTTTAGTCTAGAAGAACGTGAATTATGAACGAGTGTACGCACAATTAAACGACTATATAGTTTTTACCTAAAAATAATAATAGGGAGTAGGCCAGTGGATAAGAAAAACAATGAAAAAGCAACACGTATAAACGAAAGATAACTTTCACTCCCGTTTTCTGGTCATGTTAGGAAATCATTGTTGACCTTACTCTATTGCAAGGTCAGTCTTACCGTTAGTATTTTTTCCAAACATACGTTTTTCACCAAAGTGTCGCTTAAGCCCTTTTTCTCTTCCAGCAACGATATGGTAAATATCGTGCTTATATTATACAATGTGTTAAAAATAAATCAACTAGGAACAAATATGTTTGTAAGTACGTACATCCGTACGAGTGCGAGTTTTTCAAATTTGTAACTGATGTTAAATGAAATTATCAAACTTAAATAATAAATCTCTTTTAATTCCAATCTCCCTGATTAAACGCTTATCTAAAATGTATTTTAGCAGACATTATTCTTTATTTTAAATGGGTGGAATAAAGCAACTGATTTTTTTTCTCGGCAAATTTAGTTACATCCCGTGATTTTTCACGTGTAACAACTAACTAGTTTTTAATTACACTTCTTCATTATTGATTGTTCAATTTTGCATTACTGTTTGAACTTTATGAAATGTTATTTTGTTATTATATTATATAATTTGCAAACTTTTTAGCAATACATTAAGTTGTTCAATTTATAAAGCGGTAAATTGTACCTCCACCAAATAACTTATAATTAAACGTAGGACGATACTATGACTTAATAACAGCTTAGATTCTACAACAACAAAAAAACGCCGACAATTTATGCGATAATACAACTTATACGAAAACAACCCTTAAAATTAGCTTTTGTGTTTTGATCTAATGGCCAGTGACATGGTGGGGTTTGCACTAGGTAATCCGCTTGTTAATTTGCTTACCGGCCGCAACAAAGGACCCGCGCCGGCAAGGCATTTTCTAGTGTGACACAATCATCCACAGGTCGCTAATGGCGCTATCTGCCCACTGCCCAGCCCGGGCACCCGCAGAGTAACGGCCGACTAAATCCAGAACCCAGTGGATATGGGCATATCAAATGAATCAAAATAATTAAAACAATGCAAAACATGTAATGTTCTACTAGATTGTGGGTTTAAAAATTGAAAACCCAGCGGACATGCAAAACATAATTGTAACATGCTTAGTTTCAGGAGTTCTTAACAAGCTTATGTAAACCAATTGTCTGCGGCAGTCTTACCGCTTTATACATATTATACAGAAACATAGTATGAGAGAGTTCACTGCATCGATGTAAAATGCGTTCAAATCCCAGTAAAAGTATAATATTAATACATGTTTAAGGAAGATAAAACAATCTTTACCATATTAAAGACATAAAATATAGAAAAATTGTTAAAAATATTAAAATCTTGAAGATTATTATCAATTAGAACCCATGTTTTCTCAAGTTTCAACCATTGTTTCGGAAAAAATTCTTTACTGTTTGAAATTTTAAAAAACTTTGAATCAAAAAATGACTCCTTTTTTATTTTTTAACGTTTAAATGTCGCTTTCTAAGCCCTATGTGAAAATTACATAAAGAGCTGAAAATAAATACATTTACCCATAAATTCCAGACAAAAAAAATTGCACTTCTTATAATGTCCATAGCTTACTGTCAAAAAGTTTTCTGCTTTAGACGATCATATATCTGCTTCAGTAGTACGTTAGTAACTTATAACGTTGTAACTCACCTTCATATCTGTTTTTGTTGACTTTTCGCTGAGTGGCGTAATTCATAAGAAACAGGAAACAAGCATCAACATTCAACAACGTCCAAATATCGCAATGCGTACAATGTAAAGGGGCAGCCAAAGTGGTTTAACAATGAATCAGTCACAACTCGTGAGTCCTGTCATTTTTGTCACGTAACCCACCTCAAAACACGCCAGTCTAATACCACCCCCGCACGCCACTGAGATCTCGTGAGGCCACCATACGTCTTTAACGTTCTAGCTCTGACGTATTGACGTTCAAATAGTATTGATATAATTAATAATTATTAAAAATATTTTTAGTGATAAAAAAAAAGGTTTTCAATAAAAAAAAATCTGCGAGGTAAGTATTTTTACACATCAAAATAATTATTTAACTAAGTAAGTAGTTAAATATCACAAAGGTGGGCAGAAGGATATACTGCCACACAACTTTGTCTTGGCACATACTCCTTGATCGATATTCATACCATATCAATAAGCTCTCATGCGGAACAATATCGTCACTGAGCGGATCCGGACGTTGGTGTGAATCCAGCTTAAGTCGTCGTGTCATTCTAGGCAAAATCAAGATTGTATCGTGTGACTTTTTTTGACAACAACAAAAACATAAAACATTTAAGGAAACGAAACTAGCAGTTGAAAATAAAATTCCCTTACATATTTGTAATAGGTATGATTGAGATTAAAAAATAATGTAATGCCGATGTATGCGTAAAACAAAGTATCATGTGATTTTGATGTGTAGAGCGAATGAATGGGGAATGAAGTGTCAAAATAACATATGACACCCAATTGCATGAAAAAAGAAATCGATGACATCCTAAGAAGACATGGGACGATCAATTAAATCAAATACTTGTGTTTGGTTATTTCAATAATTGTAATAACACAATAGTATTAATCTAAGTGGATAAAGTAAGAATCGTAAATAGATACAAATGATGATAAATAAATAAATACATAAATAAGTACGTAGTTAAATAAATAAAGATTTTGCGATGAGTGAAATAGAGAAAGCAAAGTCACGAGACTTTCACCTTGTTTTTGACGCAATTCATAAAAGACCTTATAACCCCAAAACTTTTTTTTAGAACAACTAAATTGTACAGTTAATAATACCATGAAACACACACGAACAGGTCATGCCTCATTTAATCGAATTGTCGTACGGAAACATATCTATAAATAAATGATAAATGTAATGTGGCGATTTTATTGTTGCGAAAACTAAATGATTTGGTTTATAGTGGTGGTTATACCCTATTGTAGTCAGGTTGCGATCTGCTTACTCTAGTGTCAAAGCCTTTATCCACCCCAACGAACCGCGCGTAAACAAAACCACTCCACTGGCACTCTCGTACAACCACTGCTTCTATGTATTTCTAGGTACAGCCGAGCACTGGACAGCGCGCAGTCTAAATGTCACGTTTGAGTTATTCAAGTCAATTTCTGATGTGTTTGTAACAGTATACTACTAAATTGTTACTTGTCTGTACATAAAAGAAGAATGAAATAAGGTTTTCCAATGACGAAATGTAATCTTGGTACTTATTTCAAGAGGAACTATTTTATGTTAGTCCTCGCATGTTGTATAATGAAGGTAGATATATAAATATATTTTTATTTACTTTTAAGTTTAAAAGTGATATCTTAAAGCTCCTTAGATCATAATGGAAATGATGGACTGAAAATAGCCGCGTCGATCTGTACATTTTAGTCTGACAAGTTGTGCAAATTCCATGCCGCCAGAGCTCACCCTTCGAATATTTGCTCTTACTGATAAAAGATCAGATGTCTGTTTAAGGTCTAGTTTCTTGAACCATCGGTACATATCACATCGTCACAAATCGACTGTCAACACCATATGGAAATATTTTTCATTTAAACGGTCCCATTGAACTCGAATATTTTTTACCGCAATAAATACCGCACAAGAATCTCAATCGCTCCCAACCGTCTAGAGCCAGTGAGACTATGGCATCCCCAATTAGAGTTGTTGTGACGCTGAAGGTAGTGGAGAGAGGAAGGAGACGGGGAAGAGGAAGGTTGGAAAGTACCTGGCTATTCAGATCTGGTTACCAAACACGGCTAAAGACATTTCAAGCAACGTAACGTGTCAATTCTGAATGGTGGTTTTTCACCAACGCAATACTTATGGTATCTACCACGCTGGAACGTGCCGCAAATATATCGATATCAACTTTATGAATAACCCTGTCAACGCTTTAAAATTTAAAAATTGGCAAACCACTGGTGGTCCGAAAATCAGTGGTAAAAATTAATTATTCAAATATGTATATATAAACTAGCGTTGTTCGTTGATTTCTAATGTCAAATTTTACAGGGTAAGGATTGGGTCAAAGCTAATTATACTTTTACTATTGTCATCTACCATAGCTAAGCATCTAGACTCCACTTAATCTCTAAAGCTGTCAACATAGTGTAATCAAAATGGTTTATCCTGATTACAATGGCACCAGCGCGTTAGTTCTAAAGGCGGCCCTGCCTCATGCGCGCGTAGTGCACAATGCTCACTACTGGCCAGTGTCCACTGTTCTGTCTATAAAGTGACCACGCTTCCTCCTTTGACCGGCGCACAGCCGCCCATGTGAATTATGACCAACACATAGCCCTGAACAATGGTTACAGATGATTAATGCGCACTACTGTTTCAGCATGTTTCCGTCGATAATCACAAGTGTTGACATGCATTGCATGTCGATGCGGCGTAATTGGTTTATTCAATTTTAAATTGCAGTGTCTCGAACGCCAATTAAATGCCTCCTCTAAGTAACTCATCAAACAAAGTTGTTTATGCAAGAGGTGGCATTGAGTGGAGCTTTAATCGAGTATTTCCGGGGTCGACAAACTACTGTGAACTTTCTCTCTACTTAGTAATGCGTTTTGTTTTACCCGGACAATAAAATTTATCTGCAAATTTTATAAAAAAGAGACGGTTAACTTCGTTTTGATATTTCAAAAGAACTGAGAACACACTTTAAATTATTACATTTATTGATAGGTTCGCTTTTTCACCTAACAAGATCGAATAGGTGATGTAAGATGAACTTGTTATTACTTGCTATTACTAAGATTATTTTTTTAATGCGATAATAATTATTATAATGTGCAAAAAGCGTTAAAAAGGTTTGTGAAAACAAGATTTTTAAAAAAAATTATAAATTGATTACTTAAATTCATCTAAAAAAAATCTGAATCTAAAAAGGTTACGTTTTTGACACTTCTAAATTAACCTAACAAAACTACATTAAATACGATATTTTACAACATTTTCAGAAAGAAAAATAGGAATCTTCTTTAATAGTTTAAAGTGGTTTGTTTATAGACTTTTATTTACAGAATTACATGATTTTGTAACAAAAATAAAATAATTGAGACAAATAGGAAAAAAGCTTTAGTGTTATTTGTTTTGATTCGTCAGACAGTTTTAGGAAATTATTTATATATAATAGTTGTTACCTATCGAAAATTGCGGGAAATAACTTGGCTCATTTTAAATATATGTAGAATAATGTCTGCTTAAATACATTATGGGTAGAGATTTGAATATTTCGTTTCAGTACCAAATTTAAAATATTCACACTCGTACGATAAAACGTACTCATGAAGGAAATATGTAATTATTTATTCGATCGATTGCACACTTAAAATATATTAATATAAGAAAATAACAGTCAAACCGTTCTTGTCGTGGCAGAAAATTTGAAGGTTTTCAATTACCCTGCCATTATGGCCATGAACAACTCAAGGTTTACAAATATTCTTTATATGACAGTGCAGAATATCTGGAGTTCAACAAAACTTTCTCGTACCTGTTTGTAATTTAATAGACGCTGCATTTACGGGGCAGGACGTCTAACAGAGAATGGCTCTGTCGCGGCCGGGGAGATACGCTCTGTCGTCACTGCCACTTCAATCTCCTTTCGGTCCAATGAACCTTACAGTTATGCCACTATCGGATTACAGGTATCAACGAGCTTGTTTTGTATTGTGAAGATAAGATACTTTATCAGTCTTTATAAAATGATGTGTGTGTTAAAGGGGTAGGTTTTAAACAACAAAAATTACTTAAATATTATCAATAATCTAAAACACAAATATGGAACAGGAAAAGATAGAAAATAAAAAGATAATGGTCCCAACAGAAATTAAACATAATTTTCAATGAAAATATGAGATCGATTAAAATGCCACTTTCTAATAAGGTCTCAATGTCCAAATTGGTTAAGGAGTTACTCCTGGATAGAGTAGAGGATCCGAGTTCGAGTCTCGGTTTTGACCATTGTCTCTTTATTTTCTAGCTTTTTTCTGTTTCATATTTGCGTTTTAGATTTTGGTATTATTTAAATATTTAAAAAACATGAGAAGTAATGTTTTTAAGTTATTTTCAATTTCAATAGTGAAATAATTACTTTTTATGATTTAAAAAAAAAAACTTATTATTTTGGCATAAATGTATCATTTTAAACCTGTATTAATATTTAGACATGTTAAGAGTAAAATACCATTATGTTGCTTTTTTTGTTGAAATGTTTGCACAAAAGAACTACAAAATAATTCATTTTTCGTTTCTTTCCACGCATAAAAATATTTTTTGATAAAATTTAGTTTATCGGTAGAAACGATACACATATATTTATATAAATATATATATATATATTTTTTATATATATATATATGTACTAATTTTTGAACTATAATATTACGCGTACTAGATTCCGTTCAGTAGTTTTAACTGTCGATATCTTCTGACCTGCTTTTAGTAAGTAGAACCTTGTCATTGTGAGCTCAGAGTGGTTTGAGATATGGATCTTAATTAAGAGATCATGGGAGAACAAGTAAAATTCTTTGATGGATTTGCAATAGTCATGCTTTAAATGAATAGAATAACTTTATGTTCAAACTTCGTTTTAAAATTAAATATAATATCTAATGAAATAATAACTTTGTACAAGACCATAATTTTATTTTGATTTTTATGACCGACAAAAAAATATATATAATATCGTTTGCTTGAAGTATGTGTTAAAACTATTTGATTTTTCGTTAAAAAAATCCTTACGATAATAATAAAAACAGTAAATTTATTTATCGCAATTTTATACATAATTACTTCGAGTGCACTGAAATTGGATAATACTCGTAAATCTTGTTCAATACATTGATGGTTAACAGCACAGATATCGAAATCAACATTATGGGAATTTTTGTAGGAGAGGAAAAAATCTTGGGAACTCTTAGAATTTTAAAATGATTACCAAACATAATAAGAACAGATAAACTTTACTTAATATCACTTTTATTTTCAATATTTTGTCGACCGGTTTCGGAAGCACCCTTCCATCTTCAGGATTATATTAAAATATTGGAAATAAAAGTGGCTATAAATAAAGTTTATCTGTTTTTGTTATACATATGGCAACCTACAAAGTAAATGCTTTTTACGAATATGAAATAGATAATAAAATTGAAAATTTCTGACATACACTTTCGAAAAATGTGCTAAAATTTATCTGGCCAAAATCGTTGGTCATTATATTTTGGCTGTTAACGATCGATATGTTTGTTTTAAAGGATGGACTGTAAGAGTGTTAGTGACAAAATACCTATATTTTCTTACCTGAATAACGTACAAGAGTCCCCAACCGTCTACAGAGATTATGGCATCCCCAAATTGGGGTATGTTGTGAGGCTGAAGGTAGGGGAGAGGAGAAGGAGATGAGGATTAGGAAGGAGGTGAGTAAGGGGAAGGTTGTAAATTACCTGGATTTTCAGATCTGGTCACTAAATACGTCTAAATCCATTTCAAGCACCGTATCAATACTGAATGGTGGTCTTTCACCAGGGCGATACTTAGAGTATATACCGCTCGGTATATAAACTTTTAAAGGTATATTTTTCCCAATATGTAGGATTTTAACAAAACTTTACTGTTCACAAGCTCCAATTTGAGTTATGAAAAAAAAACTTAATTTCATTACCAATTCACAGATTAATTTTTCAGCTAATCACGCACATTATTTTAATTAATTTGGTTGATATTCCTATTGCGAGTACCGCGGACCAATCGTAACCATATTTCGTTTGTGTTGTATAATCTTTATAATAATATTAATCAATTTTCTATTATTAGGCTGTTTGCTGTTTTAATTATAATAATTTGAATGTAAACATGACAAGCAAATACTTAATATGATTGTTCAAAACATTTAAACGCGACTACAAAATTTGTTACACGAGAGTTATTTTACAATAATTAACTGAATTAGTTTAAAATGTGAAAATGGTTTAAATCTCGTGAGATATCAAAGGATCAGCGGTAATTTATTACTGTTAAATCAAGTGTAATGTTAATTTAACTAACGGGCTGTCAACACAAAAGGGGGTTTTATATTTAATCAATCAAAATTAATTGTTTTGAAAGGATCACAAAAAAGCTTTTTTCCCCTATTTTATCATAAAAACTACTAGTGGCTGATACTCGAAACACTGCTATTTGTGAAAATCATAGGGGTTGACACATGCCTTTCTGGTAAAATTAAGCTAACACAGGAAGTTATAGTAACCTGGTTTTCATCAAGCTGGTATTATAAGGTTATGGTAGATGCCTGACGTTGAACTTTAAGATACCATAAGGCATCTGACACTCGCAAAAATAGATATAATGGAAGTTATTTAAATTCTCTCATTCATTAAGCTGATATGTCTAAGGTTATAGGGGCATGACACTGAACTAAAACAGAATATTTAAAACTTTAGAAACACGATACTCACTTTATAAAAAGTAGAAATTAAAATAAAAATTAAATTTAACGTAAAAATAAAAAAAAAAACATCCTATATGGAATTGGCATATATGGAATTTGTAATTGCATTTTGTAATCACTGCATAGTTGAAATAAAATAAAAAAAAACAATGTTTTTTGCTTTCCAAAGTGAATAAAATAAATATGTTAGACATTAAAGCATTATTATTTGAGTTTAAGCACGTGAAGACAATGATTTAATTTGCGTTTTCACGTCATATGAACTCACTCACTTTCGAAAATATTTTTATTTCTTACTATTTTATTTGCTTTAATGATCTTCAAATGTGCCAAAAAGGGGAGCAAATTTTCCCTTGGAATTCAAACTAGTTCCATCAGAACGAGGGCGAAGCTTACTTGCATTACCATCACTCCAAACTCAAAACCTTGATTTTTTTATTAGATATTTTTGTTTAAGGCTTTGAATACCGAACAATAATTAATCACCATGCTCGTTATTATTGGGGCGTATCTAGATTGGGGCTAAAAATTGTTGAGGGAGGGAATTACTAAACTACGCTCAAATATCATTACATCGCTCATAAAATAGGATTAAGTACTCGTATGCCCTTACATTGTATGAGCAGTATTTTTTTGAAATTTAATAAGCAAGCTACAAATTTACTGTTACTTGGAGGTTTAAAACATGACATTCAAAAACATATTTTAATATATAGGACCTTCTTGACACTACCATGATTTCAATTTAGAAAGCATTTAATAAGATTTAGCTATTTGTAGAAAAAGTAATTTTACAATCTCTTTAGTCCTCCGGCTATAGTAGCCTTTATCAGAAGTTCTGGAATAACACAGTGGAACTGCACTCGCAACAGTTAAGTTGGATTCAAAGGCATGAGGTGCCTCATTCTGAACTATGGTGTACTCGTAGATATTTCACGTGTGCAGGAAGAAATATGTCTATTTTAAGACGATATTTTATCGCCTACACAGTTAAAGCATTTAAAAATGAAATTATGACCTTTTCATCCATTGCTTTTTGTTTGAAATATATCCATGTTTCCCTATTAACCAAACATTATTCGACCATACATTAAACTTTTTGAAAAAAAACGAATTATTTCAACAAATACACCACATCTCAAATTGGAAGTGAAGAAAAAACCCACAATCCACGATTTAGACTACCCGTCAACAGTTTGATCACCCGTTCTTAATCAAAGGGCCGGGAACTTACAATTATAAAAGTAATCTAGTAATCGGTTAGTCCTCGCACTAGGCCTGATAAAACACTCTTGAAAATAGCAATCACTGATTCCGTGAGGCTTACTGAAAAATACTCTCTCAGCTTTCCGCATAAGTCTCCGCTAAGCCGCTAACTCAGTGAGTTTGCCGAAAGTTTCGCGTTCCTGGACCCCAGAGCTATTCGGGTAATCCCGCTGAATGACTGACCCGCGCAGATAAGCTTTCCCAAAACATTTTTTCCCCACGGTAATACGCCACACAGGCAGGGGCGGCTTGGCGCTCGGCGCTCGGCACTTGCCACTTGGCCCGGCGGGTCATTGTCGGACTCGCCCGATTAGATATTCAATAGCGGTATAAGGTTCGATAACGTCAAACGAATCGATTCGCCCACTTTTAAGAAAACACAAGAAAAGGTCACCACAAATCGATTCGGATTTGTTTTATCGCCTCGGTGGACGCGAATCCAACATTTCCGTGAAAATAACGAATCATTATTTTTGCTCATTAAATGAGCCAAGCGTTTTATTAGGTTTGTTCTATTGGCGTTGAGTATTCTCAGAACTAATTACAAATTTAAAATATTTATAAAATTGTTTCCATAATTTATGTTTATTTTAATATCGTTCGTGTATTGCATTTCCTTAATATTACTTGCTGGCGTACAAACTTTTTTTCGACTGGTTTTATGAACGAATTACTTTTAACGATTCTAGTTAAGTGAAAGTTAGTGAAAAATAAAAATAAATGTTCAAACAAGTATCTGATTAGTTTTTAAATCTTAACTAACCAACCATCACGCCGTTTCGGCATGGGTAGACCGAAAGCATTCACCGCCAAACAACTCTATCTTGGCGCAAACTCCTTGCTTCATTCATATTCATACATAATCTTCTGTTATTTTGACTCTTGACATGGCCCGACTCACGTATTTGAGTTTTCTTGATCATACCATGTCTTCCTTGGGCTTCCTTAACTTCTTCTTCCATTCACTTTCGCATTTTATAATTTTTCACACTCCTTTCTTCGTTTATTTGCTCTACATGCCCAAACCATCTAAGCGTCCCTATCTTGATCCTATTCATTACGATTACATCAGCCTTGCATTCTTTCTGTATATCCACATTATTTACACGGCCATACATGGTTTTACCGCACATACGCCGCAGGGATTTCATTTCCACAGCATTCAGTCTACTCTCATCCTTCCTCTACCAGTTCCATGCCTCACTGCCGTACATCAGGATTGGAATAAGCACTTCACTGTGGACTGGTAGCTTCGCGCAGAAAGAAGTGCTTTCTTCGTTCATCCGCTCTTCATGTCCAAACCGTCAAAGGGTCCCATAATTCTATTCATTACGTTTACATCAGTCTTGCATTTAAAAAAATGATACTACAGAATCTATTTTTTTGTCAATTAAAACATCAAACAAGGCATTAGAATAAATCAAGCCTGAATTGACCATCGTTCAATTAGTTTTGCCTGCGGTGCAAATATACCGGCTTTTGCTGAATCTGTCCTATATTTCGAGGGCGAGATACTGACCGGCTTAAAAGTGTCGGTTCTGTGTTGACTGCCAGTCTGCCCCTAAACATTCCCACTGCAAACATCCCTGGCATATGGTAAAACTAAACCCCGCCCAATGATTCAACTCCAGCACCGAGTAAATAAATCATTGTTTTTATTATGTGCCACAGATTTACTGGTTTATGGTATTAGTGTTAGAACGGATCAAGTATCTTTCTGTCCGATGGAGATTTTACGTCTCTACTAAGTAACCTTTAGTATTTAATGAACAATATCGAAGCTTTGTGCGTAAATCAGTACCGTTAGTATCTTACAAGCCTATTCCATAATTATATTTAATTTTAAATAAATATTCTGTTTTTCCGAATTTGCATATATATATATTAATATAAATTTATTTTTTTCACAATGACAGTCTACATTAAATAAAAAATACTAAGCACAAAGAATAAATAAGAAAAGTAAGAACACTGAAGGAGCAAAAAATCTGGAACAGTCTGCTCTGACCTAACAAAACTCAGTTTTTTACCGTATCTTGAATATCTGGATAAACACAAATCTTTTTAGCTCACGGTGCCACTTCCACGATGAGCTTCGAAGCTTCTGAATTAAATTATATTAACGACTTTTTTTCGCCAATTTTTTTTTCACTCAATAATAATTGAAAGTGTTGAAATCGATATCATGTGATATCCGGGTAGTTTATTTAATTTATTGTTTATAATTATAACGTTTATACTAACGTACTTTTACTGTTTTCTATTAGCGTTATTTTCCTTCGTTGGTGTGTTGCATTTTATCAAATATTTTCTTTATCTCTTACTTTTTTTTTCAAAATATGTTAATATTTTAACTTTATGTAAAACCTTAGTAAACTATTTTTTCACAGACATAACAGTATAAATGTCAAATTTCTATCTCGAAAATTAAAGTAAAAAGACGTATACACATATACAGAAAGATCTTAAATAGAGACACAAAGAACATCAAGAATATACTTTACTTCATTTACGGTGGTTTTCATAGATTATATTTTACAAAATTACACACACGTTTCAAAAATAAAAGAGCATTCACTGATGCAGACTAAACAGATAAACGTTCGTATGAAGCAAATTTAAAGGATATTTCAAGGAGTCGAAGGTCTTCAAGTCGAGCACTCAAGCGAACAGAGATAGGAGGAACGTGAGAAACACCACCGGGAAAACTGTAAGGCTTCAAGGTTACTCAACAAGAATAGAATAAAGGAAAAAAATTATCTCGTGGAATTTTTTTTTTCATCTCGTGTTGCTAAACTTTAAATTATGTACTATGTCTTCCGGTTTCGGAAACACCCTTCCATCATCAGGACAAAATTAAAATTTAATTTATTAATATATGGTATTAAAAAATAAAAGTGTTTTTAAACAAAGTTCTTCTGTTTTATTTATAAATATGGCAAACCACAAAGTAAATGCTTTTAACGAATATGTTAAAATAATTTATTTTTTTAATTTATCGTTTTTACAATTTAATTAACTAATAATCCGACTTTGCTTATTTTATGACAATTTTTTTATGATTTTGCTAGCTGAAAATAGTAAGGTTGTCTTAAAAAAACTAAAACGAAAAAGTGGTAGAAATTTTATGAAACCAGAGCTCACCTATCAAGTGTTTTAAATGAGACGAACAAGCAAATGTTTTTCATTATAGTTAAGACGGTTAGTTACTAATAGGTCATTTTAAGTCACCAAATTATTTTCCCTTTTTAAACCTTTGAAAAAAATGTGGCTTCCCATATCATTATTTTACAAAAACATGGATGTTTCAAAGATCTTTACCTCATGTTATAAACGTTGTTTATGTAGTAAACTGAAAATAATTGAGTCAACCCGTAGATTTTTATGAAACAAAGTTTCTGGATGCCAGATATCATTCAGAGAATTTATCGGGATATACCTACATACTAACACAATTTCAGCTTTAAATTAATCATAATAACCACGTTAAAAACCAAACCTTCAAGTTCTATAAAAAGATACGAGCATTATTGGAAATAAATCAAACTATTTATTTTTTCGGACAAAAACCATTTCGTTCTAACGCAGACATTTCAACAAATATAGTTTATGAGTAAACACGAGCAACCGATAATATTATTTACATAACGTTGTCTAAAATACAGCGATATTTGTATATGTTAAACAGCGTTACCCTCCAAACTAGGCACACGATCTTAAAATAGTGGTCGGGATTTAATATAAAATTACACAATCAAATCAAATACAGTTCAATAACGAGAATTGTTAAAAAGCTATTGGTGATTGTATGAACCAACCCCAGAAAAAATAAGTATCCATCCATAGGTACTACTCAAACTTACAAATTATAAATGCAATAATCATTTCTCGAGACGCAATTAACAACAACCATACACATAATTATAAAAACATAAACAATCTACAAAAATAGCTGCCTCGACACAGACTTGTCTAGTGAGTAGTGAGATAGGTTAAGTGAAGCCTAAACTAATAACTAACTTTACCAAATGTATGTTTATGTAGATGAAGTGAAAACGCATAATAGTTATAAAATTGTTTTAATTACGATGTATATTTTGTTTCCATTGTATCGATATTTTTAGTATCTTGTAAACCGGATTTCAATAAAGAAGTCATCAACTCCCCGCTGCCAGTACGATGAGCTCACGTTTATGTAAGTTATGGTAATTTTAATTGCGAAAAGAAAAAATATATTCACGCATAATAAATTTAGAAAAAAATCAGGTATTCAATATTCGTTACAAATTACATTTGCGAGTGTGTAAAGTGAAGAAAAAAATAGATACCATCTTAGTTGCAAATTCAATATGTTTTTTTTAATGAACATTGTCTTATATAATGATGAGGTGAGACACTTTTGCACCCAACTAAGTCGAATAATATTATCTAGTTAACTGGTCAACATTCAAGTACTGAATTAAGTCCGTGACAGACAGGATAGACAGATGAAAAAAAAACACCTTTGAAAATTCTGTTTTGCGAGAAAGTTGGTACATTGTTCTTTACATTTTATCAAAACATCAGTTTAAACAAAAAATCTGTTTTTTTAACCCTGAGGAAATTTATACTGAAAATAGAATTACATTCACTATGGTGTCTCAGCAAATGACAACTGTAACAATAAATATGTATGTGACAACATTCGACAAATTGATAACAACGCCTCTTTTACGTTATTTAATAACAGAATGTTTCGATTGCTTTAAAATAAATGTAAAGATAAAGTTTTATCGGACGTTTTCTTCGTTACAATATAAACAAAAGTTATATCTACCTACGGCAATAATTCTGATTGTGCAATTGTTAATTTGTTAACCTTACAATAATAATTGCTCGAGAGATGTCGGAAGGAAATGATTTTTTTCGAAACATATTTTATTTGAATTACGCGGTTTTATGAAGTCATTATAAAATACGCGGCCACCTTGGTAATGGTGTCGAAATTAGTTCCCTACACCCAAAATGTCATGTATTACTTTCTCAGTATAATGAAACTGTAAACACGATATTTCGGAATTGCAATGAGGCATGCCACGATACACTTACACTGAAGTATTGTTTGAATGTTATTCTGGTAACCCTTGACGCATAATTTAGAGAAATGTTTTTATTAATATGTTGAGTGCTACGCCCCTACGTGCAGGGAATATGCTGTTGTGACATTTTAACGTGGGTTGCAACCGTGTATACAGCAGGTATGCTGAATTTAAGTATAAGAATGTTGTCATCTTTTTCAAGTACAAATAAAATATTCTCCAAAATAAGAAACAAAATACTTTCAAAATTTGTTTCGTTTGAAAAAACATAAAACAGCTTCCAAAATCTGCTTTATTCTCAAGTAATACGTTTCAATAATACAATGTTTACACTAATAATAAATGGATTACTTCTAAATCGCCGATTTCGTGGAAAAATCACCTCAAGGGTGCTTATATTGTATATCATCTTTAAAAAATCGGTCGGGTCCTAGTACCTTAAACGTCTGATTGCCAACCTAAAAATCTTGAATAAATAGGTCACTTTTGAAAAATGAATTATCAACTCTAGCACGGACAACTCAAATTTGTCAAGTATTTTTATTTCTGAACAAAAAAAACACGTTGCGTAGGTACATCAATCATGTTAATGTTCGTTTACATACTTTCCCCTCACATAACCGCTGCTATGAATCTTTCATTTAAACCACATTTTTACCTGCAGGCTTTTCCCTACGCATTTGCATGGTTTTATTTTTTCTTTGGGCGAGCTACTCATAAAAATGAGGAAACTCGTATAAATTGGCCCAGTCGCGTACGTAACTTAGGGTTCTAGGAAACGTTTCCGTTTAATCTAAAGTTTGTAATTGATGATTAGAAAATTCAATTAAGAACTTATAAACATCATCAACGCGAAAAAAAGTCGCACGTAGTTCATTCCAGATCGCTTGGCTTGCCCTCTTCAATAACACGTCTCCAGACATAACTGCCGAAGGCACTAATTACTTCAACTACTCTATGTTTCTAAAAACCCAACATCTCAAAAATTAGCTTTTCGTAATTATTGTCATGTTCTTCTTGAGGGACTCAATTATTATTTATTCTTCATTTGAAATGAATTTTCGTCGGGTTGGGTTTGGTATGACGAGGTAACGTTGGGTCAATGTGTCTAATATTTTACTACAGCAGTATCAACGGTTTAAGTTCTTGGATTTTATGGTAAAAATATTATGTTGATTCCACCAACATGTTTCTGCATTTTTTTCACATTCCTAACCAATCTCTTCTAATTAACATAAGACATTTTATTTATCATTATTGTTTTAATATCATTTTTTTCCGAATACGTTTTCAATTATTTAATATATTAAGTTAATTATTGAAATGATCTGTCTTATTTTTTTATATTTTTACGCACTGGTTCAGCGTCAATTTTAGTTATACCAGACGTAGATCATTAAATAAGATACGCAAGCCGTGGTTATATTGATGGTTTTTCACTATGCCGCGTAACATTTGCATCTCGTTCATAAATAAGGGGGAACATCTATAATTTTCAACGAAACATGAAACTTAAATTAAACAGAATTAGGTAGTGACCGAGGCTTGAACTCGAAACCTCTCTCTATCCGGGAGTAAGTAGTGGCTCTACTCCATTAGAGTAGAGGTTCCGAGCTCGAGTCTTATCAAAATAAAAAAGCATAAAGTTTTACAGTAAATTCGTATTAAAAATATTTAATGTAATGTATTACATTAACGTCATGCGGAGAATGTAACTTTTTTTATCACTTGGGTTGGTTCAAAAACTGTGGCACCTGGAAAAATAGTATTCCATGTTAAAAATACGTTAGTGTTAATAAATCAATAAAACACGTTAGCTTAGTAAGCACTCTTGACTGTTGTGCTTTATCCTGTATCTTTTTTTTGCAAGAATCATTGATAAAAAAATACTCTAAAAATAACGAACAAGAAATGCAAAAACAATTGCATCTTTGTAAGATGTAAATCGAAATATATTTATTTACGTGACACGTACTTGAATTATAAACCCATTAAATTATGATAATTTCGCGGAGCATTTCCTTTTCCGTGGGGGAGAAAAAACAAAGGTAGAATGGATTAAGGATTCCGGGAACACACCCTTGTGAAATGTTTACCTCTACACTTTCCTGTGACCGGACAAATTTGTACCTCTTACGGCAGAGGAACGGGCGCCCTCGTTTTATTTTAAGTACCTCCGAAGAAGTGGAAATACGTGCCGCCGTCGGATCTCGATACTAAGACCTCATGCCACGTGTGGAGTTAGACTTTACTGCACCTAGCAAAAAGGCTACACCTTTCAATACATCAAATTAATTCATCACCTGTAATCGATGGATCCTTTTTTAATGTATTTCCGTCAAACTTCTGGTAACAAAGGAATCCTGGAACGGGTGAAGTAAGGCTCTACTAAACCTAGTAAAAAGGCGAAGCTCTTTAATTCTTAGAAATTATTTATCACCCGTAATCGAGAGATCCTTTTTTAAACGTGTTTTTTTTCTGAATCCTGATGCTGACGTTCAGTTAAATTTGCAGTATGAGACTTGTAGAAACCAAGTAAAAAGGTTACAATCAACGATACAATTAAAAGATCATTCACAAGATACAAAAATATTTATTTTTGCAGAGAAACTTTTGTCGGTATCTAATTATTATTTTTCACTATGTTCATGTCTAATCACAAAATAACAAGTTTCCACCAACGGCTGTAGAAGAAGTGTCGAGACACTTACATCTGCGTTATACACTTATTTTTCGTATTTGTTTCTTTATCCATGTCTGTTTAAATTTGAAGGTTTTTCAAATTTTATCTGGCACACGTTATGCTAGAAGACGCATGGCATTTGTTTTTTGAGTCTTTCATATATTCCTTGCATTCACACAATCTTAACTAAATGACAGTGATGTAGAATTAAACAACTAGAACAAAATTTAAACACAACAATACAAAATAGTGTTTTGCACTTGTGCAATTGTGTTTTTTTCAGAAAAAATTCCGAAATCGAGCATTTAATACCGATCCCGCTGATTATACACCGAAAAAACTTAAGATTTTCACATGCCCACAGTAAAAGAGAAAATATTAGCGATTACGAATGTGGTTCCAGAATTAAAAAATCGACAAAAAAAGAAACAAACCATTCTCATATATTTTCAATTAAATTTACAAATATATGCATATTGTTTCTTTTGCGGCGTTAAAGTTAGCACGTTTGCTTAAATTCAGCCTAAATATGTTAAGTAAGATGTCGGTCCATTTGAAGGCTGTGCACATCCCTTCAGTGGCCAATGAAATATCCTCCAACCCGCCGTTAGTTGGAGATAAGTGATGTTTGCAAAATTTAATTTCCTCCTCCACACCCCTAAACCTAACACTGGGGGTAGAACACTGCCGTTTGTTGGGCTCTGAAACTAGGGTAAATAGATATTTCGGCTTCGAGTTTGGTATACCGCAACTTTGCTCCTTTTGCATAAACAGTAATACATGTATTGTGTTGTTAATCGTTAAATAGATTGAAAAAGATTTTTTTGAACGTTTTTTTTTCTTCCAACACAATGCGAAAGTGACTTTTTTGTAGATTTAATGACGTCTGAAAAATATTTTACTTTTTTCTTAAGTCTTATAACTTGAAACTCTTATTTTTTATTTAGGGTATCAACAATTTATCTTAAGAAGTAAATAATACCAATTATTATTATACTCATAAAATATTTAATAAACATTCATAAAGTGAAAAAACAACAAAATACAGATTTATCAATTTCATTTAATTGCCGGCAACCCGGAAGTTTATTGGCATTCAAAAGGTTGTAACAAATACCTATACTTTACCCGTTTACTAGACGATGTAAAGATAAACAAAATAAAGTTTAAATACAAATCAAAATGATGACCAATATCATAATAAAAAAGTAAGGTGCAGGGTAAAAATCAACATACAAATTGAGATAAAACGCAAAAGTCATCGTGAAAAGTAAAAAAAATATTAGAAAAAACGATATTATAATGGATTCAACAACAATGCAGTAGAACAATAAAATTAATGAAATAATAACTTTGTGCAAGACCATAGATTTTATTTGAATTTTGATGACCAACTTGCGATAAATACAAAGTGTTCAGTTATATAGACATACAGAGGGAGAACACAATATAAAATAAAATAAGAGAACAGCGATAAAACAATAAAATAAATTTTAAATTATAACGAAGGAACAGCAAGAAAGAGACAGATGACATGAAAGTTTAAATAAAATCTGTGGTCTTACACAAGTTATTATTTAATTTTCATTAAATAAGTCAAACCATAAAATGATTGCTTTCTACGAAAAACAAACTATAAATAAATATTCAATAAAATCGCTTTAAGAGATATAAAAACATTTTTTTTGAAAATTCAATATCCCCATTTCAAAATATTTTATGTTTAACTGTATTACAGTTAACTATTTTATCACTATCTAAATTGATTTCAACTATAAAAAAATGCTTTTCTTCTTTTCTTTTTTATTTAACGTATTTTTAATATATACGAAAATCAAGACATTCTTTTTTGATGTTCCAATGCCTCAAAGATGCGAGACGCTAAGTTACATTAGATTAACCCTCTTAAATACCAGTTGTGCGAAATGGGAAGAATAGCTTGCATCAGCTATAGATATTCTTTGTCTGTGGAAATTGCAAATTGAATTCAAACAGAGCCAAGAATTTCTAAAACTATTAAGTCATTCATTACAACAAATTATGATTAAAAATTGTATTGCCGCCTTGCCATCGTGAAATTTGTAAGTTAAGGTAAGTGTTAGCAATATCTATGATCGGCGATAAACCTACACGCCTACAAACACGCCAAGCTACAATTAACTGAGCAAAACTAAAAATTTGTTTCTTTGAATATTCCGATTTTGAAGCTGAGATGTTTATCTCGAGGCGCCGATCCACTTGGGCACGAACGGCAAAAATGTGTGGCACTAATCTCCAAAATTCAAATAATACTAATATAATACACGTCGGCCCTTACTTCTTTCTGGTGTGCGGCCTTGTACACATGTTCTATTTGAACCCCAAAATGACTAATTTTCCAAAATAATGCATTGATCGCACATTTTAAGGGTCATTTATGTAGTCATGCTAATAATACTCGGCTTATTTATAAAACGCTTTTTGTATTAAACATCGTGCCAAGGCTTCTTTACAAAGTTATAAAATAACAACAAACCTCAGTTAAATTACATTCAAAATTCTTTTAAATAGCTCTTGTCAAAACATAAAACACTAAAACGTCATTTTATTTATAGTTTTTGTGTTCAATTTGTAGAACTCCATTTTAATTTTTATATGATTCAATTGAATTAAATTTAATATTATTATTATTGAGTTCTGCTATTTTAAGTTTTTTTATTTTTGTTTTTAGTGACAGCTGTTTCGGCGTTTAAGGCCATTGTCAAAAAAATAAAAATACCTAATAATAATAATACCATGCTTAATAATGCAATTTAGGAAAATAATACAATGAATGATTAAGAAAGGTACTTAACAAATAGATTCACTATTCATAAACGGGGAAAAAACCAATGGTCAATCACATTATTAAACAATAAAGAAAAACCTGCCGTTAAAATAAAATAAAATGGGGAAAACAGATTGTTAAGTTAAGTACCTAACAGAATAATTTTTTACCGTAATTAGTAATCACATAAGAATCCAAAATCGTACAAATAAGTCGTTTCCATGTGGCCTAACCACAGTTTGACAATGGCCTTAAACGCCGAAACAGCTGTTACTAAAAACAAAAAAAAAAATACTTAAAATAGCAGAACTCAATAATAATAATTTTAAATTTAATTCAATTGAATTATATAAAAACTAAAACGTCAAGTCTAGAATCCTTATTAAATTTTAAAAATAACGTGGAACTTTAGTAGCTGAGTAGATAAATGCGTCGAATTCTAACCAAGGCGTTGCATCTTGACTTCAATTTATATGCTAGGTAAGTTCCCCATCATTGCAAAAAAACTTGTTAAAATAATGGTCGTAGGAGTTTTAAAGTGTTGTCAGGTTAGATTAGGTTAGGCAAAGTAAGGTTAGGGAATATTTGTCATTATCTGAAAAATAAGTTTAAATAACGTTATACTAGTGATATAGACTAAAAAGGAGCCTTAAAAATAAATGTAAGCTATGTTTACAAATTTGCTGATGCAAACAGATCGCAGGTTGCGAAAAGATTCAGATTTGTGGATAAACAGTAAAAAAAAGAAAATTTTAAAATTTTATTTTTCTCATCGCAACGTAAACTGAATTTTCCTTTCCAATGAATGTATGTACAATTGGTCAGTTATGAAGTAAAGGATTATGCTTATTTAACCGTTTTCATAGAGCATTTTCTAAAGAGCTGAGTCTTGACTTGCTTTTGTGTTTTTTGTTCATCCTAGTTTATAATAATAATACAAGACTGCAATTGATTTTTCACATACTTGTCACTTGCGTATTGCAGCGGAATATGACAAACTGGCTATTGAAATTCAATGTTATTCTTATTTGCATGACTACTTATGTAGTTAAATAAAATATTCTAGTCACACATGAAAATTTCAATCAGTGATTTTGATTTTGTTTTGACCACCTAAACTACAAGAACAGTTAGAAACCTAATTTTGATTGAAGCATAACATTGCATTACTTTTAAGGTCTTTAGAAATAGCAAAAATTATTACAAAGCTATCAAACAAAACTGTTAGTAGTTATTTCACTTGTCAGTAAAAATATTAATTCGACTCACAAAGAGTTATCTGTTGATTACACTACAAACATTATTATTTATTTTAGCATATTAAATAAAACAATAAACTTTGTAAAACACCACTTTATTAGAGTTAATCACCAACCAGGTTTCGCTTTTCTCAAGCTTCTTCAGGGCTTTTACATCAACTAAACAACATTACATACAGACAGGATATATATAGGAAAGTGATGAAAGAGAGATATACAAGACATAGTAGAGAGAGACACCGTTACATATAGAGAGGTACATATAAGACAGTAATAAATGGCAGAGAGAGATACAAGATATAGTAGAGTGAGACAGAGAGATATAGGTATAATAAAGGTAATTAGAGGTGGAACGAGTACAGGAAAATGGGTTTTTATTGTTTTTATTTTTACCTGAACAAATCAAATATTGGACTTATAAATTTGGTTTGTTTATTAATTAGGTCTGAATTATTATTAATTGCTTTCTTGATTTCCAGAATTTACAAATTATTTAACCTGATACCCGACGCATTTTTGTGTAAGAGGTTTATTCCCGTAGTCTTACTACGTCTAATTACCTTTATTATACCTATATCTCTCTGTCTCACTCTACTATATCTTGTATCTCTCTCTGCCATTCATTACTGTCTTATATGTACCTCTCTATATGTAATGGTGTCTCTCTCTACTATGTCTTGTATATCTCTCTTTCATCACTTTCCTATATATATCCTGTCTGTATGTAATGTTGTTTAGTTGATGTAAAAGCCCTGAAGAAGCTTGAGAAAAGCGAAACCTGGTTGGTGATTAACTCTAATAAAGTGGTGTTTTACAAAGTTTATTGTTTTATTTAATATACAATATCACACCCCCAAGTTTTTGCTTCCTTCGAAAAAAAATATTTTAGTATTTACATTTCATACTATTCTTTGAACGTTCGTTGTTTTCCAAAGAGGAATTTTACGGAGGTTTACTTTTACATTTGTGAACATAATTGTAGCAAATATAATTTGTATGTGAATCCCAATACTGGCTCTCGAAGCCAAGCGTTCCGCCCATGCATACGGAATAGACATACTGCGGTGGGAAATCAATAGCAGAGCATGAATTGTTGATTCGTTGAGTACCCTGATGAAATCAATCTCTATGCAGGAATAATTCTGTGTTATCATTAATTATTGCATCATACAATATTTTATTTGTAGTTTTGCTTGGTAGTAGAGAATTTTCAGCAATCAAAATGACTTAAAACCAACTAAAAAATCAATTAACAAGGGGTTGGGTATCCAAAATTATTATTATTAACATTTTTTAAAACAATGTTTCTTGGTTCCCACCAGTTTGTATTAAATTTGATTGAACATGTTTCGGAATACGTAATGCTTTCCAAATTAATTACAGTACAATACAAAAGTAAACAATGAAATACAGATACAAATCGATACTTGATTAAAAAAATTATTCTTATCCTAAATGTTTGAAGCGCCACATTTAAATTTTATAATTTTATTTTATTAAATATCCACGTTTTTGTTTTTTTTTCTTCTAATTTTCAGTGGCAGCTGTTTCGATGTTCAAAACTATCATATAATTTGAACCCCGAAACGGCTTTCACTCATAATTAAAACCAACATAAGCAGAACTTAATGCTAATGATATTAAATTTGTTAAAATTAAACTAACAAATTAAAATGGTGTTCTACAAACTAAACATAAAACTTTAATTTTAATACATTTAAAGTTCCAACACAGCCATGAATATTGAAACTAGCTCATGCATACGAAGATATACATACTACAAATTGTGATCATGGTAACAACAATAACTGTTTTACTTTCAAAATAATCATACATTGTGGTGTATTAAAATGACAAGTTTGTACAAATATATATTTTTTAAATTAATCAACCAATGATTTTGTAAGTTTCTGTTCAATTGCCAATAAAGATTTTTAAACAGTTCGAAAAAACATAATGCAGCCTACACTTATTACTTTTTTTGTTTTGTTCAACACAATACCAGAACAATTATATATTTTTATTTGCTACAAAAAAGATGTTTATTCCTGATAGGAAGACATACAATACTCACTTATTACGTTAATTACAATTATCGTAAATCGAGTTAAGGGTGTCATTACTTATGTTGAAACTCTTCAATAAGGAGAGCTCATCCTCAAGTTCGCTTATGCTATTCTTAATGATGCAATATTAAGATAATAAAAGGGCGTACTTACCTTTGGATAAGTGGCTAAAATCACGCAATCTAACTAATAATAATTAATGTTTCCTGAAAAACTAATACGAAAGCTCTCGTGTTAGCGCTCGTTTCATTCATAAATTTTAACGTTTTAATTAAATTTATCTTAAGTATGTTATTTTCATACATATTACGGTTAAAATAACAATTTATGGATGAAAGCGTTTCTCTTTGTTAAATGAAATTTGGCGAAAATTTTTAATTTTTTTTACTCCATTAAATTTAACAGTAAAATTGTAATTAAAACACACAACTTTTTGAATTAGGTGCGGTATTACAAATATTTTTACTAGGTATAGTTTTTTAAACTATCTTTAAAATACTGTCTTTATAAATATTTGTCTTAAAAAAAACTGGTAGGCTAACATATTAAAATTAAATCAATGGTATAATAGTGTTTTAATTTTAACATATTATATAAAACCACAAGGAGATTGTTTTCTTCAAAAACATGTAGTTTTTTTAATTCACTATCAGTGTTCATATTATTACCAAATTCTGGTCTCTGATAGACGATATACATAATATTATATACAAGGTGTTCCAGGATGTCTCTGACAGATTTTCATTTTTCAAACTATGGTCACTGACAGATGATATATATTTTATACAGGGTGTTCCAAGGTGTTTTAACATTTTTTTTTCTAAATTATGGTCGCTGATAAATGATACATAGTAGGTGTTGCAGGACGTACCCGAAATACTTATATTTTTTAATACTGTTTTCATTTTCAATGGCCTTAATGATACATAAGAAACTTAAATATTATGAATCATTACTTTATAAGCATTACAATGGGTAATCGCTATTTGTAAATTGAATATCAGTGTTTTTTTTTCTTTTTATGGGAATTATCCAAGATTTGATGTTTTAAACTTCAGTTTCAGTCAAATATCTCCCAATTTGAAGTAGTAAAATTTAAATTACAAAAAAATATTCCATTTGGAGCTTGATTGTTTTCAGCAAATAGAAATCTCGTATGTTTATGTTGAAAAACATGTAAAACTCGATTCTGGCAAATTGTGGGTTGGACGCTTTCTGCATAACTACGTCTATTATTGTATTTCAAAATAAAGTGCTATAATAAAAACAACTACGTTATTATTTTTATTTAGTATTTATGATTTCTTTCACGCATTTTCTATCGAACATTAACAGACAATTATAAAATTTTCAAAATTTTCCTTATAATTTTCACTTATTCATTCGGCAACGGTAGAATTCCTCGATTGTAGAGAGATTCGAGATTTCAGCACATGCTACAAAATGCATGATGGCAGCTGCATGTACATGAATTAACGTACATTTTAAGTGAAGTGTCAAATGCCACTACGCTGCTAGTCTGCCAGACTCTGCAGCGGAAATAAACATCGAGAAATAATATTTTCTGCAAAAGAAAATTTCCAAAACTTGCAAATACTAAAGTACTTAAATGCAGCGCGCATTGGAAATAGAAATGCACTTTTCAGTTTTGCTGTTCTCTGAAAAAAAATACGTCGTTGCCTTCCTCGAAACGTTTTGATACGGACATTTACCAAATTCACTGACGCGGGTTTTTTATAAAAATAATTTTTTATTGACACATTCATATTGCTTCTTCTTATTTATTACTCATATAGTATGTAGAAGCTTCATGTTCTTCAAACTAGTAGATTTTTTTTTAAGGCTAACTTTCCTGAGTGACCATCAACCTGAAAACATTTAAATTCCTTCTACTTCCCTCAGAAAATATTTTTGTGCAATGATGAACGACAAAGCCAGGCAGACGATTGAACTTGGGTTAGATCCCAATTTTTTGAACTCCTTAACTACTAATCAACATCAAACGATGGGCATTATCACGGCTATTATATAGTTACTCTCATCAAATATGAAAAAGTGTGTCAAAATTATGTGGACAATCAAAATATATAATTAAAGTGAATAAGAGTTAAGATCCGAAATTACCACTTTAAAGACTTTAAAAGTTGATTCAAATGGTAAACTCCCGCATAAATAATATTACAACTAGAAAAAAACTAGGAAATAGTTTACTTGTCCCACAAAATATGGTACTTATGAGCTGTGAACTCTGCTATTGTAAAAGTTTTCATGTTTGTACTTTAATTTCTAGGTGATTCCAAATATTTCAGATCATAATGTTATTTCCATCATTACAGTTATGAAATTTTAGTTTAACTATCAACAAAATAAAATTAGACAAAGAAAAACCATTGTTTAAACTCGGGCGAAGTCGGGTAGCAAGGAATGGAGATTTATAAAATCAAAATGCCAAAAATGGCTATTACAAGTAATACATACTATGGAAGAAGTATTATTAATATTTATTGATTTTATTTTTTATTTTAGTTAATAATATTTGGATAATTTGTATGGCGCCGTTTTTGTGAAAAATCACCTCAACATGTACATTAAAGTTTACAAAGTATCTTATTATTATTCATATTATTTTTGACTTAATAATAATAGCTTATATACTACTTGATATTACTAATGTATTTGAAATGGTTCTTACAGGCTATTTGAAATTTATTAACTTGCATAATTTTGATGGTTTCCGACAGCGCATTATAAAATTTCATCCATTAATAAAGTAAACTGTTTTGTGAATTGGTTTTGTTATTTTTTAGACTGATTTCTTTGCATGTTCTTGTATTACGTTAGTGTATATACACGTTGTTAATAATATTTTCAGAAAAATATTTTAGTAACAAGTTGTTCTTCATGTTATGTATAAATTTCAATGTGTTCAAAGTTAGCATCTGTTTCACTGTTAGCCAATTTAGTTCTTCTGATATTTTAGCTAAGTCGTTGTTCCATTTTAGAGAATTTGAAAAATGTTTTGTTTTCTGTTGTTGCATAAAAAAATAATAAAAATGTTTTCCAAACTTTAGACAAACCATTACTTCAATATTGAAAATGTGGATAATGTTTGCACGAAATATCTATTATTTACTATTTTTTTTAACTTTTCGACTATGTAAAGTTACAGCTATAAAACATCGCACAAATTTGAATATTACTTTATTATTGGAATTTGGAATAAATGGTTGATTGATCAACCTGTAACAAAGCTCAAGTTACGTTGACACACAAATTACATTCAATAACCTCGATAGCCTAGCGAAGCCTACTTCCAATCCATCGATTGAAATTGTGTTATACGTGTACATTGATCACGTAGTTATATTGTGGAAGTAATTCGAAAATGGACTAAGTCAACATTTTGAGAATTGACTGAATAATGACGTTATGAATTGTGTACGTTATGGTGATTTACTTAATTCACAAAAACACGCAAAAAAACGAGCAAAACGTTTTATCTCAACAGATGGAAAAGATATTTTCTAAAATAATTAGAATTAAAGGCATATTAAAACAACTAAACTGAAATTAATATATACATATTTCTAAAGTATTTTCCTACAAAAGGTAACATAGGTGTTTTCAAATAAGTTTATAGTAAAACTGCTTTTGGTAATTCGAGAAATTTTACTTATAAACCTTTAGAGTCAATTATTTCATTTTTGATTTTTTGTGAAAACTCACTTACTTCTTGTAATTTTTTTCTATAAAATTCTAATTTAGGCAAACAACTGAGTAAGAATGATTTAATATTTTTTCAGAAAGCAATCACTTTGTGGTTTTACATATTTAATGAAAAATAAATAATAACTTTGTATAAGACCAGAGATTCTATTTTAATTTTTATAACCGACCGGTTTTGCTTAGCTTAAGCATATTCAGGGTACAAAATTAAACTTAACAAAAAATACATAGTTTGTGGTTATATATACTCGAACATACGGAGGAAGAACACAATATAAAATAAAATAAGAGAACAGTCGGAAAACAAAAAGAAAAACAATTTAATTATAACAAATGAACAGAGAAAAGTGATAGATAATATGAAATAAGAAAGGCCAAATGCTTACTGAGAAGTTAATAAAAGGATAGTGAGAAATTTTATAAGTTTACGGGAAATATACCTAATATTGGACAAATTTAACTGATTATTAAGAATACTACCATTAATTTTAGTGGCTTTCTTTTATTTTCTGATGATGCTAAGGCATAGCAAAACCGGTCGGTCATAAAAATTAAAATGAAATCTGTGGTCTTATACAAATTTATTATTTCATTTTCATCAATAATCATTTTTCTTTGCAAAAATATTAAAAAAGCCTTAAAAAATCTCCCCAATCCTGAGAACATTATTTATGCTATCGAAATATAAATCAATACTAGATAAATTTAACTGGCAATTTTTAAAAACTAATAATGCTGTTTGATATTTATAATCTAATCTTTAACTCATGATAAAAAAAATGTTTGTAAATGTTTCATACTCATCTTTGTCTCAAATCCATCATTTTAAATTGTAACTTATATCTCCCCTGCAATCAGCCTGCGACATATTCTATCGCCGCAGAGGTACAATAATAGGAAATGAAGTAGTAGATACGACGGTGTAACAATACCGAATTAACCTCAATGATTAGTCGGGCACTTGACAATAAATTGGTGTTAACACGATAACACGTTAACGCAGTTACCGTTGTGGCGAACTAATCTAATCATTTCAAATAAGTAACATCACAGCAAGTAGGCACATAATAAAAATTTAAGTGCCTAAACAAAATCATTACATCGTAAATATATTTCTTGAAAATGTTTATTTCCTTACTTTGTTGTGACATAAAGGATTTAAAAAAAAAAAAAAATTTGAAGCATAATAAATGTTGATAATTCGTTATTTAAAGGAATCAGTTTGGATTGCCTCCATGGCGCAGCAGCTAACAACACTGTGTTTGGGTTCGATGATTGGTGAAGTAATTTTCTTAACCTTTATGTGACTGAAAGGTTACACGGGTACCCTTTTTGGTTTTCAACATAGATTTTTGTAATGTTAAAGTAAGTTTAACCGGCTGAAACATCCTGACATCTCCACAATAGTGAAAATGAACAATTAAACATTACCGTCGGATATGTGAAGGGTGGTATGAGGGTGTAAATCGCTTAAGTAAAACTTACACCTTCTGATGACTGAAAGGGTACCCGGGTACCCTCATGTGTTTTATATGGAATTTGAAGCTTGTCCATTTTTATTAATCATTTCATCTTATTTTACATGATAAATATGATGTACTATTGTATTCAAAGTACATCACCTGTGTCTTTAATACTATTTTTAATCACCTATTCAATTAAAAACCCCAAGAAAAGATGGTACTGGGTGAAATTACTATCCACTTCCCCAAGTCTTGAACTGAGTTGAAATATATTACGTCGTAAAAGTGGTCCAGCAAACTTCAGCAAATTATATACTATAAAAAAAACCTTCATATCAATTTTAAAAAGGTGTATTTTTCCTCAGTCCCATAAAAGTCAAACATTAAAAAAGTTATTAAGTAGGTAAACTCATTTTTTAAATTTGTCATTATTATTAAAATTTTATGTGAATACCACGCTAAAGTCCTAACCGTCAGGAGCCAATGGAACTAGGCGTCCCAGATTAGGGTGCGACGCTGAAGGTAGTAGGGAAGGAAAGGAGATGGGGAAGAGGAAGGTGGGAATCTATCTGGTTATTCAGATCTAGTCACCAAACACGGTTGAAGCTATTTCAAGTAATGTTTCGATTCTAAAAAGTGATCTTTCACCAGGTCGATACTAAGAATACCTTCCACTCAATGGCGATAAAGTAATTTTTCTGCCATATAATTAAAATGATTTTTTATCTATATGGCAGAAAAAAAAACTTGTGTTTAATACCAATTATTAAAACAATGGAGTTCAAGTCTCAGTCGCAACCAATTTTTATTTTTTTGCCATTACTTCTGTTTCGTATTTCTTTGTAAATAATGGAAAATGTGTTATTTAGGAATATACAATAAAATATTGTTACAAATGATTAAATAATTTTTAAACGTGAACCTCGAAAGAAACATACGAGTATACGGGTATGTGATACTAACCTCACAATCGGTGTAACAATCGACCACCTTATTCACGTCGGGTTAAGGCAGGTACCATTTAAACAATTTCCCATAGCCGATTGTTCTTCTGAAGTTTCAACAGATGTCAGATTACTCCTCTTATTATTACTCAGAAGCGTATTGTGTACGACGATATTACCTTTTAGACTTAAAATTATTTATGCTTTACAATTTAAAACTCAAAAGCATTCAAATCCGAAAATCAAAAACCTTTCCATTGGTTTTTTTATTTTTTTATCGTGAATACCGCACAAGAGTCTCTGGGCTCCCAACCGTTTAGGAGCCAGTAAGACTATAGCATCCCTTTTGAGATATGTTATGAGGCTTAACGTATTAAAAGAGATGGGGAATAGGAAGGTCAGAAAGCACTAAGCTGTTCAGATCTGGTCACCAAATACGGCTAAAGTAATTTGAAACAACGTTTCAATTTTTAACGGTGGTCTTTCACCAGACTGATACTTTTAGAGTATCTACAACTCTGGAACGTGCCACAAATATACTTTATATGTTATGTGTTATGGCACTATTAATTAAATTAAATGTATTTGCTCACGCCGGGTTAAACTCTGCGGTCTCTGGATTCGAAATCAAGATCTTACCACTCGATCACAAAGGCCGTGAAGTTTTAGAAAATACAGCCAGAAAAAAACCTAAAATAATAAATGTACAGCGTGAAATAGAAAACAAACAAACGAAGAATATTTTTTTACATCAAAACTTATTTTTTTAATATCCGATCACGCCTAGACATTAAAAAAATTGTTTTTACATGCGAATTTAGCCTTGGAAGTAGGATTATAATATTAAATTCCACATTCCCAACCTCTGCTCTCAATCCAACAGAAAAACCAAAACGAATTAGCTATTCTGTTTCCAGTAGTTACGGTGGTAATGGACATTATTAAAAAATATTCTAGGCATTTTATATAAAAGATCAAACGCAGTGTTTGCTACTTACGCTTATAATTAACGATATCATAAAAACGTCGTTCAGCATTCAACTCAGCAAAAACTTACCAAAACAACAAAAGAGTGAAAAACTTACTAAAATAGAAAAGGATGTGAGGAAGTTTTACAATGCATTTCGATATGTAATGCTGTTCTCTAATATTACCATCTGCAAAATTATAATTTAATCTCTATACTACTCGTATATAATATAAATTCGGTCAGGCATGATATTAAAATGATTTGAATAGTTCAATTGTTATAAATAAATAATAATAATAATATTTTTTATTTCAGCGAAATAGAGCGGTGGGTGCAAAATTTTGTCTGCCATTTAAATAATAGAAGTGAAAAATAATGAACGAATTAGCATAACATTATAATAATAGTACAAGAGCATAATTATGTTATAATATAAAATAAAAAAATATTTAAACAATAATGCAAAACAAAAGAAAAAAGATAAATAACCATACAGAAGTTACTATTGATATTTATCACCGTTTCTTAATCTATAGTTAAAACGTTCTAATATGGATTAGATTAGATTAGATTCGATTATACGTATTATAATTGTTAGTTTCGTAAGATTTTAGATGTTGGCGTCCTGCTAACTTATATTACGATTAAAAGTATTCCGTCTTATCTAAAATGTTGAGAATCACTTTTCTAAAACGTAATGCATTCATAACATAGGCCTCGAGCTGTCCCTTTCCAGTTTGCAGTAAGTGGCTCACACCGTTTTCTCGGTGGCGAACGTACTTGTCGCATTGCAACTCCGCGAAGTATAGTACCATTTTGCACATTGCACGGTGCACAGTGCACATTCCCGCTAATATAAGCGTATTTAAATATTCTGTCTGTGACACTTACCGTCAGAGTACGTCAAACCGGAATGCTTCCCTTAAAAAAACACCCTAGCCTAGGTGGCGTCTCCGTCCCACTTAGGCCTTATTGAACCAGCCGTCCCTGTCTGCCAGACTTGCAGGGGACAATTTTCAATTCTTGGCGTGAAACTGGCTGCGAGCCTTTAGAGGGAAGTAAACATGAGTTAGGATTTAATAAAATTGTTTCATTTCTCAACGGTCGCTTCGCAGCCAACCAGTAAAACGGGCGCAGCCTGCAGCCAGAGGGCATTTTGAGGGACGACTCTCATTCTTAAATCATGCTTTACTGAATTATTTCGCTATCATTATCATTCTGATTTCTAAGAATTGCGTTAACTCCCTTTTTGGCCAAATTGAGTTAATAATTCAGATAAAAAGCCAATTTACTTCTGCGCGAAAAAGTCTAGCTCATTTGGTTTGTAATTTTAACCCTTAGCCACAATTGGACGTGGTTATACAAAAAGCATTCAACCCTAAAAAGATAAAACTGAAGAAAAGGCGTTTGTAAATATGACCATAGAGAAGCATTAATATGCATAATCGGCATTAATAAAGTGAATATCAGTGTTTTTTTCTTTATGAAAATTATTATAAATAGGAAATTTATAATCTATCAATGTATTTTTTAAAATAATAATTTTATTTCCTATGTTATTTTATATTTAATATTTACAATTTAAATTTAAGTAAAATATCTGCAATGTGCGTTAGTAAAAAATTGGATTACCAAAAAATCTACTGCATTTGGAGCTTGTTTTCAGCAGATATGAATTTCGTACTTATCCATAGGAAAACATATAAAACTCGATTTTGGCAAATTGTAAGTTGGACGTTTTCTGTATCTACGTCCAATTGATATTAGAGGTAGCTCGTAGTACAAAATTATTTCATTATTGTTGATAGTTTACCATACAAAATAAATACCTTTCACAGCTTACAACATCAGTTTTGGATTACTTAATATAATCTATGATAATATATTTAACAAAATATTTAATTGGAATGCATCCATTTTATTACTCTTTGTTCAATTTTGTGCAGACCTCGCGATTTGATATTTCACCTTGAAAAAGAACAATTTATTAAAATCTTTTTTTTTTCTTCTAATTTTATGTACGCAGTAAACATAGTTCAATTCGAAGCAATCGAATTATTCCAGTCTAATTATTGCTGCCATTCTCTTTTTGGAGATACATTATTTGAGTTGGTAAATAATAATTAATCAAAAAATACTAATGACGCGTTTTTAATATAAAACTAATAACTGTTTACTTTCGGCACATATTCTACTTTATAACTGTTATATATTCATGAGTATGGTAACATTATGCCCTTGACAAAGTAATATCGAACGACATCGCTGTGTATTTATTCATCAACTTCTCTTCGAAAATTGTACCTCTACTCGTCTAGTTGTTAAGATTTGTAACAGTCTACACCACAGACCAAAAGAAAGGAGGATAGACATGAACTCAACCAAAATCGTCAACTTGTTACACACAGCTGGTGTCAAACCAGCCAACGAGTAGAGATTGTCACTTATTAAAAATTAATGGCAGACATATTGAGCTACGTATTAGAAGACGTATTGAACATACAAATCGTATCGCTAGCCTATGTTTTGTAGTGTGTAACTAATTTCTAATCTTCTTACATTAAATTGTGAAGCCAAATGACGCTTTTTCTTCTCTGGAAATGTATTTCACTTTGGTTTAGAGGAGTACTCTTGAAATTCTTCAAATATATTATGATTAGTGGGGGGCAGCTATATTTAGGCTAGCGTAGTGCATTAATTTTCCTTATTTAGAAACAATAAATTAAAAAACCCTTTCTATCGAGACACCCACATCGAAAAAAACTAAAGAAAAACGAAAGAATAAAAAAATACATACAATGGCAGTAGTGTCGACTTTTTTTAATAAAAATAGCAGAAATAATGACAACAGAATTAATATTATGATTCATTCAAATATAATGATGTCAAACCAACCTGATTCATCAAATAAAATAAAAAAATTCTACGTATGTCTTATAGATAGTCAGAAAATATTAAGTCTAGCTTAGACGTGTCGTAACTTTTTTATAATTTCTCAGATTTACAAAAAAATATATATCAAATCTAAGCAAAGATCTGATAGAAACTAACCTTTTCTAATGGAAAATGAGTCAGTTTCAGACATTTGATTCACAAAGAGATATATGTTAACATAACGTATAAAAATCATACAAAAACTTTTTCATATGCTTCTGGGGAAATATCGAGATAATTTAATTTCAGCTCTTATCAAAAATCACTGTAGTTTTACAAATAAAATAAAACCGTCGTAAAAAGATGGTTTCTTTCATATTTTGTCTATAAATTAAAATAAAATCAGGTGAGTTCAGATACAGAGTGAAATATAAATAACTGACAAGAATGCAATATTAATAACGACCATTTTGCAAAAAAAAAACACGCAGAGATCGTGGCGTCTTTGATATGAGATAAATTATATATTTTCTTATCTCCTAAAAGTAATTGTTTGTATCCTTATACAACGTTTTTTGTAATAGTTAGACATACTTTGAATAGGCAGAAGATTCAACGTATTCCTGGAAGCCAAAAGTAGAGCCTAATAGAGCCGCCGGCTAACCCCAAGCTTTAAGGCAATTCTTCATGCACCATTTATTGTCACCACTGCCACGTCTAAACCGCCTCGAGCGTACCCTCCCTGGTGATGAAAGGTCCGCCTAGAAAGAGGTTCGGATTTTAAACCAAATAAAGCCTATTTCACTAGAGCACACAACCTGTAAAAATATCACTCCACAGTACCTCTAATTTTTTTTACTACATTTTAAATGTTTTTTTGCGTTAACAGGAATGTTTTAAAATAAAAATATTAAATAAAAGGTATTATAAACATATGCTAGTTTGCTTAATGCTTTTCTCAACAGCTTTTTCAGCAATCGAAGGTATTTTTAAACCGTGGCCAGGATACGTAGAGTCTGAAATAATTAAACTGTAATTGAGAATGTAATAATTGTACTGCGTAATGTGTCAAATGTACCATACAAGCATCAAAAACTCTATACCAATGAGTTTTAGGGTCATGCAAAATTCGTAGCTTTTTTTCATGCATTTTCGATGTCAAGCCAACAATTTTCAACCTAAAAATATTATGTCCATCGTGGTATCTAGAGTTTTACAGCATCGCAGTGCCAAAAAACACGACAAGCAGTCAAATTTGTGTTATCGTTGTCCGAAAAAATATTGTTTAAACCAAATCAAAGGTGTAGCAACTAATAATCAAAAAGATAATTAATTTGTATGCATTCAAACAAAATGAATCATACTTTCACATCTATTTTTAAATTTTTCAATCAATTTGTAAAAGATTGTTTTCAGAAGAGAATAAAACGTTAAATTACACAGTTATTCTATTGTATTACTAAGTATGCATATTTCAACAAAATACTTGGAAGACAGGCCTAGTTTACTCTTTAAATAAATACTAATAGCCGAAAAACTATTTTAACAGAAATTCTCGACACATTTCAAGAAAGCAAACAAGCGTCTCCGTAACAAAAAATCGCGTGTAACTACGTCACCGGCAGACTTTTCTGACAACATTATATTCATAATTTATCCATATCTGAATGGCATCATTGATCCGTCCTTCAAGAAAAGAATCGTCCTCGTACGTGAATTTTCCTGAGAGGGAAAATAAGAAAATTCTTTTTTCATTATATCACACCTTAATATGTCAGAGATATGAAAGATGCCTAATTCATTCTTGTCACAGTCAGCACGGGCTCGAGCCATGTCTGTCCATGGCAAAACAAACATACACCAAATTCTTAAGGCACAAAGTCGAAAGGCTGATTATATTCTGTCAGGTGTTATTTAAATCTATATAATATTAAATACTGTTTATGTGGTTAGTTTGTAAAACTAAAAAACGGGTTTTTATGAGGAGAGGTGGTTATTGCACATGCAATGATATAAATAACGTTGCAAAAAGGTATTAATATGAAAAAAAACTAGCAAATATTAAAAAAAAAAATAGTAGTCCAGAAAAAAGATTTATTTAATTTTCTTGTAAACGGTAGTTCGTAATCATTTAAATTATAATTTAATGTTTGAATCATCGTAAATGATCATAAATGCTAAAATATGAGGGCCGAAGATCGAAGACTATTATAATGTTAACTGTCTAGCCGTCTTCTGCCAACACGACCGTACACTGAAAAATACAATACACTGGAAAAATTGCTCATACATACAAAAGTTTGAAATGTAATTCCGATTATGGTCCTTCTCGACTTACTCGCTTTGTTCTTTTTGACGTGTGTTGTGACTAAATCAATAACTAGTCTATTATAAATAGACCTCCCGGTCGAGGAGACTAAGATGAATGGAGAAATATTATTATTTTCAAAATGATTAATTATATTTTTGACTGACCTTCTTTGTTGCAACTCATCTAATTCAACATTCCTTGCCGTAGACTCAAAAACAATGAATTACTGTTCCTCAATCATCACTCTGCTAATCATGGGTATCATTCTCCACTGTCCAGAATATCGAAACTTGTAAACTCAAGTCTTGGTCTTTTTTAAATTTTTGAAACCAGTCTAAATGATTTTTGTCATTCTTTAGGACTCTACCAAAACCTTCACTTGACCTTGACTTTGACTTGAATGTTTTTTATAATGTTAATTTTGTCATTGCTTCATCGAAATTTATGTACGAGTTGTTTTTTCTCTGTTGCTTTTTTCCCATGTCGTGTTTTTATTTTTTTCGTATTTGGACAAAAGTCCGTTAGTATATGAATAAATAAATGAACATTTTGATCCTCACCACCTTTGACCTTCACCAACTCCTCACTACCAAACAATGAAGAAAACTAATATTCAAATAATTTTGAATCTCGTTTTAAATAAAAATCCTTATAAATATTTCACCTTTTTCTAAAGAGTCACTTTTGCACGGTACTCCTTTTGATCTCGATCTCTCAGGCCTGAGCTAAGTGTATCATTCGAAGCGAAAAGTCTAAACTCTATTTGCCGATTGACGAACTGTCGACCCTCGTCCGGCGGGGGACGCGTGCCGAGAATATATTTGGCTTACAAAGGTCCATAAACAGATATCGTCATAACAAGCATTGTTACGTAAGTAGGCTGTGCGAGCTGTGTCACTTTCTTTCAAAGGTTGGATCTTTAACTTACTTTTGGAAAAAAGGGTTTCTTTGTGGGAGCTATTTAAATGTTTTTTTTTTGGTAAATGGAAATCATTTAAGTAGTTACTCTTGACTTGACAAAATGCATCCTACCAATTACGATAAATGAGCACCAAAACGCGATAATTTTAAATACATTTAATTATCTTGAAAATGGTTTGCGAACTTCCATTTTTTATAAACACTAGATCGGGCACTACAATATTCATTTTTCATAATATTACTTAAGGGTTGTTCCCTGTTTCAATAAAATCCACAGAGTAAATAGCATATTTATTTACCGTAAGCTTCCACTGTTCATATTTTGTTGCAGTCATTCCTGGTAGTAGTCTTAATCTAGATATTCAGAATAATTTTAGGTAAATCAACGACCTACTTTGAAATTAGTGCTCAAATGTCGGATGTTTTGGCAATTTTTAGAAACAAACATACAATCCAACAAAAAAATGTTAGCAATCGAGTAAAACTTACTTACAGATGACTGAATCAGATACACCAAAAGCGCGATCATAGTAGACAGGTTTATTTGATCGAGATTAATTAAATAATTAATATTTGGATAATTTGTATAGCGCCGTTTTTGTGAAAAATTACCTCAAAGGCGCTGTACAAATCTTAATTCCTAGTTTATATAAATATAAAGTAATATACTTACCTAGCTGGTCACTTCTGGCATGGCACAATCACTATATCATAATAACTTAAAATTTGGCTGATTTTTACATGTTTTTATTTTTTATTAATCGATCAGCAGTATCAACATCTGCTGACCTAAGTGTAAGCTGTCTACTATTTAAGGCTTATCGGACCCACATTTCCGATATATAGACTGGTGTCTTTCCTGCGGCGCTTTTAAGATCGTAAGGCAAATCTTAAACTCTATCCTTTCAGGGCATCGAAGCCAATGAAGGCGATTCAGAAGTGGAGTTATGTGACAATATTTGGACTCACTATATATCATTCTTGCCACTGCATTGAAGACGGACTGTATCCTGTTGAGTTGTTTCTGGGGGAGGCCAGCATATACACTATTACAATGGTCCATACATGAGATGACAAAGGAATTTAGAAGTGATTTAGCCGCATCAGAAGGAAGGCTTCTTCTGATTGATTTAATCTGCCTTAGATGGAAAAATCCAGAACTCACAGTCTTTGAGATTTGCAACTCAAAGATTAGACAATTACTACGAGATGGACAATTGTCAATAATGAAACTGAGAAATTTTATATATTTGAAAGGAATGATATCGGTACTCAGTATTTGTATCGGACTGTAGTCAAGAAGCGCCTAGCTTTCAGGAGAAGCTATCCAAATAAATTCTGTTTTGGTCGGGTTAAGTTTGAGTTTATTTACAGACATCCAACTTGAAATTGTATCAATAAAGTCAACTACTTCATTTTTTAGCATGTTGATTTGTAATTTGATTATCTGCATAGCCTTGTGATTCAAAGCCAGCTGAGTAAATGAGGTGGTAAGACGGAACCTTGGGAAACACCAAATTCAATTGGAGTTTCTGGTGAAGTACATTTATTGAAAGCTACTAAGCCTACTTGTCCATACAAGTAAGTTGTCATCCATTGGAGTACCACACCCCGAACGCGAAAGTTGGTATCAAGCGCATTTAAAAGGACTAGCAGATAAAAACTAGCTACCGCGGGTTTTTGCCGCTATTCCCTGCGGGCGGCTTTTGGTTGGGCTGCGCCCAATTCAGGTGTTGGCGACCATTTATAAGGTTTAGCCCTATTGTAAGACAATAACAACTACAACAGTAACTATTCCCAATGCACGGTATAGCATGCTTACTTCAAATATTTAAGCATATAAAAAAATATTCTTGTAATTAATATTCTAAATGCATTATTTTGAACACCGCAGACAATGAGAGGAACACCCTTCACTCCAACATAAATCTCGTTCATCCATGACAACGCAAATAATAAATTGTATTTTATTAGTAATTAATGAAAGAGAAAATGCTTTCTCTCTCTCCCATAGAATTTAATAATTTAACAGGAAAATGAAGTTGCTCAATATCATCTAAATCTCCTTGTTCATTAATGATGATATCAACGGAATGAAAAGTGTTCATTGGTCCTTCCAATCTTTAAAGTACATCATAATTAAATGCACGAACATATAATATGGTTCGGTGAGTCATTCATAAAGCATCAGCATCTGTATGCCTGTCGCCGTATATACATTGAATCATATTGACATTGGAAAAAAGCGCAGATGATTCTGATGTTCCTTCTACAGGAGAAAACACAAACGTATTTGGTACGTCTTGATATAGAAAAGAGCGTCCCTCTACATGTTGGTTATTCAATTGGAACCACGCTGTTAAAGAGGAGTTTCTTGTAGATGCTTCCCTGAGAGCTTCTTCTTCCCGTCCTTCTACAAAGTAAACAGACTGACTATCGGGTAAATGTAGAGCTAAAAGCAAAATTGAGTGAGATTGATCATATAAAGGATTTTCCAGAATTCTCCATGCAGCTTAGATATCGACAATTGATATATTGCTTAATTTCATCATATTGGATAACCACATTCTCTTCTAAGTTTTCAGCTTTTTCCATCCTAGCACAATCTATATGTATATATCGTATATGGGTAT
Source organism: Drusus annulatus (assembly GCA_022651775.1). Classification (NCBI taxonomy): domain Eukaryota; kingdom Metazoa; phylum Arthropoda; class Insecta; order Trichoptera; family Limnephilidae; genus Drusus; species Drusus annulatus. The sequence continues at coordinate 165,981 of JAGWCC010000276.1, forward strand.
AGGGTCTCGAAGTTTAAGATTATTCTTTAGAATCCAACAAAATTTAAATCTAACCTCGAATGTCATAACTGTTTAAAAACATATTAAAAAGATGTCGTTATTATACTAAAGGGTATGTAGTAAGGTAACAACTGATTTAAAACAGCAACAAACACAACCCGCAAACAATGTAGTGATATAAATAATAGCACATTGTCCTTTAAAAACGTTTGTTTTCCACCTGCTTTCGTTTTTAACCTATTTATTGAGAAGAACCAGTAAACTGTCAGATCTGACTTATCGACGCCATTGCGTTGAGTACAGATAAAGTAGGAATCTTCTTTTTAAACAGTGTTTGAAGATGCAGCGTTAGTTACTGGTTTAGTTGCGACACTCATCAAAAGCAACATATAGTGAGTATATCGTCTAAGATCGTAAACGGAAGAAAATTTCAAACTTTTTTATGCATGAACTATATTTTATCTATATTCTATGTCGCATTGGTCTATTCGGATCTTGACGGAGTGTAGATATAAAGGAGGCTAGAATCTGTTTTAGTAACGACACTCAACAAAAGAAACATAGTGAATATATCGTAAGCAGACGTAATCGGAAGAAAATTTGAAACTTTTGTATATATATGACCAATATTTTCGCGTTTGATCTTGATTTCGGTGTGTAGATATAAAGGAGGCTAGAATCTGTTTTAGTAACGACACTCAACAAAAAAGAAACATAGTGAGTATATCGTATCGCAGACGTAATCGGAAGAAAATTTGAAACTTTTGTATGCGTCGGCAATATTTTATCGGACGTGTGCAGAAGATTTCTTACGGTATTATTACTATCAGATGCTGTGATCCACCGTATTGAAAGCTGGATCTTTAACTTACTTTTTGGAAAAAAGCTATTTAAATGTTTTTTTTGGTAAATGGAAATCATTTAAGTAGTTACTCTTGACTTGACAAAATGCATCCTACCAATTACGATAAATGAGCACCAAAACGCGATAATTTTAAATACATTTAATTATCTTGAAAATGGTTTGCGAACTTCCATTTTTTATAAACACTAGATCGGGCACTACAATATTCATTTTTCATAATATTACTTTAAGGGTTGTTCCTGTTTCAATAAAATCCACAGAGTAAATAGCATATTTATTTACCGTAAGCTTCCACTGTTCATATTTTGTTGCAGTCATTCCTGGTAGTAGTCTTAATCTAGATATTCAGAATAATTTTAGGTAAATCAACGACCTACTTTGAAATTAGTGCTCAAATGTCGGATGTTTTGGCAATTTTTAGAAACAAACATTCAATCCAACAAAAAAATGTTAGCAATCGAGTAAAACTTACTTACAGATGACTGAATCAGATACACCAAAAGCGCGATCATAGTAGACAGGTTTATTTGATCGAGATTAATTAAATAATTAATATTTGGATAATTTGTATAGCGCCGTTTTTGTGAAAAATTACCTCAAAGGCGCTGTACAAATCTTAATTCCTAGTTTATATAAATATAAAGTAATATACTTACCTAGCTGGTCACTTCTGGCATGGCACAATCACTATATCATAATAACTTAAAATTTGGCTGATTTTTACATGTTTTTATTTTTTATTAATCGATCAGCAGTATCAACATCTGCTGACCTAAGTGTAAGCTGTCTACTATTTAAGGCTTATCGGACCCACATTTCCGATATATAGACTGGTGCCTTTCCTGCGGCGCTTTTAAGATCGTAAGGCAAATCTTAAACTCTATCCTTTCAGGGCATCGAAGCCAATGAAGGCGATTCAGAAGTGGAGTTATGTGACAATATTTGGACTCACTATATATCATTCTTGCCACTGCATTGAAGACGGACTGTATCCTGTTGAGTTGTTTCTGGGGGAGGCCAGCATATACACTATTACAATGGTCCATACATGAGATGACAAAGGAATTTAGAAGTGATTTAGCCGCATCAGAAGGAAGGCTTCTTCTGATTGATTTAATCTGCCTTAGATGGAAAAATCCAGAACTCACAGTCTTTGAGATTTGCGACTCAAAGATTAAACAATTATTACAAGATAGACAATTGTCAATAATGAAACTGAGAAATTTTATATATTTGAAAGGAATGATATCGGTACCCAGTATTTGTATCGGACTGAAGTCAAGAATCGCCTACCTTCCAGGAGAAGCTATTCAAATAAATTCTGTTTTGGTCGGGTTAAGTTTGAGTTTATTTACAGACATCCAACTTGAAATTGTATCAATAAAGTCAACTACCTCATTTTTTAGCAATTTGTTTTGTAATTTGATCATCTGCATAGCCTTATGATTCAAAGCCAGCTTAGTAAATGAGGTTTTCAAGCCGATTCGAATACAGAATGAAGAGAATGGGACCTAAGACGGAACCTTGGGGAACACCAAATTCAATTGGAGTTTCCGGTGGTCGGTATCAAGCACATTTAAAAGGATGCTGTGATCCACCGTATTGAAAGCCGCACTCATGTCAAGGATAGACACTAACCCCAATTTACCGGTTTCTATACCAACAATCAAAAACGATCCGCAAAAGGACAGTTTCTATTAAATGAAACTGTTTATATTATGATTGATTTTTTCCAAACAAATAAAGTTCAAATACGCCACAAAATGCTCAGCAACGACTTTCTCTAGCAATTTTGCTAGAAACGGTGAGTTAGATATAGGCCTGTAATTATCCGCATTGTCAGCATCAACATCTTTTTAAAGGAGTTATTATTTTTTAGTGATTTATTTATTATATATACAGAAACTTCATCTCTATATTTTTTTTGGGCAATCCATAATTGACAATTGATACTTGTCGGTTTCTTCATATATTTTTGCCCTAGCTTCCGCATTTCCCTCTTCTTCGTGAGACATTCGGCATCGAAGCATTTGCTGCATTTTCTAATGTGGCAGATCTTTTCTGTAGAAGGAGCATGTTTTTCAACCATCGGCAGTATCGTAGTATTATATAGTTTCACAAGGTCGTCTAATTGGGTATCGCCTAAATCATCCTGATTACAGAGAGGTGATGCCTTTTGTTTCACGCAAAAGTCAGTTAAATACGTATAATGACAAACTAATCGATTTAACTAATCTTCATCAAGTAATTCTCTAAAATTATGATAGGTATTTGAAATAAGTTTGTCTTAAATATTACTTTATGTTTTTATCAAAATCAAACCAAAAAATTTAATAAACGCAAATTAAACAGTTGTACTGTACGATAGTGTTTGGGTTAGATTTTAGAGTTAGGTTACGTTGAAAATATTCAAAAACGTTAGTCATTTTAGAAATATGACTTTTCCGAAAAAGGGAAGTCTTTCAATCTTCGGCCACTCATGTAGTGACATCAATTCATTCCTAATCCCTTTTGAATTTTATGATTACAAACATTTATTATTTTAAATCCCTCTCTTATCAGACATTAGTTATCACCAAAGTATTTTTAACCCTGTAACTTGGAAAAACTTAGATTCGAAGGGATGAGGTGTAGCTTTTTCCTCTACTTCGTCTTCCACCAATCTCAGCTTGATTATCTGTTGATATCAAACCATATATTTAGTGCCAATCGTGATTTCTACTAATACATCTAGTAATCATTTTATGAAAACTCTTTTGTCGTTTTTAACTAAAATGTGTAATGCACCAAGGTTTGTTTTATATTATAACCAACTAGATTCTATATGCACAACTATAAGTTAGGATTGTTATTTTTTGCGGTTGGTACGCCACGTTGACTCAACACTTCTCGGTACCCGACTTAGCGGGGTATTCCCGAGAAGCGACCGGTGTAACCCACATCAACGGGGATTGGCTGTGAAATTGTCTCACCGAAACACAAATAAACCTACAGCTAATAGTGCACAACACAACGCCCGGATGAAAACTGCAAGGCTGTCCAAAACTTTGGCTCGAGAAGGAGGAAACCCTACGCGACTGAAAACACAAGCAAAAATAGGTACTATCGATAGTGAAAATCTTACAAAGATTACGATTTCAATCGTATCATTATGGCTCAATGAGAAAGAAATTACACCATATTGATTGCTTCTTCCAAACACTTTTTTTTTACTAGCCAATGCTTTTGAATACGACTAATTTTGACGGTCCCCGTATTTGAGTAAAAATACGCTCGACTACGAATCAAGATTTCGCGGGTTCAAACCCGGCGTGCGCAAATAATTTTTGTTCGATTAATGTAAAATTATATAAAGTATATTTGTGGCACGTTCAAGAGTGGTAGATATTTTAATCATCGCCCTGGTGAAAGACCACCGTTCAGAATCAAAACGTTGCTTTTAATGGCTTTAGTCGTGGTTGGTGACCAGATCTGAATAGCCAGGTACTTTCCGACCTTCCTCTTTCCCATCTCCTTCCTTTTCCCATTACCTTAAGTCTCACAACATACCCCAATTGAGATGCCATAGTTTCACTGGCTCTTGACGGTTGGGAGCAGTTGGGACTCTTGTTCGGTATTAATAACTAAAAATATGTATTTAAAAATGTGTTTTTTATTTTCGTTACAATAACAACGTAATATGCAACACAAAAAGATTGTGCCGTTATGCTTAATATTCAGAAGCCTGTTTTACGACCGTCAATATATTTTAGTTGTACGCACAAATACGTACATGTAAATTGTACGGTTGTAGGTTTCAGCTCACGAAAAGGCGTTCATTCGTATTAAAACTTTATTTTGCGGAAATGTTACCAAAAGGTTAGGACTTAACTAAGTCTTATCTGAATTAGGATCCCGAAAAGAGCCTTGGAGCAAGTGATGCATACCCTCTCATTAAGTGGGTGTAATGTTATTTCACGGGTGGCATTTTTCTTGCCATGTACAAGTGTTTACACACGTCAGAGTCTTGCCACCTGGAGAGCGGGTAGTTACCGCTAACTCGATTCCATGCAAACTCACTTATCTGCTGGCAAACTCACTAGAAATAACTAATCGAGACCCAGCTATGGAAAGGTTCTAGCCACCGTTACGACGGTATATTAAAAATGCTTCAGATATAAACGAAATATAAATGTGAGAGGGTAGATGAATGCGAATGCAGCAAGGAGGGTGTGCTTAAACGGAGTTTTGAAAAATCATGATTTATCTCTTTCTGTTAGCTTAACGCAAGGTTTGCATTTTCTTCGTATATTTTTAGATTTATCGACAAACTTTACTTGTTGACCCCGCCGGTATTATAAGTATTGCGCGAAAACCGTTTAAAAATCAGAAAACTCACAGCCTCTCCTACCAGCAACATCTTTCTCGACTTCGCTCTGCCTGACTCATTTGCCTGGACCACCGCCTTTGGATGCCATGACTTGCTGCACCCAGACCGGGCCTTCAAAATACCTAAGGCTGATAAGAGAAACCAGCACCTCACAAATTTATAAACAATATACTGACAACATGTCTGTTACAGTGTGTATTTCATTGATTAATAATATGTAATCACTTTTGCGGTTTACGAAAATGTTTTGCCTTAAAATTTGAGTTTTTTTGAGCTTTGAAAATAATCTTTTTTTTGTAAACAAAACACTTTTTCCGAGAATCAAGGGTTTTTTAATACTGCACAGTATCATTTTTACAAATATTTCATATGTTAAAAAAATCACACAATTTTCTCTCCTCAAATTACAAATCACTTTACACTGCCTATACTTTTGAATTCAGTCAGATTGATTCGAAGAATTAGAATTTCAAGGAACAATATCCCAGAAAAAACTTTTAGCAGATGGATCCCTGTAATAATGAACCCACCTATTCATCATTCCGTGAACGAGGGGCACTAGAAAAGTTTTATGCAAGCCAAATATATATATATATTTTTTTTAATTTTTTTTTTAGTGTAAGTTACCTTTCTTATGGAGAGTCAATCAAATCGATAAGCAGTACAATAAATAAAATAAAAACATATTTGTATAACTGGCTAATGACTATAAATTTTAAGCATTTTTTATGAATTGTTAAAATTTATGTATTGAAATAAATACAGAATTATCTTAAGCTCGCCAAACTAAAAATAAAGAACCTGAGATAAAAAAAATACTCTGGTGATGTTTAACTATAGTGCAAGGTTACATTGTACGGTTCAAAACACAATTTTAGATTTTTTTTATTTCATGACATTGACTATTCTGCAAAACGATACTCAATTAAAATAAGGTTGTTTTAATATATCCCATGTTCAAATAGTAAAACTTTTGTTACATAATAAAATTACCTATTTGGGTATAAATAAATATTATGAACGTTGCTGTGTTACTAAAATTATCCCAGTACAATTCTGTGTTAAAATATTTAAATGTTTAGATAGTTTTACGTAGTGGTTCAAGTTGTTTAGACTTGTTAATATTGTACGAAAATATGGGCAAGTACTAATTTGGTAAAATATCTTAAAATTTGAAATGTGTTCCATTTTCTGACAAGGAGAATAATATGATAGAAACAGTAGAGATGTTGAAAGTTTAGAGGTATTTTTTTTATCTTCAAAATAAAGATTTAGGATAACTGTTTTTTTAAACAATCACGAAACCGCACTTTAAATACGCAACAACTTAATAACGTTAAAAAAAACATTATGAGTAGGTCATGTTTGCTTCCATTGAAACTACCTTCCTATGACCTCAATCTAATATTCTATGCTTGACTTTCATTATCAGATAAGAAATGTATGGTGTTGTTGAAATGTGATCCCCAAGACGAATGTCTAGTTGTACGACCGTATTACAAATGTGGAAATTCAATAATAATAATTAAAAACTGATGTAATCACAATGGGCAAGATAGAACATAGGACGCTTATATGACGTGAACGTGTAGAGCGGATAGAAACAGCAAAATATATCAGTCAACGAATGAATATTTTTAAGACCAAATCATAATATTTATGAAGAAAGAATTATAGGTGGTATATGCTCTCTGATTAACTCTGCAGAGAATTGGTGTGATGGTTTGTTAGTTAGTTAGACATTCGATGTGAAATCCACAACTCTGAATTCTAGAAAATTTCGTAGAACTCAAAATTTAGGAAACAGAGCTGGATTCTATAATAATGCACAAAACCACGAGTTTAGCATCTGCTGGGACCGTTAAACGCTAAACTTTCATGAATTTCGTAATGGGAACCCAAAACCAAATTCACTTACTGAGGAAACAGTAACAACAAAAAAATTAAATTAAAATTATCTGTGCATCTGTAATACGTGACGTAGGTATTATGAAAAATTAAATGTATTATTACCCTAAAATAAATGCAATTTTCTTTAAGATTTACAACATTTCGTGAAATAATTTAAAAGCGCAACAAATAAAAACTCAATTTTTAATTGGGGTTTTGTGTAAAATAAGAGAAAAACGCAATATTGATTTCATTTCATTTTCAAAAAGCACATTTCGTTGGTGGAAAAGCAAAGGGCTTAAACGGCACTACAACGAGTTTTGGTCCGTTTTTTTTCTGTATCGAATTATCTGACTCTTGTTTGATTCTGAAGACTTTAGTGGCCCTTAGCCATCAAAAATATATTTACCATTTGGGAAAATGGTTGACTCAAGCGACGCAAATCACTTTTTTTTTAGTTTTGTTTCGCTTTAGGTAACTTAGTGAGACGAGTGAGTTACCTGAGTTAACTCTTTTTTTTTAATTCAACCAGGTACTGAAGATATATGAATTTTATTGTAAAAAAAAAAAATACTTGTTGTAAACTTCCCAAAATGACGTTTCAGCACTTTTGCGTTATCGGCAATGATATATTTAGGATTACTTTAATACCATTATTTCATTCTATCTTGTCAATAGTTATATATTTGTGTTCTTGTTATATTGCACTACTGTAAGTATTTTTTTATCATTATATAAAGTTAAGTACATTTATTTACTCGTACAGTACACATAACAGCTAGTTAGTTTCTTGTTACCGTGGGATAATATAACATGACCGCAGGTTTTTTTAAATTTTGTTCATTAAATACTTTATACTTTTAATTTTGGGTAAAGTTTATATCTTTCATTCAAACTATTATTCACATCGGAAATACATTTGCAATAGGTAGGTTATAATGTGTTATTAACGTTTTTCATTGTGTTATGTGCCATTTTATCATTTGAGCATGGAAGCAATTGATAAAAAGGATTATGCGCTTTAGAGATGCCCACCACGTTCTATATATTTCGTACAAATCCAAATACTGTTTTTTTCTTCATTAAATGCTTCAATAAACAACAAAGTATTGTTTTGTCTTTATATCGTCTTTTTGATAGTAAAAAAATAACCTTTAACAAAATTTTGATAGTACATTTTGTTTAAGAGAGTAAGAGAAATAAAGATTTGTTGCGAGATTTAGTAAGGTTCATAAAATTAGTACCGTTTTTACATCATATAAAATCAATTTTAATAAACTACATCATTATATTTAAAATATAAAACACTTCACAAGTTCTAAAATATTAAAAGGCTTCATAATTTCACGTATAATAATTACGTAAAATGGAGACTTTTTAATAATAAATCAAAGCCTCAATTAATTGAGCTTTCCCGGGAAAGCCTTTTTTATAAGGCATGCGTCTTATCGTGATTGTTTGACTTCCCAAACCCATAAAAGTGAACGGTTATGGTTCAAATATTGAGATAAAGCAAGAAGGGCACTCGTTTCCCTAACGACTTTATTTCATAAAGAATGTATTATCATAAATTAGTATTTTATATGGAGCCGAAAAAACCTTTTTATGATTATTGCTGTCATAAAATAACAAACGAGTATTTTTTTGTGAGAATTATAATGTTTAACATTCATTATTTTCACGATGCCTTAATTTTTTTAAATGATGGTTCAAACGATTTTTTAAATGTATTTGTTTATTGGGTTAAGAATTAAAAATCATAAACGTAAGCATAGGGCCTGGTTCAGTTTGTTTTTTTTCTTTGTTCGAGTTTTAGTTAGAATTTTTTTTAAATGTGTTTTTCAAAATATGTGATTTTTTTGAAAAATCCTTCTCTAAAAAAATATTTCATGAACAGTCTTTAAATAAGTTCTTACCGCAAAATGGAATCAAAGTATTTTGTTTTGAAAACAAGAAAAAATTCTAAAAAACTCATGGTTACCACTAATATCCATAACCCATAGATCGACACACTTATTTATGAATCCAGCAAGTATCCGCTACTAATATTGGAAAAGCAAAAAAATGTCGTTTTTAAAAATAGTTCATTCCTCCGTTATCCTCTTCCTCCTCTGTCCGTATTAGTAGCATTCCACAAAGTTTTAATTAAAAAATATATTTATTCAAATTTGAATTTTCTTAAAATTAAATTTTAAGGCTTTATTTTGAAATTAAAAATGAAACAATTTTTCTAAAAAATTACAAAATGTGAAACAGAAGAAGAAGAAACATAAAATAATAATGATGAGGTCACAACCGAGGCTTGAACTCGACACCTCTCGAAAGAAATTGGAAAATAATACAAATTTAACATTTTCAAAGAAATATAAGCTTGATTAAAATTACGTTTCCTAAAAAGGATTTTAAAGCTCAATTCGCAGAGACGTTAGAGAGAGTTACTGGATAGAGAGAGGTTCCGAGTTTATGTCTCGGTCACGACCTAATTCGTTTTACTGTCTATGTTTTCTTCTGTTTCATATTTCGTCGTTTTTTTTAGGAATCTGTTCAATATCTCGTTGAAAATATATATTTCAATATTAAAAAAATACACACTTCATCTTACTCATATTTTTTATTCTTCCATTCCAAAAATTGGTGATTTCTTTTACATATATGCATGAATCATACTTGTGTCAGAACAAATATGAAATTTAAATAAACATTTTAAATAAAATCTTGACTTTTTACAGCTTACATAGGAATGCAATTTTTTATTATTATTAAGGAACATTGTTTATTTTTTTTAATGAAGTAATTTGGGAAATTATTATAAACACATATACAAATTTCTGTGCTGCATTTTCTAAGATAAAATTGCCACGATGTTGTCCAACCTTCGATAAAAAAAATCATTGCATATGATTATTTCTAATTTTGAAACTGTTAGTCCGTGGTGGAATTCCATTTTAATGATTCAATAAAACAAATTTAAAACTTCATTCCACTTATTTTAGTTTTTGACTGGACCGGCTTCAGCCTATAAGAGCCATCTTCAGACTAGTCTGTTAAATTAAAATAAGAGGAGTGAAGTTATTTATGATCACTAAAACAATATTCTAGAAATAAAAAGTTTTTCAAAACATAAACATTTTCACAAAAACGTTGAAGGTTTTCCCAATTGATTTTTACTTGAGCATCTTGGCCATCATTCTTGTCCTAAAAATGTTGATAAATAATGTTTTATATTGTTAATACGTCACCAGCTTATCTCCTAAATACGATATACTCCCCCGCTGGATGCTGGCAGATTGATTGAAAGGAAATCAATTTCCTTTACCGGCTTCAGTTTTTGTTTGCCAAAGGAAATTGAAACGCTTCTTGCATTTTTCGCGCGGTGTATTTTTAGATCGCAAGTAATATTACATCACCGAGGTAAAAAAAAAAACAAATGGACACTTATAAAAATGTTTTCGCGAAACTTGTCACACATTCAAAACTTTTATGAAAATGATTTAGTGATTTTCGGAGCAAAATAATGTATGTTTTGGGCGTGTAGGTGTTTCTTAAAATTACCCATTGGAAAAAAATTAAGATAAATAACGATTTCGATTATTACTGGCATATTTACAACTAGTACGTAAGTACTTTCTTGAATACAAACTTAAAACAAACAAAAAAACCTTGAAGTTAAATAATGATTTAAACCATATTTCTATTAAATGAAACCTGCTTTCTAAATATACTTACTTTTTGTTTGTAGATTTAATAACGATGAAAATATTTGACATTAGTACTCGATTGATTTCACGAGTCGATAATCACCAAAAGCTCGTGTAGCATCATATATTAGGTAAGGTGATTTTGTTTAAAAATTGTAGGTGCTTAATTGTGCATTTCGATTAAATCGTTAATCTTTTCAAGATCCGCTTAATATCTTATCAATATTTATCATTTTATTAACAATATTTGGAACATGATAATCTAAAATACGAAAAGTGAGCAAATATTACAATGCTAATCAAAAAATCATTAATAAATAATCAATTTTACTTAACGTGCCGATATCCCCACAACATGTTTCCGGTAAACCCCTCATTTACCTGTACTTATCTTTGTCCCTGTTTTTGTGTCTTTCTCTTTCTCTGATTGTTTCTCTCTCTCTCTTGCGCCTGACATAATCACCTTGTTGTTATTATAACCACCTCCACCTGTATATATTCAAATAAAGTATATTTATAGCTGGCCTACACACAGCACGGTCGAGGCCTGAACCTGTTGGCTTAAACCTAAAATAAAGTGATCGTATTATTTCAAAGCAATATAAATATTTATCTGAATAATATATTTGGTTGTTTTCCTTAACCTTTTGATTTTTTTCAATTGAAATAAATATTAGCGAAAACGATTTATGTAACACGTACCAAGTACCGTTCCTAAAATTTTACGTTTATACTAACATTTGTAAAACGAGTCTTTTCATACAAACTGAAACAATGCGATATAATATATATGGTACTATCGATCGATGTCCAGTGCTACTTGGGAAACAGAACCATGAAGCGATATAAACTGTTCTCAAAACATGACTACTTTTTTCAAATGGTAATAAAGAGTTGTCAACTATGTAAAATTTTAATCCATTATTTCAAATGCTCTTTTTAGGTATAAACATCTCGCTTTAGTAAACATATTTTTATTACACTTTTCGACGATTGACAAAAGGCTTTTGTTCCTTAATCCTAACTATTCTTCACGGATAACTCGTATATTGTGTATCAAAACCTTACTTCAAAAGATATCCTTTTAAAGCGACAAATTAAAGCAGTGATTCCCAAAGTGGACGATTACATCCCCGAGGGGGGGCGTTGGTGAGGTCAAAGGGGGCGGTTGTGGTCTCAAAGGCAAGTGGGGGGCAGGGACGGGCTACAATCAGAATGGGGCGATGGAGGGTTGAAATTGTTGAAAGAGTCAGTTTTTTCGTAACCCGGGAATGTTTGTCATACTTTTAAAAAAATGAAGTAAATGAAGTCGTACATGTAAAAAGTGCTACTATTTCACTGATTTATGGATGGAATAAAACAAAAATAATATTAACTAACTAACTAACCATCACGCTGTTTCCCCGCAGGGGTAGGCAGAGAGGACGGACCGCCATATAACTCTGTCTTGGAACACACTCCTTGCTTCATTTACATTCATACACCGTCTCATACATACTCTTCTGTTATTCTGACTCTTCACATGACCCGATTCAAGTATTTGATTTACTTGATCGTGCCATGTCTTTCTCGGGCGTCCTCGACTTCTTTTTTCCATTCACTTTCGCATCATATATTCTTTTCACATAATATTATTCTACAATATTTGAATTCTTCCTACTTCCATCGTTACAAGAGGAAAACGTTGCTTTGGCCAGCAGAGGATTGAATCCGCGACGCTACCGACCGATTGGTTTTGGTATTGCTATTCCCATTTTAATTTCATTGTGTATATAACATACGTGCTCAATTGTAACCAAAGTAATATTTAATATTCGTGTGGGACAGAGGTTCATTCGCTAGTAATTTAAATATGCGTAAAAGTAGAGCTCCACAAAGACAAGGGGCTCTGAAAACGACAGAAAAGTTGAAGTTAATTGTATCAAAATATACTCAATGTTAATTAATGAAACGGGACAAAATGCGTGGTGATCTTTTCCTTGCAAACATCTAACGTTCACTATAAAGATATTTGAACTTTAACAAATTAAAAAAAAAAACAATTTTGGGAGGGGAAGAGTTGAAGAAAAACATATTTGAAAAGTGGGTGACTAGTCTGATAAGTTTGGGAAACACTGAATTAAAGGGGCTGTTGAAAACACGTGTCAAGCCATCTCGTAAACAAAGAAACGTTTGATGGAGTCAAATCATTAACAGATGGCTGTTTTATAGTAAATAGGTATTAATGTAGTTGTTTTTCAGCTCAAAATACAAAATGTGAGCATCATCTCCAAAAAAATATAAATAAAAAAAGACAGGTCTCTTGAAATGATAAGCTAGGTATTGCAAAATTTTCTAGATCATGTCTCCTTTTTTTCCACCGTTCATTTCTCCTTGTCACATTTTCCAATTCCAAAATCTCACTGGATCCTAGAACTACTATTTATTAATTACTACCTATAAAGACACCGACACGTAAATTGAAAAGTTGATGAAAATCTTTAATTGGCATAAAGGGTTCCAGTCCAACTTATAGCTTAACTCGGTTCTGCAGTATGACATTTCGATACTGAAAGATATTACTACACCTCGGGGAGAAGATCATCCCACGTTTACGGGTTTGTTTTTATTCGGAAATACCGGAGCATTTGAATAATACAAAGGCAGCGTACCCTGCACAAAAACATTCCAAAAGATCATAAATTTTACTACGGAATGCTTCGAATTTGGAATACCACTAAAACTGAATTACTTCTTGCGTTTTGAGCATATTGTCGGTCTAAATTACTACATTAACTTTGGCTCGCCCAGGTGATTCCTTGAACGTACTCGTCATAAACTGTGTAGGTGTACAAATACTTTTTGAAGTTTTGTTATTGTGAAAGTTCAAACCTCTAAAAAAGCTCTTCGTTTTTAGAGATTTTAAATAATTTTTGTCATAAAACAGACGAAAAATGTGTTTTTGAAAAAACATGTTGAGAACTCACAGTGTAATAATCTCACCGCCGGTAGAATCTGATGACCTCTGTGACAGAGATTTGGCACTTAATTTAGAGGTCACGGGCTTAAAAACTAACGTGGGCAGTATAATAGAAAATGGGGTATATTACGTTTTTTTTATTTTTTATAATATTTTGTACTTCCTTCCAAAGTGAACGATACTCTTCATATCGCTTTTATGAGACATCTCAAAGTTATGAACGTTGAAAGTTAAACCATCAAAATTATGCCTATCAATAAATTTAAAAAAGCCTGTAAAAATTATTTAAAATGCATGTAAATCAAAATAATAAGTAGTGTTTAAGTTAAAATATTATTAGTCAAAAAGAAAATGAAATAATTAGATACTTGTAAACTTAAATGTACAAAGTAACTAATATAAATAAAAAAAAATAAAAAAATAAAAATAAAATAAAATAAAATAAAAAGTTCGGTTTAAAGTAGCTGATCAGAACAGCCAGCTACTTTTCAACGTTTTTTATTCTACTCACCTACTTCTTTCTACTTCACAACATTCTTCAAATAGGTATATTATTGTTACGCTGGTCCTTCTGTGTGGTATCTATCGCATGAATAAAAACAAATTGACATTGTTTAGCTTCAAGCTATTGAGCCACGTTGTGCGTCTGTCTTCTTCTTGCTAATATTTCTTAGCGCCATGATGAATAGTTATGTCAAATTTGCATATTGCAATTCCGTTACGGAAATATTGTCTCAATTAAAGGGAGAAAGTGCAACACGGTGCAATACCCCATAACCTAACCAGCATAATACTTTTGGGGTTAAGAACAAGAACCAGGTGAACAAAAAATTTGGCAACTACATAATAAATCTGATCCAGTCAATACATGTCTTTTAATTCGGCAAGGCTCAAGAGGCTAAGGGTCGGTTGGATTGGTCAGGGCTTGGGGAAGAGTGGAACCGGCCAGGATTTATATGACAGGATTTATTCCCCGCATTGACTTATTAACAATAAAATAAAGCGGCTCGGATAACTCTGTCGGCAGTTTGGGCTTGGCTGACTCAAGATATTTCTTGCGGTCATAGAAAGAAAGTAAAAGCTTTTATTAATCAGTAAACAACCTTCCTTCTTTGAGCGGATCCTGTGTTCACGGGAAGTAAACCATTTCCAAATCATTTGACTGGCAGGAAAATTATCCCCGAGTTATTGGAATGGATTTCTCGGCCAAATTCTTACTTGATCCTTTTCAATTAATTATTACTGTCAGTTAGACTACCTGCTGTCTTAAATATTTCATAAACACGTAAATATCTATGCCTCAACAATTTATTTGTCAATATTTTGAATTTAAAAAGAAGCAAATTTTGCAATCTTCTCCAAATGTTAATATTTAATGAGTTGCGGTATTCATAAACCTCCTAAATAACGTATTATTCGTTTTTGTTTCTGGTTATATGATATTCCATTTCTATTACTACGAATAGAGAAAAAAGCGGTCTACAAATGGTATCCGAGGAGATTACTCTTGGGGTATATAAAAAGCTAAAGAAAAATCGAAGAAACGGCCTCCAACATCTGATGTGGGGTAAATAATTTATTTTCCTTTGTACCTTCCTGATCTTTATAAATATTTAATCCAGACATACGTGATTTTATATGCACAGTGTATGTCGATATTGGTGGCTGAATTATTGAGTATGAATACGCGAAATAGAAAACGTAAAGGCGCGGATGGCGGTTTACTTGCTTCACGTTATCACCGTCAAAAAAATGCATCGATTTTGTTATTCGCAAAACTTTATGCTTGTTACGTTACGTTTACAAATAACATTGACACACTAGTAAGTAGGCACCATACATGAAACAAACAGTCATTGAGATAAAGTAACCTTAAAAAATAACGATGGCTTCAGCTACAAAAGGCCATTTTTTATAGACATACAGAATATCAGCCAGCTCAACAGAAATATAAACGGTATTATCAAAGAACACGTATTACTTTACACGTTTGGTAGACTAGTTCCTACTGAAGACCTCGACCCCTGATATAGATTTTTTCAAAGAGATATGGGTAAATTATTCCGCTATAATAATATGATTTATCCCTATTTTTGTATCTGCTTTAGTAAAAAATTGACACATTATTGTTATTTTCATCTCCACAATTTAACAATTTATTTTGATTATTATGGGACCGGTACATGAACAAATATTATAATGTTTACCGTAAACGTACACGTTTTTCGCATTACCTTTGAGTTTTGTTCATTTAAATAAAAAATAACAAACAACTTCTCATCCCAATGTAAATTATCATCGTTACAGAAAACATTAGGCAAATGTACATTAATAACACACTCCAGCTACATTGAGCAAATACACAACACATTGTATTTTCTTCCCTCAAATCAGTATCAAGCAAAATATGACAGCATACTCATCCCGCGAAACGGCAAATGTGTACTAAGCTAGTGACACATCAACGAATTCGAATTAACGTGTTATAATAGTCTTTGCGTCCTTTAAACTCCCAGGATTAATGACGGCTCCAGTTTCCTTAATGATATGTTAACCGATCCTGGATCCCAAAACTTTCACACATAAAGTGTAATAATTTATGAAGGTATGGGAAAAATTAAAGCCCGGATGAAGCCATAACTTTTAACAATAGCATAAGCTTCGCCATGAGTTGCGATGATTTGTATGTTTGTTTTTGTTTTGTTTTCAATTTAAATTTGAATTTGTGCATAAGAACGTATTTTTAAATTAAGTTACTTAAAACACCTCTGTTGCATTTCGATGGTTCGAAATCAGATGATAGATGAAGATAGATGAGATCGTGAGAAAATAAGTTTTATTAATTAGTTGACACCTAATTAACCAAAGTATTTATCATCCAGTTGTATTATGGTTAGGATTTGGGTCATAAAGATTTTTTTTTTGTGTATAAAACAGGGTTTATATGATTTTAAATAAACTTTTATTTTAATATTTATTTTTTCTAAATCTACCGACTTAATCACACATTTCAATAAAAATACGAGTAATACAAATAATATTTTCATAATTTTGAAAACTAAGTTGTGCTGAGAGGTATAATACAATAGATTTTTGGATATAATATATGACGCGGGGTAAAATTTGTAATCAATTAACTTACTTAAAGCTTTTTTAAATTAACTCCACATAGGAGGCCTTAGGGAAAGTGATTTCGCTTCATTGTGATAATATTTTGATGTTTTTTATTTTATTTTCGATGGTCCTTATATTAATGAAACTAATCATTTTTTTTTATTTCAAAGTTGAATTTTAATGAATATATTTTAGACTGGAACACAATAATAGCCACTATAATACCTACACCCACATGGATTTTGCCTTTGGGGAAATTTTAATTTGCAATCCTGTATATTTTAAAAACTTTCGCATTTTATGTTTCTAAATATGCATGAGCTATAAATGATCAAATAAAATACTTTTTTTAATAACACGGAGTTGTTTTTTTTACATTAACTCCACACAAGAGACTCTGAGGGAAATAATTTTTTTCAGGGCCTATGTCATCCTTGGAAATGCTGTGTGGAGAGTTTTTTTGTGGCAAGGAACGAGTGAACCTAGATCTTGAAGAGACCCATAGTGTCGGAGAGAGGAAACAAAAAAGCCGGCAATCATTCTACAGCCAAACTGTTAAACACACTAAGTTGTAGAAGCGACCCGTTCCCATGTATCGAATTTCAGCTACGTACTGATGCCAAAGTTCCTAGAAGCATCTTCTATTGAAATACCAGTAGAACAAAGGTAGCATTCCCATTTTTATGCTCCAAAGATTGCATATCGTACAATCAGCTTTTATAAAATCTTTTATCCCGAAAAATGGGGGTGAAATGTAAAATTCTATATATACATCTTTATTGTCATAAGTGAGTCCCCGTAAATATGTCATACAATTAGACGTAGTTATGCAGAAAGCGTCCAACCCACAATTTTCCAGATTTCTATCGGTTGAAAAAATCCAAGCTCTAAATTTTTTTTGTATTTTTTTACAAAACCACATTGCAGATATTTGACTTTTATTTAATTTTAAAAGCACCAAAAGGTAGGGTTACATAGGGGAAACAAATATTTTCTTAATGAATACTTTGAAAGATTATAAATGATGTATTTATAATAATTTTCATACGCAAAAAAAAGAGATATTCACCTAATATGCTTTTGTATCGTCAGATTTTCAAACGCCTTTTTCTCAGTTTCATCTTTTTGGGGTTGGACACTTTTTGCATAACTACGTCCAATTCAGCTGTGAGTATTTTTTTATAAAAATGTTGTTCACCATCGATAGTTTGACATTAGTTTCAGAAAACTCAAAAAGAACGTGTTCCATCGGTGTGAGAATTGTGTTGTATTTTTGTGTTATAACGTTTTCTTATTTCTTTCTTGTGGGATCCTGGTTCGCTCCCAATAGATCTAGGATGGCCACCTTACGTGATCCAATGAAATCGTGGTTATTAATTTGTGCTCTTTTTCTATTTTAGAATGTCAATTTCGTATGACATTATTTTATTAAATAAAACATTATTATTATTTTAGAAACAATGAATTGCTGTTTCTCGATCATCACTCTACTAACTGTGGATATCATTCTCCACTGTCCAGAATGTCGGGACTTGTTAATTCAAGCCATGGTCTTGAAATTTTCGGTACCAGTCCAAATGATTTTTGTCATTCTTTACGACTCTTCCAAAATTTTAATTTGACCTTTGGCTTCTTTCAAATGTATATTTTTGTCCTATTGCTGTCATTGCTTCATTATGTATGTGCTATTCTTTCTCTAATGCTTCTTTTTTTTCCATTTCGTGTTATGTATTTTTAATGTAATTGGACAGTGGTCCGTTAGTATGAAATAAAATACACTGTCATAAATAATTGAAAAGTGAAAAAGTTTTAACAACATTTTCAGATAGTTTTTTTTTTTGAAAATACGCGTGCTCAGTCGAACTGGTATATGCGTCAACTGATTATTTAACTATTCGAAAAGTCTTTAAATAGATCTAATTCATGTTTTAAATGTCTATTTCTCGAAAACCATTGGGAGTTGAAAATGGTTTAAAAGCTTTTGAATTATATTATACAACCCATATTTTTTTAAATCGATCCATAAACACGCTGTGTGTGTATAAAAATGACTTGATTAACAACCCCATGATACTTTGCAGCTTATGTAATTTGAAAAAAAACATGATTCGTCCAATTACAATTTTTCTGCGTTTGCGTGTTAAAGAAACATTATATTTTATTGAAATCAATTGGGTATATTTACCCTTACTGGTATTAAATCGTTATTCATATCAGCTTTTTGAGAGTATAAGACACGCACAAATTTGTTGGAACTATAAAACAAAATATTATACCCGACTTTTGTGTGTAATTTAACCATCTTCCACATAGTTAATTTCGTTTTTTTTTCTTCAGCGTCCTCATAAAATATATTTTCTTGCAGGGCCGGACCTATGGCATTTCACGTTATTCTGCGTTCCAACGTTTCACTTACCAGTATCTTTAGTTTTCGTTTGTGCCGCCATCTTTTCGGTCATAGCTTTCATAGATATGTGGTCGTAAAAATATACCTTGATTCAGGAGGTTTGCGAGTACGATTCCTAAACAGCGTAAAATGAAACCAAAAATATATTTAAAGCATCAAAGCAGATGAATGGAATACTTACGTGTTAAAAATTCATGGAATATACTATTTTTATCAACTTTATGGAAATTTAAACAAAATTCAAATTGAGTCGGTATACGAGTATTTATATTTTCTTTATTCTTACTTTTTTTTTAAACATTACCTACCTCAGTAGGCTATTAACACCTGTTCTGAGGTAGGTGACAGTGAGCGTACATATAGATAATATAAAGCAAAACATAATATATGTACTGATTTAAGATTTTCTAAGAAACATTCAAAACATGTATATTAATAGTTACAGAGCATTTATTTTTAACAAAAACAATAAAAATAAACGAAAAAATTTTAACGAAAAATTACAAAATACATATACAATACCTACATAAAATGCATAAAAAAATATTTTCAATAACTTTCCTGGAGATGCATTATCGATAATTTATATAATTAATTTTCTCTTGCACCTGGTAGGAAAAATGGTTTCAAACGTAATAAAGACTTTTTGAAGCCTGCTTACGTCTTAGGTTACACAAAAACTGTATTACTTATTAGTCCGCTCATCGGAAGAAGAATGGTAGATACTCTAAATATCGCCCTGGTGAAAGACCACCATCCAGAATCTAAAGGTGGCTTAAATTGGCTTTAGCCGTGTTTGGTGACCAGATTTAAATAGCCAGGTACTTCGCTACCTTCCACTTCCAAACCCTCCCCCACCTCCCACCTCAATCAACCTCACAACATATCTCAGTTGGGAATGCCATCGTATCACTGATTCCTGACGGTTGGGAGCTTGTTGGGACTTTAATTGGGACTCTTGTGCGGTGTTAACTAAAAAATATTCAAAAAATATTGTTTTATTGGTACATGTGTTTTTTTTTAATATAATCAGGGGTTATAACTTCAGTTCACAAGAAAAAACCACCACGTTTTCCAATTTCTATTTGAAAAGCTTGCGAAATGGTCGTTTAGATAAATATCATTTTTCATAAATCTAGTTTTGCAAATTGAACACTTTTTCACAAAACCATGTTATAAGTTATAACGTCTCAAAATTTGTGAATTTTGTTGGGTCAAATAGCAGGTTGGTATTAACGAGGAAGCATAAACTTTTTAAATGGCCGTCGTTAAATGTTTGTAAACACTTTAAAAATATCTTATGTAATCATTTTATATTCTGATACTACATATACCAAAATTTAAAATATCGCGTTTAAAACTTCGTCTATATTTTTCATGGAACTACAGAAAAACGATTTATCCGAGTTTTTAATAACTTTGAACAATTTTGGACTGCGTAAAGTTAGTGTCCAAATTGGATAAACCTTCGTTTAATAGCTGAATAACTGCTGAAATGGGTTTATATTTTACAAACAGTTAATTTGTTGAGAATTTCAGTGTAATATCATGTTTCATTCCGTTATTTATTTAGGAGTAGGCCAGTTTCATCCTGCTCCAGACATCTTCAGACTGGTATATTTCAGTATTACTACTACTATATTGTGGATGAAACTGTTTAATCATAAAAATCTAGTTTACTCTCAGAACTGTAATTATTTTACCAGTCTGAAAATGCTTATAGCAGGGTGAAACAAGTATCAACACAAACAAATTTATTTAAATTATTGTTCTTTTTTTTTAAAGGCAATCAATGGAATTGGATAGTAATATAATATGCTTGTTAGTACTTACACATATATTATTTCATTCAAAATACCACCCGTGGATTACTAATCTCAACCATACATGCATATTATATATATACATTAAACGAAAACAGCATACAAAAAATGTTGCATATAAAAGATTACAAAATAATGATTCACCTAGATGAGATTATTTAAGATTAAACATTTAAGATTCACAACCCAAAAATACACACATTTTGGCTTTCTAATACGAACAATACTATAAATGATTTATTTGTAAATTCTGTAAGTGTAGTTAGAAAGTGTCTAAGGTTTCCAATTAATCAAATTATTTTACTGTAATCTTTTAAATTCCAAATAAAATGCATACTGGAACTTTAGGTAAAACGTTAGAAAATTTAATTTCTGGTTTTCAAACTGCACCTTTTACTGTCATTTTATTATATTTTTAATAGATTTTAAAAGATAACAGCTTATTTTTTTATTTACTGGAAACCTTAGACATTTTCCTAACTGCCCATGTATAATTAATAAATAAGTCGTGTGCAGTATTGTTTGAATTAGAATGCTAAAAAGTGACGTTTAGCGTCATTGTTGGGTTCTGAGCTTTAAAGATATAGATTATATATAAATCAAAATAATAGAAAAGGTTACTTAAAAAACTAAAAAATATGTGTTATGTGTTTTGACAAAAAAACATATTTAAAATCTTGGATAGATCCTATATAAATATGTATAAATTGTTTTTTTTTCTAAGAGCATGAGGGTATATATATTTGTTTTTTAATGTTATTATAACAAAACAAATCTAGCTGACATCTTGTCTGGTTGATATGTAGAAAAAAAGGGAAAAACTATTTTCTAGAAAGAAAAATATATTATTATTTTTATATTTCTTGCGGGGTCATTGGGCATCACCAAATGTTTAGAGTGTAATACAATTTGAAAGATTTTCTGAAAGCATAACATGGGTAGCGGGAACCGGGTAGGTGATAGTGCAATATGAAACGTAGGCGCCTCCGGTGAGCAGATCGAGAATCTGGGTTAATACTGATTTGCTCGAGTAGAAAAAGTATTACTCTGCCGCAAAAAATGCGACGTGATTGGAAAATATACCAGGGGCTAGAATGCTCAGCCCTCCATCGTCACACAGGGTGTAGCGCTTTGCGGGGTTTGTGCTTTAGGGGATGAATTATCAAAACTATCTTTCGATCATATACCGGTTAATAGACATTTATTCGACCAGATTCTAAATCTTAATGTCGTCGCACCTATGAAGTAATAGACAGAAAAAATACACTTTTAAAATATTGTATCTGAAGTTGAATAGCGTTTTTCTCCATCTAAATAATCTAATACACACTTGCACAACGTCAGCAATAAGCGAGCGAGTATCTAAAAGTTGTTCAAACTACTTTGTAAGCTAATATTTTTTTCTAATCAAATACGCCCTCGTGGACTTTGACATAATTGTGAAATATATAATTTAAAAGAATAGTGATACAGAAGTAACACGGAGTAAATGATTAGCACACAAAAACTTAACTAAGGTACTAGAGATTTTAATGGAATAAATCAACACTAGTAATTTTAGAAGATGTATGTTATTATAGCTTTCTTGTAACTACATTCAGTGCAGTTGAATATATCTACTATTTCTATGAAGGAATAACCCACTGCATGCAATCTAGGTACAAGCGAGTATGTAAATGACTCAGTACTGATATAATCCTTACACTTTTGAAATAGTTTTGAATCGAGTAGTTCTGTTAGGTACATGGAAAGTAATTAACCTAAGTAAATCAGGGCTATCTGTAATACCATAAATAATTTTAAAAATAATAGTCAATTCGGAAATAAGCCAATTTAACCGTCAACCAGAAAATATATTTGTCATGAAACTAACGCATCTTTTAACTCTGAATTTCGTGAATAACTTCACATTATTTCACAAATATTATTACGCAGTGTTAAATTATTTCAACTGCCCTACAAACACGTTTTAGAGAGGGGAAATAAAAAACATTTTCAATTTTTTAAAATTAAATTCATGGAATTTTTATACATATTGTGATTTGTTAAAAATTTCGCATAGAGCGTAGTAAAATGTAAGTGTCCATATTGCTACATCCTGTAGTATGAGATGAATCTTGTTAACTTGGTATTTTTTAGGGTTTTTTGATCAGCTGAAGTATTTTTGTTTTCTGAATTCCACACGTGCTTGATTGGACAATTGGAGACCCATGTGGCCTAGGAAAAGAACTCTAATGTTTTGATATTGTTAGCAGCATGGGGCATATTCTTGGCACGTTTCACACAACGCAATGTATTAGATTTTATCGATTTAAAATAAAAAGAAAAAATGTTTCGAAACTCTTTTAGAACATTGTTATAGTTAAATTCGTCTCAAAAGCGGAGTGTGTTTTTATTTTTATTGCCGATTGTAGCAATATAAATTTATGAAAGAATTGTTTAACGTATAAATGAATTCTACTTTTGTAAGGTAAAAGCATGAAAACTCCACTTGATTTATATTCTCTCTTCAAAGGTATTTGTAGCCACAAATTTTCAGTGTAAGAATTGAAATTAAAAATAATGCGAATTTAAAGTTTTTTCAAAGAACGATTTTTTTAATTGACTTGAGTGAACTAACTTCACCCGAGATTTCAAAGTTTGTTTTTTCTATAATAATGAATGTATGTAATAAACAATACAGTATTTGAGTGTTTGGTCATATTTAAAAGGGAAATGAAGAGGTACATCACAGCACTATAAAAACAGAATATTAACTTAACAGAATGTTCAAAAGAAAGCAGGATTTGCGGAACACAAAGTGTCTTATTTTGTCTCATTTTGCAATAAAATTATTTGTAAAAACAAATATAAATCAAAATAATAATAATATATGGTTCACTATAGCTCAGGTCAGTGCTTTAATCTCTTTAAGGACACCTTTACATTAATTATTGTAGGATTTTTTTCTTAAAAAGTGTATGTTTAATTTCCGCTGCGGTTCCGCATGTAAGTGCGGATGCTATGGACAGTGACGTTTGTGCCGCGCCATTGACGACTATTATCCCGCGCCGCGATTGCGGAGCCACAGCGGAAAAAAACCCCGACTTATGCGTCAGGCCTTTCAAAACTAGTTTCCGTTGTCAAACACAATTGTAGGTAAATCATCAATAAATAAAAAAATGGTAGTTGGTTTGGGTCACATAAACATATATTTTAAGAACTTCATCAAAATGAGTATATTGAAAAATAAAATCAAAATTGCCTCGCAAGAGCTGGTTAGTTTTCTCACGTATCTATGGCTACTTGCATTTTTTTGTGACAGACTTTCGAAAGCATTTTTGGAACACTTGAAATACAGACAAAATATATCTTCGCTAAATTTATAACATTCTAAATTTAGGATAAATTTTAATTCTCTCAGATAAATTTAAAACACAGTCAAACTATTTATTAAAAAAATACCATTATACTGCCAATTAAAAAAATCATTTTCTTTAAACATCAGTTTGCTTACGTTGAAAACAAATGAAGAACATCAAAATGACTATTTTATGTTTTGTTAGCTTGGCCGCTAACATTCGCAAGCATTTAAAATATTCTGTCCACTGTTTCCGCTAGCGTTACCCGAAATGATGAATGAAACTTCGTTGGAGCTTTTGAAATAACGTTTTGATCCTATGCATAAGACGAGTATTTATTGTAAACGCACAGTGGATACTTCCGGCGCTCGCCACAGCGCTGCCTGTCGCCCCTGGCCACTAGCGTCCCGGCGCCCGCACTGAACGCCCGCTGTAGCAAGCGCCGCGACGCCAACGCCGCATGCAAAGTAGTTCAACGGATAGCACTTTTCGACGCATCATTATTAATAATTCAAAACTTAAAACATTTACATTGAGGGGTTCCACCAAATTAATCACGTTATTTTATCAATCAAAGTGCTTTCTCTCTATTTAAAATCAAAAGTGTCACAATAAAAATGTGAAAAGACAAATTTGAATGAATTTATATTAATTTCGTTATAAAATTTAAAATTAAGCTTTGATGAGTTGTATAACAGTTTATCGTGAAGTGTTTGCAGATTATTGATTTAAAAAGATGTTCAAGAAACTTTGTGACTTTTGTAAAAATTCATCAATTTGACAACATGGAGAGATTAAAGTGGCTTAAAGATGTTCGGCTTAGCAGGCAGTTCTTAACTGCGGCAATTTTTCTCATATTAAATGGTAAGTTTTTAAAAACTGATTCTCACATTTAAATTTTTTTTTCAGCTTTGTATTCCAAAGAAATGATTTTTCGATGGAAAATATGTTTTTTTAGAATCAATCATTAATACTCATTTCACAAGTAACAAAAAATAAATTCTAAGGTAAGTGGTAATTGGGTCGTGAATTCAATATCGTTACGTGCAGGAGCGTTTTGCCTGTATTATTTATGAAAGCTTAAAAACATTATATAAGCCTGCGTGTTTGTTTTTATATTATTGTTTTTGTGAACCGCTGCTGTAATGAAATATATTTTCCTGTTATTTTTAAACGTTTCTTTGGAATTTGTATTAATAGCAGGCAAAATTTTGTTTTTAACATGTATTTATTTAAATGTTAATTTTTCGTCGTTAATTAAGATTTTAAACATAAACAGCAATTTTGGTCATTTTTTTCTGTTTTTCATTTTATAATGTCGATATATTGTTTTAAATAATTTATAGATAGTAGGTATCTATATTTACACATTTGAGATCTTTTTAAAAAACGTTAAGGACTACAATTGGAAGCCTTAAAAAAAACTATTTTAGACAGTCTTTCTTGATAAAAGTTAACTGTAAAATAAACAAAAAAACGTCATGACATAACAATAATACAACTGATAAAAAGGAGCATCCATCATCTTTCTCCGTTTTATAAAACGACTGTTATTTTTTTAAATATTTTAATAAAGGTTCCCGTAACCTGAATTATATAACTTTAGAAGATGTTTTTTTAAACTATTTAAAAATGTTACATTTAAAAAAAAAATCATATCACTTATGAAGAAAAGTGGCCATCTTCTTTCTGTGTCTTCCATACTAGAAGATTATTCTAGAACAAAACGATATTCAATCTAATCTTAGATATGTATAAGTGGTGAGTTAAATATTTCCCTTACTCTTCTCTTTTTGATGTTGTATTATTTATTTCGCTATCTATTGGAATGCCAATAAAAACATATAAATGAATAGTTTACTCATAAACGTGTAGGCTTCAACTACCTTCGTGTCATACGGTTTTTCCCTTTGAGGTCAACCTAACATGGATTATATATAATACAGCTTCCTAGCCTAACAATGATGGTAGATACGGGAAGTCGATAGTGTGGGCATGACATTGTTTGGCCCCGAGGAGCGTATTCTCCGAATGTTAATACAGAGTTTAATTAATTATTGCAGAGTGGGCGTCGATATCTGCCTTAAATGGAATACAAACCTTAATAATATATAATAGTACGTTGCCTCCTACTTGGTAGAAATTCCGACAGGATATGGAGAAATGAGCATCAAGGCAAACAGATCATAATTTTTTTTTTTAATATAATTTTTTTGTGAGTCTTCACAAGAATAAAACATTTCATGGGAAATGTTCTGATGCTAATCATTTTACCCACCCAACATAATTATTTTAAGCCTGTATTACTTTTATTAACCTTTTTTCTTATTAGACGTTTTAAAAATACGGATTATTTTTAATTTTAATTGATATTTCAAGGCTCCCTGGCTCTTGATTTAAATGACGTCATGGGCTTAAAAAAGTGACTTTGACCTACAATATCTTCTGATTTTTTTTTTGCTACTTCAGAAAATACATTTTCAGCATCATAGTTAATTTTAAGTGTTTAGTTCTAACGTAATTTTAATTTACAGTTATTTTATAACATTATTAAACATCCTTGGGGTGAAATTTCACGAACATGGTATTATGAAAATCAAGTATCAAAAGGGAAGCATTATTGTTATTCTTATTATTAGAGTGGATACTTTCAGTACCGCCCTGGTGAAAAACCACAATTCAGAAATTAAATGTTCCTTGAAATGGCTTTACCCGTATTCAGTGACCAAAACTGACTAGTCACCCCTACCCACTATTCCATCGGGGATGTCAAAGTCTCACTAGTTCCAGACAGTTAGGAGCAGTGGAGACTCTTGTGGTTTTTACATTATTTATTATAGACCATTGATTCTACCCGAAATAGCAGTTTTTCCATATTTCGCTTACAGGGCTCATTTCGTATTTGTTTGGTGGTTTGAAAAACATGATGAAAATGCATCTACCACACTTAAGTTTTGTGATTGTGAAATATTATGATTTTTTTTTCCACCCTTACCCGTCTCCTTAACCTGTAGCAATTTTTTTCTCAAAGGGCCTAAAATATTCTGGTTTGCTGTTTTCTTTCATATCTCAACCCAACCTCTTCGTTTATCGATGTACCGTTTCTTTAGCATCAAAGCGAATTTATATCAATATTATTTCTAATTTATAATACAAGCTTATTATGGTTGGCATTCTCTTTTACTTTTCCATTCTTAACCTCACCGTAAATCGATTTGATTATCATAATATTTTTCTTTCATGACAAAAGTTTGGTTTCTTTATAAATTGTGATGTCAAAGTTTTAGAAATTTATTAAGGCCTCTCCGTTCAAATTTGCTTTGCGGAGAAGAGCACCCGCCTTTCATATTACACAAGCGGTATTAAAATCAGCGAAAATAAATATGCTTCACTATACATTGTACAATGCCAAAAGGCTAGGCACATTGTCAAAAGGCTGTCCATTTCGAGAACAATACCTTCCGACAATGGCCGGGGTCCTTATTCTGTACTAAAAATGAGAGGAAACGTTTTATGAGCGCAAAAACACAACCTACACGGCTCGTTACACACGTGGTAGTTATCTCCAAGCGTGTAATATTGCGAAAAAATGTAAATTCAGGCGCAAGATGTTATACGCAGCGACTCTGTAATTACTAGAGACGTAAAAAGTTCAGATAAATTGTTATTTAATTAAAACGTATGACGGATTTAAACGCCAGTCAACTAACAGTATCTTACTCTTCTTGCTATAAAGTCATTTTTTTTTAGATAAATCTTTCGGTTGACTCGTCGCAATGACGGTTTTTGCTTAGAATTTATTAACGCATCTCTTTTTTTAAGACGAAGTCTCAAAACACGCATCTCTTAAAAATATTACCCACAAAATTAAAAGTTCTTCACTATCACTTAGTCCAATCTACCATCGATCGTGTATTGGCTGTGAAATCAAAGTGTGTTTGTTAAAACATTATATAACTCGTTTCCAGAAAAATATTTAAAAAAAAACCAAATAAAAAATTCCAAAATAATGTTTAAAAGTTTTTTTTTAAATTAGTTTAGAGATGAAAATACGTAATTCGAAATCAGTTTTCTTTTCCCAGTAGCGTAAAAACATTCTCATTTACCTTCAGGGTCTTATTTTTTCTCCTTTGTTTCTATTTATAATTTTGTATCTTATATTAATACTAAGTGCCTAATTTATTTATTTTTTACACTGTATTTCTTATTATGTTATATTATATTGTTTGATTTTAGTTGGTGCGATCTCTGTATTCTGTTGTAACTCATGTATTTCTTTAATGTCCTCTGTCCCAGAGTGAGTTTTTATAACTCATTGGGATTGGTATATATGTTAACAAGATATTAATAATTATAAAAAAGCCCGACGAAGATAAAATACGAGATATCCTATTGAGATTATTCAATAACCTTAATAATATAACACTAAAGTAGGTTTTCTTTTCCGCTTTTCCAGAAATTTACATAACTCAGTATTACCTTCATTCAAGACCTATGCTATTGTTTTAGTTAAGGACAGTCAGATACTTTCTAGCTATCCTTTTCTCATTCAATCGGCAGTCGGTCTTATATGTGGTGTTTCAAAAAAAAAAAATCCTTTTTTAATGAACACTTAGTATGAGACCTATATTTAAACAAATAGCTGCAGTAATGATTGATTTTCGCAACATTTGAAACACAAAAACCAATATAACATACTTAACCTCAAGCATACTCAAACATTTCGTCTCATTATTTTGTTATATTTTTTCTATTTCCTTTGAGTGATGATCAAATCATATCAGAGCCAGGTAAATCCATGGGTAAATGGGTTTCTTTTGGACGATAATAGGGTATCCATATATTTTTATTTAACAGACAGGGTCAAGCCCCGTGAGGTCTCGAACCCATCAATTTTGCGGCACGACAAGTGTTTAAAAAAAGGTATTTGAATAATAATTGATGGCTCAAATCGAGCTTTATTATTAATACTAAGCTCGTACCCAGGTTTTTGGTTTCCCCATAAATTGGTGTTAGGTGCTTGGGTACACAATAATTTATAGCCTCTTTCTGCCAAAATTACGAAGAATATTACCAACCGCTGTGTATTTTATAAGGAAAATATCTGCGGTCGTATGTACTCGTATCATACTAACGTCAATATTATTTACATGGTAATTTTGTGATGAGTATCCGTGTCATTTATTTTCTTTTCATACCTACCATTTATGTTAGTATGGGAACTTAAAAAAATGTTATGGAAAGTTAAAAATATTATTCTAAGACATAATTTTTCAAATGCATAGATATTTACTGATATTGCAGATCTAGTGACATTTCAAGACTACCTTGGAATCAAGAACGATAACAAGCGTGCATAAGTCATTTTAATGAAAGACAGTAAACGGAGGAAAGAATCAGGCTAAGCAAAACCAACAGTCACGGTTATGGGAAAAAACACCGTGCAACCACCATGCCAATAGAACACACCTAAACCAGCACAATCACCTTAAGTACCTTTATGTTGACTTCTCAAACGACTGCCAATTTGACAACCAATAGGATGACATAGACGGTAGAGAACAGGTATGAAAATTTAAACATCATAAAATTCAAATGTAATTCAAGCAGAATTCTAGTGTCACATTCAAGCTGGCATTGTTTAAGTCAGTGTATCATCCCAACCTTACTAATGGACATTAAATCTGGATGATTGACAAAAGGGTAAGTTGCAGGGTCTAGGGTGCCGAAATGAGATTCTTGAGAGGGGTGACTATAGCCACACAATGGAATCGAGTGAGAATTCCACAAGAAATGTGTGATTCAATATTATATAGGTCATTCCAGAGAGGTGACATCCTGTTGAACTCCCCAAACAAAACTTAGGAAAACAAATGCAAATGTGATGTGTGCAAGCGATGTGATTATGGTCAGCAATCGAATCAAATCGAGTCCACCGAAACAGAACATGATCCAGGCCTCTAAAACAAGGGACCACCGATTAAATTGCGAAAATTTATTTGAGAATATTATTATTTTCTGCTAAACGCTGAAAATAATATTAAAATTGAGTAATCACTAGGAGCCGTAAACGCGGTGGCATGTTGAAAAATTCCAGAGCCGCTCATTATTAAAGGGAAATCAGTTAAAATGTTGTTATTTGATGGGTTAAATTCGTTTCAACCGCCCGGTAGTGCATTATGTAAACCACGAGAGGCCTGGTCTGAACAAATTCTCATTTTGTAATATTTTTTAATAAAATTAGTTTTCATTACAGTGGACACCTAAATAAATCTGTTTTTGCATAAAAAATATATTGTTTCTACGTAGTACTGCGCCTGGAGCTAAATAGTTTACCCCTAGACAACGGAAGCCTCGGGATTACAATATAAAATATCAAGTTACGAGGAATTCTTCAAAATTGAAAATAATAGAGATATAACACATCTTTCCGCGGAAGTGTTAAAGTGCCCGTTGGTCGCTACTATGATATAAACTATGACATATAAACTTTGAGTTTGAATAAAAAGGCTTGAATCAATCTTACTAAAACAATCTTACTTCGTATACTCTTATTTTTCCCTTTTGGTGCTAAAATCAGTTCCTCGTTTTGCTAGTAGCAGTTTGTGAGTTGAAGTCGTGACATCGGAATGTCTTTTTTTTTACTTTTTGTGGCTGTTTTATGGAGGGCCATCAATTATGCTATGTTTGTCCTTATCTATCAAATGTACAGTAAACGGAGGAATAAGGAGACACGTTATCCGGATGTCTTCTTTGTGAACAATCTTGAAAGAATTTATTTCAGACTACAAGGCTATTAAGAATTTTTCGTCTATTAATTATTCCCAATTATTTTAAAGGTATTTTTTTAACACAATTTAAATAATATACATTTCTAAAGCACGTTTCTAGCACAAATCATTTAATAAATAAGACAAATGGGAAAGATTTTTGACGGCCTACGTGGTCGAGTTGTAAGACGCTCGACTATGAACCAGAGATTGCGGATTCAAACCCAGCGTGCGCAAATATTTTTTGGTTTATTAATATATGACATTACATATTTAATTCATATATATTTGCGGCACGTTGCAGAGTGGTAGATATTCTAAGCATCGCCCTGGTAAAAGACCACCATTCAAAATCGCAACGTTACTTAAAATGGCTTTAGTCGTGTACTCCCAACCTTCATCCACCCCATCTCCTTCCCCTCTGGACTACCTTCAGCCTCACAGCATACCCCAATTAGGGCTGGCATAGTCTCACTTGCTCTAGACAGTTGGGACTCTTGTGCGGTATTTACTATTTAAAAAAATGATGCATCAAAAAAGATTTCTATTTTGATTTAGCTATGTTTTTAGTTTGCTGTAATAAGAGCACCATTCAGAATCGAAACGTTGCTTGAAATGTCTTTAGCCGTATTTGGTGATCAGATCTAAATAGCCACGTATTTCCCAACTTTTATTTTTCTCATCTCCTACCCCTATCCACTACCTTCAATATCACAACATACACCGATAGGGATGCCATCTAAAAATAAATGTTTCTTAGATTTGTTTTTTCTTTACGTGTGTTTCCCTAGTACTGATTACCGCCCTGTTTTGGCCATCGCGTCTGCGGCTCTTAGTAATCACCCTTAACCATATCTAAGACAATTTTGCCAACAAGGTACGTACTTAAAAAAATGGCTTAATTCTTTCCTTCCTTTTGTTGAGGTATAAACAAATGACATGTTAGACATTCAAAACAAAGATTATTACCTAATTAAATAAAACAAATAGATAACCGTTTGCGATAAGTGGTTGTTCTACCTTCGTTTTGTCTTTATCAACTTACAAACGTTTTATATTATTGATTTTGCATTTTGTTTTTTTTACTACCCAAATAGCTAGTAGTGTGCACTCCATAAGCACTGCCTATCTTGCCGTACTCGCACAAAAATATGTATAATATTGGATTGAATAATTAGAAATTATTTAAAAAAAAATAATCTAAGAACCTTCTAACAATAACATTTCAAAAGCAGTAACTTCATATGCTCAAACGCCGCCAATGTCAAAGCAAATTATTTTATGTTTACTAGACTACACAAAACATGTATGTTGTGAGATGTTGCCCGTTCAAGTGACATATTAGTATATTCGTTAGTGTTTAAGACAGTGCTTTTACAGAACAAATCCAATAGCAATCAGTGATATTTGTCGATACCTATGATCTCTTTTATCAATTTACTTCTTGTTCTTACTGCCTACCCTGGCCAAACACTCTGTGCACGTCACTGCGAGCAGCATTTTTACTTAACCTTTTAAAAGAGTTAAGACCATCCAAAACCTGGTCTGGTATCTCAAAAATAATGTAATAATTCATTGTTTTATGAACTAATTATTTATTTACCTTCATAATTCCGTTTAAAACATTTCCGTTAAAATGTTTTGGATTATCCGTTTTTATTGTAATAATAATCGGAGCTCAGTTCGACGTAAGAAGCTTTGCCAGGAATATTATTGAAGTAGATTATTTTCGTGGGATAATCTAGGATTACAGAATAACATCACAAAAGTTCTCGCTATCTGGTAAGCAAAGAACGAAACGTGAATTAACTCATAATCCAGCAAAACTTATTACATATAATTACGTGAAAATGAATTTAGACATTTTTAAATACATTGCCGCTCTTAGCGAATATGAATGAACCTGTAGTTCAAACGAACAAATACTCAAGGAGTTTGAACGATAAGATTAGATCGCACCCTTAATCAATTGATTTTATATTTGTAAAAAAAATATATGATAATTACTTACGACTCAAAATTAATACATCTACAATAATGTGTATGTAATGTTTATGTAATAAATAAAAACATATCATTAAAAATACTTTTCTTTGGTTATGATTACTATAGTTCTCAATAAAGAAAAAAAACGAATCAAAAATGAATATATATATATATATATATATCGCATCTATATAATACTCATTGCTTAGTAATTTAAAACTAACAGGAGCAAACAAAAAAATATAGGCAAAAACCACTTAGGGGATATTAACAGTCTTATAAATCAGGGATAAATTCTTTTTACAGAATTTTTCATGTGTGTATGCTTTTCTCTATGTATTTGTGATTTTTTTTTAAATATTTGTGCTGATGAGTCGCTTTTTAATATATCTACTAACCTTTTTTGTCATAAGTAGACTGAATGCTGTGGAAATGAGATCCCTGAGACGTATGTGCGGTAAAACCATGTGTAACCGTATTAAAAATGTTAATATCCGGAAAGAATGCAGGGCTGATGTGAGCGTAATGAATAGGATCAAGAAAGTGACGCTTAGATGGTTTGGGCGTGTAGAACGAATGAACGAAGAAAGGAGTGTAAAAAGAATGTATGATGCGAAAGTGAATGGAAGAAGAAGTCGAGGACTCCCGAGAATGACATGTTTATGAGAGTATGTATGAATGTGAGTGAAGCAAGAAGTGTGTGGCAAAACAGAGTTATATGGCGGTCCGTCCTCTTTGCTTACCCCTGCAGAGAAACGGCGTGATGGTTAGTTAGTTAGTCTTTTGTGTTTCTTTTTAAATTTGTATACTTCTGTAATAAATTTATTTTTGTATATTAGCAATTGATATAAGTTAAAAAGGTGAATAATTATTTTTTAATATTTATAAAAATGTGAATACATAATTTTTGCTTTTTTAATTTTTTATTATTATTATTTTCTAAAATTATAATAAAAAATCAGATTTATAGTTTTGAGTTACGAGCGTAGTGATGATATTGAACACGGTCGATGTGAGTACTTTATCTTTGACTGATACCCCACGGCAGACATAATATATTATTTTTTTACCTACTTTCGCTAGTAGGTAAGTACCTTAGTACTGAATAAAAAAATACATTTGGTTTTCTGTTGCTAGGCACCAAAAGTATGAGGATCGAGGAAGCCATTCAATACTACCTTCTTATTAAACCTTTTCTAGACTACATTCGATTTGAATAACAAAAATTGCTTTTTTCGAAGCAAGCACTATATGAATATAGTTGGTTTTTCGGTAGTTGCTTCATAAAGCCTTCCTCGACAAAGGAGATTTTTCCTATTTTACTTTGCATCATCGCGCGTAAACTTCACGATGCCAAAACAACAAACAAAAACTATGCAAAGAAGCTTGTTTTGATGACAGTGTTTTTCCTTATTTTTTTATCCCTTTTAATTAGGTCAGATGCTTTTTTTCTGACTTACTTAACTACTGTAGTAACTTTTTTTTTCTTTAGATACTCGTATACTTAATAAATAATATGTTATATAAAAGGTCTAGATTATTTTCTTGAGGAAGGGTTTTAAACATCGACTAAGTATATTTCAACCATATACAATAATATTAATTTTATAATGCTTCTCGCACAGTGTGAAATGTTTTTTTTTTTGTATTTTTTGGCCATTTTACTAGTTAATGAAATTAACTTGCGTGTTTTATATGATCAGTATACTTTCTTGGAGAAGGCGCTTTCAGTCGAAATTAAACAACTTTAATCTCAAAAAATTTAGTTTTTCTACCACAATGATGACCATTTTTTAAATAATAAATACCACACTATTGTTGATAGGAACACAATATCGCCTTGGTCACTCGGGCGAACAGGAACGAAGTTTGCACAAATAATGTACACATGGTGTTTGAAAGAGAGAGTACGAGAACAGCGTGCAATATAGTTGTGAATGATGAATACTTGGAGCAAGTGGATGAGTTTGTGTATTAAGGAAGTGTGTTCTAGAGAGACGGAAAGGCTGATAAGGATATTGAAAGAAGGGTGAATGCAGGAAACTCCATTAATGGAGGACTGAACGCTGTTGGCGCAAATAAGAAATTGTCCAAAGAAGCGAAGCTAGCAGTCCACAATGGAGTACTTATACCAACCCTGATGTATGGCAGTGAGGCATGGAACTGGCAGAGGAAGGATGAAAGTCGACTGAATGCTGTGGAAATGAGATCTTTGAGACGTATGTGCGGTAAAACCATGTATGATCGTATTAAAAATGTAAGGCTGATGTGAGCGTAATGAATAGGATCAACAAAGGGACGCTTAGATGGTTTGGGCATGAAGAGCGAATGAACGAATAAAGGAGTGTGAAAAGAATATATGATGCGAAAGTGAATGGAAGAAGAAGTCGAGGACGCTTGAGAAAGACATGGCACGATCAAGTAAATCAAATACTTGAATCGGGTCATGTGAAGAGTCAGAATAACAGAAGAGTATGTATGAGATGATATATGAATGTAAATGAAGCAAGGATTGTGTGCCAAGACAGAGTTATATGGCGGTCCGTCCTCTCTGCCTACCCCTGCGGGGAAACGGCGTGATGGTTAGTTAGTTAGTTAGTTTTCAGTTAATGGACACATCGTTGTATTCAATCCTCATGTCAGTTGAATATTAAGGTTCGTAAATAATGACTTGGTCCTTAGTAACAGGCGAATCAAATTTACTTGCCCATACACCGCCTTCAATACGTTCAAAACTGTGAAATGTGAGTACAGAACTGATTTAATAATTAAAAAAAAATTCTAGCCGTAACAAAGACTTTCTGGAATATTCTCGACGTTTACAATACAGAAAAATAAATGGATAAAAAAGTGTTAGACATGATAAAAATGCTGTTGATTTTGCAAAGAGTGTCTTAATAAGAATGTCTTAGATTTTTAGATTGGATCTAGGCTGAGTCTTGCAGCTTTAGACACCTTTGTTTTTTACATTTTGATGAAACCAGGCAAAATAAAATAATTATTCAATAAGCGTGTAGCAACATGAGGCGATTGAATTTTTCCAGAACTTGAATTTCGTAAGATTTTAACCATCCGAAATAATTATCTGATCGGTTAGTAGCTTAGTGGACAAACGCGCCGGATTCCCAATCGGATTGCACAAGCAACATTTTTCACTTCTTATGACGGTAGTAGAAGTTTTTTTAAATAATGTCAGGATATTCGTAACCTGGCAAAACAAAAAAAAAAAATCTTCACAGAAATATTGTATGTAGATTATTTAATAAAATAATACAAAAATTACACATTTCGACCTGAATCCCGTTAGAGTTTAGAGTAAATTGTTCATATCGTCGCTGGAAAGGCAAAAGGGCTGAAGCGCCATTTTGTGAGGTTTACGCCAGGGCACTTTTAAGTTTTTTTTTGTTTTTCAATAAAATTCGTCAAGTTGTAAATTGCAAGTGGTTGGATTTTGAAATATAAAGTTATCTCAGGTAGTTCGCTAAGTTACCAGAAGCGACAAAAAGCAAAAAAAAATCCCAAGCTTGTGTCGCTTGAGTCGAGCCTTCTCCCAAGCGGTAAATATATTTTAGATGGCTGAAGAGTCACAAGTCTTTTGAATCAAACGAAAGTTAGAGCATTCGATGCAGAATAAAGAACTGATCAAAACTGCATATTTGACTATTTTAAATACCGAAATTCGATGTTGTATGATTTAGCAAATTCAACCCACCAAATGTATAACATACTCGTACATTTGCTTCGTCGCCAAAGGCTCTTCCCCCTTTTTGGGATTCCGTATCTTCACGCTTTATAGGTAAGTAGTATAACATCCCACCACGTGAAACATGTAGTGTAAGTAAGTACGCCCTTGCATAAAGACAGATTCCCCTTTTTAATGGTTTTTTCAGCCCCAATTGTTTCTTTAGCGGTGGAAGGTGTATATCGGCATTAAACCCGAGGATAAACTTGCCGTTCTGTTTTGCCGCGACTCCGTGCCATATGTCCCTCTGTGTGGAACGGGTCGTGAAAATTTAACTGCTTATTTTATTCTTAACATAGAACCCACTCGTTCCTACAACAACCATTCTCTGCAAAAATGTATATTTAAACATATTTTATGACCGCGTCTGCTATCAAATTTGCCAAGTAATATTTTTATTGCGCACTTGCATAAAGCAATTAATCATTTTTTAAAGGGCTCGAAATGTTATTTTCCCCACAATTTATGTATCTGCCATCTAAACATCTACAAATTTAAAGTATACAGCTAATCATTTAACAAATTGCGAAGAAAAACTTCCACAAGAATGTTCAAATTCTGACAGTTGTACAAATCATAAATATTCATCAGTCAATAAACCAACATCATTATTTGACATTCATCAATTCATCTGAAACAACAACTCGTTCTGTTAATATTTATAAAGGAAATAGTTTAATGTACACCTTTCGTTAAATTTTTGAATGCTAGGCAAGCTCTGCAATCATAAAATAACGCTATAATATATATGTTCCTACCTTGAACTTGTGCACAAAAGAACCTTCAAAGTGAAAGGAAGCGATCCTTTGTATTCTGAACACAAACACAGGATCTTCATCTCATCCTTCATCCCTTACCTGTCCCAAATAACTGAAGGAAATTACTACACATAAAAGGAATACCTGGGTGAGTTGCGGCCAAAGAGGATTCATTAATAACATAATCATTTCCTCCGCTCCGAGAGCCGCGCGCTCCTATGGATCCACCGACAGACTTAAAAGCCCCTAGCCCCTAGCCCCTCTCACCTAATAAATAACAAAGCTTTTTTTCATAAAAACGCGAACTTATCCAATATTCGTAATAATTTAAGAAGGGTGAGACCTTTTTCAGTAAAGTATTCGTTCACTTAGCAGATTTTTTGAAAAAAATCGAAAAAATATAAACAAAAGAAACTCGGCAGTCCCTTCAATTCGTGTTTTTACATATTATCTTCTCAAATAAAAAAAGAGGCTTGAATATAAAATCTTCTTTTTATAGCCACCTGTAATATTATTCTTAATAATAAATAAATAAAACTTTCTTTATATAAACACTGATCCAATATTCGGAAAAAGAAATAAAAGGGTGAGACCTATTTTGTCAACGAATTTTTTCACTTAGCAGATGGAAAATTGCGAAAAATTTAAAACAAAACAAATAAAACAGTACCTTCAATTCAAATAAATTAAAGCCTTAAATTATTTTTTGTGGAACAAAAGAGTCACCACTATTTTACAAATATTATTTTTTTGGCTCCGTTTAATTTCTTTTTTGTAAATATGTAAAATAGTCCAATATTTATAATTTAAACGAAATAATTTTAATATGGGAGACAATTTTTAATGTAATATTCTATTACTTAGCAGGTAAAACTAGAATAGTATAAATAAAACAGTCCCTTCAAATAAAATGAATAAGTGTCCTTTACTGTTTAAGTCCCGAGTGTTATTATATTCATCTTGCGGGTACGTTAAATATTATATTATTACTTTTTTTCTCATTATCTTTCAATACTAAATCCCCGAAAAGGTGTTTATTTTATTTAAGAATATGTACAGTTATACATGTTATAAGCATTTTTGACATTAGGACTTTTTTACATTAAGCAGTGAGTTTCCGCTGTGTATAATAATATTTTAAGGGGTTGTATTATGTTTAGATATTATTCCTTTCCTAATTATTTTGGAAATTAAATTTCTGTATGAAATTGTAAAAATTACTATCGTAAATGTTTCAGAAGAGAAATATCCATTTCGGGAGGAGGTTAAATGTTATTTAAAATTAAACAGTTAATAAGTTTGTTAGAAAATTGCCTATTTCAAAACATTTCAACATTCAAACTAATGTTGCCATCTTAAACCTAACTGCAAATGGGTTTCTGCTCTTTTAACAACCAGTTGTATGTATGTTTATGGAAATGTAATGGAAACGGTATTTAAAAAGGTCTAAATATCTGTTATTTTGCTTTCGCTACATTAAAAAGAAAAATATACACTAAAAACATTCAAAATGTTTCACCTCTCACATAATTTGAAGGTTAAATATTTTCTAATGTAAAAGTAATCAAAGATTTCAGTTTGATTTTATTTTCAGCTTTATTTTATCGTCAAAATTTAACTGAAGAAGACTTGTAAAATCTAAAAAACGCATACGACATATGGGAACTACACGGCTTTGTACACTCACTATCGAAAAAAAATCTGCTGAAACAATTGAAAAATAAATATTTATTTACGCTTGTTAAAGGCTTTTACACAAATAGTATCATTGTTTTTTTTTTAAACAATAAACTCATAAGCAGAAGAATAGTGTAAAAGAAAACAAAAAGGAGTATTGAATAACTGGTACAAAAATATTGTTAATGAAAAGAACAAATAATATTGAATAAATAACAGGTTCAAAAATATTTTAAAAGAAAAAATAATATTGTATGTCCAGAGTTAAATAGTTTCAACAATTAGTTTAACTCTACCAGACGAAAAAAACTTACTAAGTTATACTTGTAGTGTGATATTGACGTGTTAAATATATCAACGACATCGGTGTATGTGTTTCCCAGATGTTGAATTCGTCGCATAGGCGTGTTAAATTGTGAGGTTGAAGCATAATTGTTACAATAGTATGGTAGGTACTGCTTTGTAACCGTCTTGCTAGGAACATGGAATGCAATTAAGTATGATATCTACAACTACAGAGGATTTATAGCTCATGATGTAAATAACATTAAAATGCTAACGTTATTTTGCAAACACTTCACAACGTCAGAGTATTTTACCTACTTTGGAAAACACGTTTGTGGCATGTTTTTCGACCGTCCATTTTTTTGAGCTTAACTAATAAACAAAACTCTTTTTTGGTAATATCTTCAAAAGGAAAAAATATCATGACGTTATTCAAAAATAATATCAACTCAAATAAATTTACCTTCAATTATAATTTTCGTAGATGGTATAATTGTTTTTTTTATTACAAACCTGTACGCTTTTAGCTAGTAGAACTTATGAACGCACAGCACGAGATATCATCTCTCGAATTAACGCAATCAGATAGCCGGTGAAACGGCCGGCTAAAGCTTTTCTCTATGAATATATTCGGCATGCAATTTCCGTTAACGGTCACGCGTAGACGGATGGTTGTATGCGCTTGTAGAATTTTCCGGTTAGCGAAAAACCTAAATTCATTATCATAAGTGAGCGTTGGAAGTGTGAAATGCTTTAACGCTCTCTTTAATCAACAACTCTTATGCTTCCATTAAAGTTGTGGATTGTTTTAAACAAATAATTTAACTGACCCCACAAACTGCATCGAGAGTTGTACGATAAGCATTGTTCGCTTATGGTATAATATTATTATAATATAACTAACTAACTAACTATCACACCGTTTCATCACAGGATTAAGTAAAGAGGACGGACCGCCATTCAACTCTGTCTTGGCACACACCCCTTGATTCATTAACATTCATACATACTGTCCTGTTATTCCGACACTTATATTCTTTTCACACTCCTTTTTTTGTTCATTCGCTCGACATGCCCAAACCATCTAAGCGTCCTTTTCTTAATCTTATTCATTGCGCTTATATCAGCCTTGCATTATTTGCGGATTTCCACATTTTCAATATGGAAGTTTGTTATATTTTAAGATCATCTTTGCTCGAAATTTCAGATTTCTCTTTACGGCATAAAAAAAATATGTGTTTTATGGCATGCTGTCATATTTTTTCTACTTAAAAACCGACATTTCCAATCTCCATAACTCAAGATTAAAATGACGTAACAAAGCATAAATAGTTTTGTTGACTTATAAATTCCTTATCAAAATATTCTGACCTAACCTCCACACGGCATTCTTAAAGATGACATAGTCTTTGAGGAAATGATATCCCTCGGGGCGTCCTGTAAAGAGTATTTTTTTGATACCCAAATTTCATGGTCGCAGAGCTCTCTGTTCAAGTTTTTGCTTCATCAGAATCAGATAAATAAATATATAAAATGCTTAATTGCTAATATACTGTCAATTTTTTGAACGCATTATTTTTTTTTTAAATAACTGTTCAGCATAAAAAACTTTAATTTTGAAATAGCATAATTAATACAAAATATTTAACGTTTTAATTAAGAGCGGTAAACTGTGTCCAATCTATTTGATAGGCATTTATTTTATTCTAAATTAAATACCCACAATTCTACCATCAATCCTCCAAATAATGAGTAACCGTTGTTTTCTTAATTCACTGATGAATTTGTCAGCCAAAGTTCTGTTCAAAACAATTATTATCGTCCAAGATAATAATTTAATGAAAACGAAATTTCTTTATAAATCACATTATGCGTCATTGTAATATACAATACGCTACGTACTAGCTTCAATTAGTAGCTCGCTTCATCGGGGTAGTACAGTAACTAAATTGAACTACAGTGTGTATCTATCTGAACACAAAATTACCATCACAACTGTATTTTCGTGGAAAGCAATCACTTTGTGGTTTGACATATTTAATGAAAATGAAATAATAACTTTGTATAAGACCACAGATTTTAATTTATTTTTTATGACCGACTGCTTTCGGTCATCCTAAGCATTATCGGGGTACAAAATTAAACTTAATAAAAAATATGTAATAAATAATAAAAAACACATTCAAATTATAACAAACCAACAAAGAGAAAGAGACAGATATAATGAAATTTCGTTATTTTTTATGATTTCTCACTGTTCTCTTTTTTATATTGTGTTCTCCCTCTGTATGTATGAGTATATATAACCACGCACTATGTATTTTTTGTTCAGTTTAATTTTGAATCCTGATGATGCTTAGGATCAGCAAAACCGGTCGATCATATAAATAAAAATAAAATATGTGGTGTTATATAAAGTAATTATTTCATTTTCATTATTATTACAATATTTGATGATTAATTTTTTCACCCGTTGATTTTATCAAGAACAACTTATTCGCAAAACAGGGTAGACGGGGAGTGGTCAGCTTTGTCTCTTAATTTAGCGAAGGAGGTAAACAGCAGAGTGTAATGAATGCTGAAATGGTCAGCAGAGGGGCAGCTGGGCCAGGTAACCCCACTTAGCATTAACCAAAAACTGGCCAAAATAAACTAGTGATGGGGAGATGATAGAATCTTTCGACGTTTTGTTGAAAAGGGTTAAAAAGAATTTCCCCTACAAAGGCGAACCCACATCGAAAGCATTTTTTGGACCATTAGCCTTAAAAGCAATATCCTTCTCTTTAATAATTTCATTTCGATACATACGAAACAAGCAAAATTTTAAGATATTTTCCGAGTGCCAATAACGTAATAAATTTTCAGTCACAGCAATTTCGCAAGCACGTACCTCATTATTAAATCATATTTTATGTTTTCTTCCTTTTTTTAATACGAATTATCGTGTAACGAGAAACATCGGCCACCATTTAATTTTAGTCACAGACTATCCGATATATTATATTCAAATCGCCGTCTTACCCTCTCTTTAACTTAATGCTAAATACAAATTTTAAGTGTACTTTTCCCAAATGAAAAAATGTATGTAATGTATTTTTTTGTGTTGTAATAAACTTCAGTTAAGGGTCAGCACCCGAAAATACACATTTTTTGATTTTCTAGTACAAGCAAAACTAAAAATTCTTTATCTGTCAATTTTAAACGCGTAGTTAAAAAAATTCTAAGGTTTTTATTGAATATAGTTCTTAAACACTTATCTTTTAAATTCTTTATAAAATGCACACTAGAATCTTGTTCTAATATTTCAGTATGTTTTTCATAGAATTTAAAGGATTAAAGTTAAGAAATTGTATTCACTGGAAAACCCAGACATTTTTCTAACTACGTATGGAAAATTTGTAGATAAATCGTTTGTAGTATTTCTTATATTAGAATCCTAAAAAGTGACGTTTAGCGTCATCTTGGGTGTTGGCCCTTAAAACATATTTTTACGCTCTCTTTCTATCGTAATTCTTACAAATAAATTGGCGAAAACTTTCAAACCGATAAAAGCGCAACGTGGTTAACTTCAATCACTGTGCTTTCCCGTACCTCACCATCAAAATATCTTTTCACACCCTTGTTCATTAAGCTAAGGAAACAATTTACCCCAAGTGCTGAAAACTGTGTAACGTTAAATTTCGCTCTGCGGTCAATTTCATTCACGGCCCTTCGTGTACTTCATCATCAGATCATCTTTTCACGCTCTCTTTAACGAAATGCTAACAAATTTTATATGGCGTCGTGTAATGGACATCCATTTAGCCAGTTCAGGAATTCAATACCCCGGCCGGAGTAAATCATCCGCCTCGGCCGCTATTGGGCCAAAGTAAACTCTGCGAATATTGACCTGTAAATGTTTTACTGCGGTACTAAATGTTACCCCACGATATTGTGAAAATGTGTTGTTCAATAATAAATTAATCAAAATTTTATATATTGACGGCCTATACGTAAAATTTGTTAATATTGTGAAGCAACTAAATTTGGTAAAGCACACTCTTGCTGGATTTCCGAATGTTAATGTGCTACATTTTTACATGTAATAAAGTAAAATAAACCATCGCTTTGACAAATAGATAATTAAGCTGTCAAGGGTTTTAG
Organism: Drusus annulatus; assembly: GCA_022651775.1. Taxonomy (NCBI): domain Eukaryota; kingdom Metazoa; phylum Arthropoda; class Insecta; order Trichoptera; family Limnephilidae; genus Drusus; species Drusus annulatus. The sequence goes on from JAGWCC010000276.1 coordinate 209,808, forward strand.
CACTGGTTAAAATTTTATCATTTAATGCAATTTTATTACAAGTTTGCATAAGCAAACTATGTTTGAGCTGTCCACGAAAAATTAACTATGTTTTCTTTAGATAAGAAGGTATAAAATGTTTTTTAAACACATTGTATCCTTGGTTTTTCGTTTTCTTCAATACAAATATTAATATATTTTTAAGAAAGACAAACATTCCTGGGCTACAAATAACCTGAAAATGTTTGGAACACTCCTACTACCATCATAATAAGCGGAAAATGTTACTTATTCATTGGTGGAGGACTAAGCCAGCAGAGAAATTGAGTCCACGACGCACGGGTGGGAATCCGACGCGTTTGTCCACTCAGCTACCGACATAATACTCAACATATCAATTACAAACCTAAAATCAGGCAATTTCTTATTATTATGAGAAATAAAAGACCAAATTTATTTTTTTAAAAACAGCTTCTATATTTTAAGCAGCTGATTATTTGCGAAATTACTATATTCAATTTGTTTGACTTTAGTCGACCGAATTAGAAATTAATTAGAGTTTTGAGAGGGAAAAGAATCAGAGAGGCGTTTGAAATTAGTAAGTTATTGAGGTAAAGGATGATAAGGAAATTATCTATTTAATGAACAAATAGGATCATACTAAAGAAAAGTTTCTAATATCATTGCCTAGTGCAGGTAGGAATATGGCATCCCCTTTTAAAGGATGTTTGAAGCAGAAAAAATAGATCTTGAAGTTCACATTGATGGAAGATGTAAAAGTTTTGTTTTTCTGAAGAACTTTGTACCGTAAACACCCAAGAGCATGATTAGATAATAAACAAAAAAAAAATCGTCCGTAATAAGATTTTTTTGTATATTTTTGACATATTATTACAGGACTTGACAAAATATTTTCTCGTTACTACGGATATTTGCCTGAACTTTTATTCGCTCCGAAGCAATTTCTCTGCTTATTTTCATGAAGAGTTTTCTTTATTTGGCCATATTTCTACGCCGAGTTAAAAATAATGCAGAATAATTTGGTTTCCGTTCTGAGAGCCTACAGGTTATTGTGAGAAAGGTTAACTCTATTCCACTCCGGTACGATTTCTTGTTATTTGGTTTCTTCGGTGTGTCACGGATTTTTTTCAATTACTTGGAAACATCGCGATAGAATTAAATGTATAAATAGATATACTACTTATCTCACATTCTTAGGGGGAAAATATTACCTCGTTGTTACGTCGTATTGCAATGTCACGAACTTCATTACGCGGATATAATCTTTATTTAAATCGGTCATAGATGTGTTCAAAGCCTAGTGATTACTTTTTTCATCCTCACCAAAAGGTATCCTACTATTTTTATCTTTGCGATATTCGAAGCATCTCGCTTTGGGTGGTTTTGGGACAGAGGTGTGCCATGGCTTTTTTATGAAATGAATGCCAACCGAAAATCGCTGTCTTGGAAAAAACAAAGGTACATTTTTATTAAATATGTAAATGCTACAAAATAGTCCCAACTGTCTAGTATCAGTGGGACTAGGGCATCCCCAATTTGGATACGTTATTAGGCTGAAAAGAGTAGAGAGGGGATAGAGAGGAGAAGAGGAAGGTTAAAAAGCACTAATTTTCACATCTGGTCATTTAACGTGGATTACGCCATTTCAAGCAACTTTTCGATTCTAAATGTTGGTATTTCACCAGGGCGATACTGAGTTAGTGTACCAAACAGGAATGTGCCGCAAATAAACTATATATTTTTCTATTGAATATGATAAATGACAAAAAAAATTTATGCTATTTATTAGCCCACACCGGGTTCGAATCCACAATCCATATATCCATGGCCAAGGATGTAAATCACTTAGCTACAAAGGTCGAAAATCATCTGCCCTGATGATGGACATTAGCGCAAAACGATTCAAAACCCCATAAAAGGTATTCCCCTTCTTCTATTTACCACCGTTCAAAATCAACACGAAGCTTGACATGGCTTTTTCTATATTTAGTGTGCCAGATCAGAAAAGTCAAATACTTTCATTTAATTATCTTCCTTGTTTCTTTCTCTCCATTTGACTTCGCAACATTCTCGAATCGGAGGTTATCGCAGTTTGACTGCTTTGGAAAGCGGAGACTCTTGGGCGGTTTAACATAAAAGCAAATTCAAAAAATCAATTGCGAGTTTGTACAAGAAATTATTTCGGGTTGAATAATACAAGCTTGGATATTTTTTCTGTGGATTTTTCAAATATCAAAAAATTTCCCATCAGCACACAAAACCTCGATCGCTAAAAAATAAAACACATCGCTGAATTTATTTAAAATAAAATAAATGCGATCCGTGGAATATTCCAAGCAGTGGAAACAGCGTGTTGATTCAAATGCCCACCCTACCTTGTACATTTCCTCTCGTATTTGAATGAACTTAATCCAACGTAGACAATTTAAAAATACGAACTCGACTAGAGTAAATTACAAGGCAAGCAGAGCGTTCAGGATTTAACTACCTACATATTAGGTAAGCTGTAAATTTAAATGCAAATAGCTCCAGTCTAGCGTTGCCGATAAGATAGCTGAAGCAATCACGATATCTTGACATTAATTCACATGGCTGACTAGTCACAGGCAAACTGCCGCGTGAGTTGGAGAAGGCTTCACTTCCAAGGCTGAACTTACCACATATTTCCATTACACATATTTCCACTAAACATATTTCCAAATAGTATTACAGATTTCAGGAAATATGGCTGTGAATGTTTGTGTTCCCTTAGGATATGAAGAAATCGACATGTAAAACGGAGGTATTTTCAAATACAGAACTTTGAAAGTTTAGACTTCAAACTTTTTTACGATTAAAAAAATGATCCATTAACAGAATGCTCTACGCTCCATTTCACACTTTTCAACAATTACTACGAAATTTTGATTTCCTGAGACAATTAGGTTGGAGAAATACGTTTTAGTAAAATCTTTAATGTGCTTCAAATACTGCTGGTTTTTAATTATCTGTTCCTTAACGAAAAGTGAAAAGTCATCATTAATATTTTAAAATTATAAAGTTATTTACTTATTTTTTTGACAAATCGAAATTACTTACCTTCTTCACCAAGAGTTCAATACCCTTTCGAAATCCTCAAAAAGTTACAAAAATCTTTTTTATGATTTTTCATTCCTTCGTAGCTTATGACGTAAATGATATAAAAAGTCGAAAACATTGAGAAAGTTTATAAATTGCTAAAGATAATGAGCTATTTAAATTTCACTGCCCGAGAACTCGCCGCTCCTAAGGTTTTTCAGCTTAAAAACTAGATATCAGCTTTATTGTTAAGATTTGAGATGAAAATGGTTCGACTTATTTTTTCCTCTTGTCAACTGTCAGCGTGTTACATTGAAAACCTACAAAATTTATTTGAACTTCGTATGTCTACAGTTTGTTTCGATTTTTTTAATCTTTGGGGATCTATAGCTCTTCAAACTAAAACCTTCTCATAATAACGTAAGCTTGCATTCTTACCTTCGTAAATGCATTAGATCGCCAAATTATCGAGATACATTGTTAATAAATAATCGACGATCCATTGTGCCTGCACTTCTCGGTCTGTTGGTTTACCCTCCTTCAAAAGCACACCCACTCCAGCCCGTGTTTACTTACAGTCTTCAATGGCATCCTCGCCACTAATCTACATAAATTATCAACCAATCAACTAACAGAAGTTTGGTCTTTATACCTATCTCGTCGAGATCTGGGTACAGGCGACGGCAGATGAGTATCTAAATGAGAAGGAATGTTAGTTAAGCGTAACACGGAGAACGCTTCCTTTCTTGCAACTGATATTATTAACTGATACGAGTTAATTTCTGTTTCCGAACCATTTCTGAGGAATTGGATATTAATAATGTATGTTCAATGCTCTTTTCAGAAAGGTTAATGATGTATTAGTGGAAAAGTGGTTTGATACTCTTAACACCAAAGATTCAGAAAAATCTGCTGCTTCTTTTGAGAAAACAATTCACGAACACATAATAAATGCAACAAAACAAAAAAAAGTTATTAAACACGATATTAAAAATAAGTTTTCAAATTTAAATTAACTTGTTAAAGCATTCTGTTTTATTTAAATATTGATTATTTAAATAACATTTACAATCTTCAAAAAACTAAAATTTAAAGACACGGAAAAAGGCAATAATTTTCAACGAAATACTAAACAAAAAATTACACATTAAATAAAAATAAATAGGTTGCGACCGAGACTCGAACCCGGAACCTCTACTCTGTCCGAAAATAATGTCTCTGCCAATTGAGCTACCGAAATTTTTTTAGGAACCGGCATTTTTATCAATCTCGTACTTTCTTTTTAAAAAATCCAATTTTCACCAATATAGCCAGCTATCTCTGTAATAGTGTGCAAAGCTCTACCTAACCACAATGTTGTACCTAAAAGTTTTTTTGGAACAATTATCTTTTTTGATTAACTAATAAATCATGCTTATTTACATTAAACTTAGTTTTATTATCAATGCGGATTTGAGGGAACAACACCACTTATAGAAAAATTAGTAAGGAATTTTACTGAATCAATAATACTAGGAAGCATAGTTTAAATAAGGATGTAAATAAATAAAAAAAATTTCAGTGTTTTGGTTTTCACCCTTCAAGGGTACTCTTGGTTATGGTTTCAAAAGATGGAGAAAGGGAAATATTGTTTGTAGTATTTCAACGGGAATAAACTTAAAAAATAATATGGGAAATTGGAGTCGAGTTCAGAGTTAGAAGAGGTGGAATGTTGAATGGAAAATACAATCTGGGGAGTCGAGAACGTGAATTTAAAAAATGTGAGAGGGAACGGAGCAATTTTCAATTCTCATTCGAATAAGTAAGGAAATTTACTTTTTGTAAAAGTGAAGGAATTGATAGAAACACGTTTCGAAAGGATAGCCCTTTTATAAAGAGGCAAATGACATTAGTTAAAACTGCAAAAATAAAATATTTGCAATATGGCTTTTTTCTAAATATAAATCTTCGCACTAACGGTTTACAAGATGCGGCAATCTATCGAGTCCACATTTTAAACATAATTTGATCTCCAAATGTACGGCTCTGCTACATAAAACTACATTGTTATTAGTATATCGTCGCTGGAAAGGCAAAAGGGCTTAAGCGACACTTTGGTTAAAAATGACTTAAATATACAGTTTTAAAAAGTAAAAAGTCTGCGTCGAACGATTTGATTCTGAAAACTTGTGCCCCTCCAGCTATCTAAAATATGTTAACTCTTTAAGAAAAGACTGGACTCAAGCGTCACAAGTCTGGGACCTTGTTTAGCTTTTTGTCGCTTCATGTAACTCAGTGAGAGCATTTATTTTTCTAGGTCAACTTTTTTTTTTTTAAATCCAACCAGGTAGGTACTGGAGATTTATGAATTTTATTGTAAAACAAACAAAAAACTTTAAAGTGCTCTGGTGTAAACTTACCAAAAAAGCGTTTCAGCCCTTTTGCCTTTCCGGTGACGATATGTAAGGATATCTATCACAAATAAATTTAATAGCTCCGCATATACTTATTCCCGTGTCAGGAAATAGTTCAACTCAATAATAACCAAGGTAGTGAAATATAGTGCCACATAACAAGTAGACTGTGGATGCAAATTCAAAGCCATTGCACAATGGAAGGAATAAACTAAACCAAAAACCAAAGCTCACATATTGACCATGGGGTCTTACCAGTCGCAACCGGTAACATGAAAACTGGACATTTTATTAAAACCAATATCACCAAAGTGATTTTTGCTCAACCACTTATGAACAGAAAATATTTAAGGCTTAAACTTATAGATCATTTGTCAAATAAATGGCTTAAAACCATTCCCAGTACACAGGAGTTTCAAAAAATGGCATAATTGAAATTGGCAAAAATTGGCGCAATATCCTAAGAAATGGAACCAGGAAAAATTAGGTCCTCAAAAATAACGTATCAGAAGTGAAGCGGCAATTGAATATAGCATAAGGCTAAAATGGCAAAGCCTGGTTCTAAATAGGAAAAACAAAGAAGACACGAAGATACCTCCACCCGGCAATGGGTTGAGAACAAATGAAGGAAGCAAGCAACACGTGTAAGAAGATAAAAACCAGGTAGGCCAATTGGGGAAAAAAAATCAGCCAAAAGACATCCAATTTTCAAATAATTCAAAAATTGTTTATAATAATGTTTTTGAAGTACCTAATACATTTATTCACAAGCCTGTGTTCTACGAATTTTTATAAAAAAAAAGATTTTCCGGGACAAAAATACAAACTACGGTCTGTCAGTATGAAATAAGGGTTATCTCATATGACGTGTGATAAAATATATTCAAAATTATTCATAGAATTTCCTTAATCATGGTAATGTACGGAATATCTATTTCAACCTTTGGGAAAATATAAAATAAATTACATTTTCCTATAAAGTTATGTCCTTACAAAATTTCAAATAAAAATACAATATTTCATTAAAACTAGAATCAACTTGTTAAAGCCTTACGTTTTTTTTTTAAATATTATTTATTAACACAAAATCAATAATTTTCAACGAAATATGAAACAGAAAAATACATAGAAATTAAAAAGATTATGTTGCGACCGAGACTCGAACTCACAACCTCTACTCTATGCGGGAGTAACATCTCTGAGTAGAGGTCACAACCCAATTTTTTTTATTGTCTGTGTCTTTTTCTCTTTCATATTTCTTTGAAAATTAATAATATTGTTCTAATAATTAATGGAATATTTCATTTTAAGCTTTTGAAAGATGTTTAAAAAATACTTTCCAATACAACACATTACCTTTGTTTTCATGTGGAATGGCCTATATAATTCGGTTGAATATTAAAAAATACTTTCCAAAACAACACATTACTTTTGTTTTAATGTGGGATGGCCTATATAATTCGGTCGAATATTAAATTTACGTATTGATATGATTGGTATTTTGGAAAAATTGTTTCTTTATAGAAATCTAACATTCAAAACCAATATCTAGCTTTGATCTAAAGAAAACGTTTTAAGATTTCTTGGTTAGTTTTTAAACATTATGGAAAACTGAAATAAACAAGTCAATATGAACTATAAGTAGTAAGTCTTTGCGAGTAAGTACGAACATATGTACGATTGTGATTTGAAAATGGATGTGTTAAAAAAAAACATATTTCAAAATAACCTTTTCCACCTCATAAAGTACCTACCTAGTGTATTTTAGCAGACAATATCCTATATTTGAAATTAAAACTAATATTTTTCTTGGTAAGTCAAGTTACGTTCCGTGATTTTTCACGGGTAATAAAGTAGGTATATAATACGCTTGTAAAAGATATTGTGTACACTACATACAAAAACGGTGTCCTCATGAAAATAACTATAGTAGCAATTTTTTTTGGTTTCCCCAAAAATATATATTTATTTATTTTTAATATCACTTCGACGTTTTAACTTTTTTTTTCTTATTTTTTTTTTTATAATAAACGAGCAATATGGCGTCTCGTTATTTTTTCTTCTTTAAAAAGGTATTTTAAAGCTCATGGTGGAAATAACGTTATATCCGAAAAAGCTGCTAAAAATTACAAAATACGAGATCTTATCCCCGGAGAGGTTTTGCTGACAAACAAAGAGGTGCTCTATTTTATAGTTGAGTTTCTCACATAAATATTTACTAGTAGGTACCTACTTGATATTTCAACAACAACAAAAATGTTCTTATTTCTATGGCATCACTTCAACAGTGATTACAATAACCGTCGAGATTCCTTTAATCGGCCTTTAAGATGTTTCGGAAAAGTGATCACCGTATCGCTTATTCAAACATTTCCAAAAACACTCAGGATAAAGTTAATTTAACATTGTTTTTCCTCAAGAATTTCTTCACATGTTCCACACATTAATTGGGTTCTTTCGTTTAACATTCAGCCGGAATAAAATTGTGAGAAACAAGTTGAACCCATTTGTATTTAATCACCCGCTCCATCAATTTGGGTTAAATGGATGAGAAAAGGTAAGACAGATCGAGGCGGTTAGAACTCCAATGCATGGACTGATTACTTCCATTATGTGCAATTTATATCAATTTTCAAGACTGGAATCAAAATTTTAAAATTGTATTAAAAAAGTCGATTAATTCAGTTCGTCGCATTCAAAAGTTTCTTTGAATGTTTTTTGGGTTATTTGTTTTTAACAATTTTAATACATTGCGCTTTATTAACGTATAGACTAGGATTTACTGTTTTTAGCCGAGAACTCTTAAATTTTACGTGAATATATCTATGCTCTTCGAATATATATTTTTTAAATGTATCAGAAATAAATAATTTATTTCAGTTTATTGTACTTGAAAGTTCACTGTGAGACCAAGATATTTAATTAAAAATATTTTTTTCTTTCTCCGAATGTACTTAACTTTTTAATTAAAAAAATGTTTGGGAAAAATAAAATAATTTCATTGAAAAAGTTTGATTCCGTTAATTTTAATTCTTGATGCGTTTGGTTATTAGTTACGTGATGATGACATTTCGTATGGGTTCAAGTAATATTCGTGAACAGAACTATTGCATTTACTTATAATTAGTTGCAAGATTAGAAAAAAAATCTTACTTTTTTTATTATTTCTTAACTTCATGTTTATTTACAAAAAAACATACATTGTCCTCCACGCTAGGAGTTCACCTGTGATGTGGAGGACATTTTTCGAATTGCATGTTAAAACAATTTAAAATATAAAAGAAAATCTAAAAGAAAATAATAAGATAAAACAAGATAAAATAAAATAAAACAATTTAAAATATAAAAAGAAAATATAAAAGAAAAAATAAAATAAAACAAGATAAAAATAAAATAAAATAAAATAAAGCCACTTAAAGACAAAAAAAATAAAAATAAATAAATTTCCTAGTAGCACTATTATTATAATAGTGTATAATTAAAAATTAGGAGGATTAACATCGATTTTGAAGGTCAAAAGATAATTGAAATGAAGGATGGTTATTTTAACAAAGATAAACTTAAATTAATTAACTAAACATCTCGACGTTTCTCTGCAAATACAAAGAGAGAATGCATCGCCATGCAACTCTGTCTTCGCACACACTCCTCGCTCCATTCACATTCATACATCGTATCATGCATACTCTCGTAAAAATGGTATTAAATATCGTACAAAAGTACTTACTTAAGAATTTAATATTTTCGTTCCGTGAAATAAGTATTTTTGTAGCTTATATTTAGCGGCGGTTAAAAGCATGTTAAAGGTTTAAAAAAATTGACTACCATATAACTTAAGTTGGCCGCCGTGTAGTCTTATTATGACAGTCAACCAAGGGCAGACGTGACAAATTTGTTAAGAAGCGTTATTTTGTGTTGTTTTTTCAAGGGAATATTTTGAAACCGATTTGTCTTCAAATGCTGTGACATTGAGTGGTTAAATCCCATAGCGGATGAACAAACCATAAAAAAATTATATATATATTTGTAGTCTTAGGTGAAAAGCTCAAAAAACAGTGTCATGAAAAGGCTCTTAAATGAACTCGCTTTAAAGTGGCCTCCACTTTGCCAAAGAATTGCCAATACGACCAATACGAAATTTATAAAAATATTTAAGTGAAAATGTATTTTCTAGACAATAATTTGGTCACCCTATCTAGAAAACCAACCATAATTTGCTATTTTATCAAATAATTGATAGGTCAAAAAATGTATTACAAAAAAATGGTCATCCTGTATTGAAAACCTACAATATTTATACAAAAAATATCGAATCGTGTTGACCTACTAACCCCATGAAACTGTAATTTCTTCTTATAACGTTTATCCAATATTGTAGCATTGGGAGTAAACTTAATATACCCTGTCAATTTTAAAATATAACGTAGGTCGTTACTTTTTATGGGTTCACTTTTCGCGTTGCATCGGTGAAGGTAGCCTACCACACGTAGTATTCTCTCGTATTGATTATATTTTCATGACCATTAACTTAACTTAGGTTATCGCGTGACCAATTTCCCACATGTGGGAGAAACACGATATTCGTGTGAATTTTATGAAGACCTGCCTTACGTACGTCAAGTGTTTCTTCATGATTTATTCAAAAAAGAGTGCTTTTTATCGATATTTCTTAGGCAAACATGTCACATTACTTACGCAAATAAAGTGCTAGTTAGTTCATTATTATACTAAAGTAGGCTATATTCAGAATTTTACTTTGGAATCTTTAAGGACTTGATTTATAATGTACATATATTACGAAAATCAAATATTGAAACACTATGATGTATTAAATTTTGATACGAGAGATAACAAAACTAATATTTGAAATCTAGGGCATTTAACAGCAAAAATGTTTGTTTTTTTTTACTATGGCAATATGTGTCTATACCTACCGCTGGAAACAATTATAAGTCTGTTTAAAAAGGAGTCAAATAAGGGCTTCCGATATTTTCGTAATAATCGTCGACTCAAAGTAAAACAATGCTAGATAAATAGCATGACAATTTTCAGATAACCATTGGCAAATCACGGGATGGCGTCCTTGGTAAGGAAAAGATACAACAGATTTGGTCTAAACGTTGTGTGGGCGGACAGAACTGCCAGCTTCAAATCGGCGAGAGCTGCCAAAAATCGGCGAAACTGGAAACTTTAAGGGATGTCATTTTCTAAAACTGAATACAAGAAGGTTCATGAAGAAGTAAAAAAATATATTTTTGTAAAAAGCAATCGCTTTGCAGTTTGGCATATTTAATGAAAATGAAATGTTATTCTTTTGTTTTCTTACTGTTTTCTTATTTGATTTATTTTTAATATTGTATCCTCCCTCTGTATGTACGAGTATATATAACCACACACTGTGTATTTTTCGTTTGGTTCAATGTTGTACCCTCACGATGCTTAGGCTAAACGAAACCGGTCGGTCGTAAAAAATAAAAACAATTCTGTGGTCTTATACAAAATTATCATTTCATTTTCTTTAAGTGAAAAAAAAAGTTACAGGTACAAAAAGTAAAAGGTATCGAAATCGCGGGAGGCACACATTTTTAATTGCTTCTGGTTAGATTTCACAACGAATTCAAAAAGAATTCAACTAAGAATTTTCTACTTTATTTATTATATATTATGCATGTCATGTTTGTTGGACTTATTATAGATAAATATGTTGCATGTTTATAATTTGATGTTGATAAATACTATATAAATAGTATTTATCAGTATTTTTAACACGTCTTTTATCCGGAGTATTTTTGACATATTCGGGCGGTGGCCAAAACACACTCTTGAAGCAATGTTAATAATTACAGCGCGTTCAAATACCATGCGTATTTGAAAAACTTTGGGAAAAAGATGCTGCAATATCTCAGTAGTTTGGATATCGTATTTTAATCCCAATAATGGTAAAACCGAGAAAAATGTTTATTTTTCAATATATAAGTAAGTAATTAATATGTGGATTCTGATATTATGTTGCTGAAATGACCCTTTTAAAAAATTCATTTAAATAAGTCCGATGGTTTTGTAAAACTTAATTCAACACATTATCGCATCAATTACCTCGTTAACTAAAACTACCCGGAGGCACAAGCGACCACAAACTTGCTAATGAAATACTATTTTCCGTATTAAATGGGCCGGCCGGGAAACTTGCACTCCCAGGCCAGCAAAACTCGGAAAGTGAAAAATAAAATAAGGCTCCACACGTCATGAGCCTGTTAACGGGCTTAAACATAGAAATATGCTTGAAAAGTTCAGCAACAAGGCTTGGGACTGGCTATGAAATACGACAGGTGATTAATTAAATAGTCAACGGTGCTGTGTCACCGTTGATGAAACAAACTGTTGCCGTATTTGTTTGGTAAAATATGGATGAGTTTCAACGTAAAATGGTCAGATAAAAGTGGTTTTTGATTCAATTCCGTTGATTTTAATTTTTGATACCTTGCCAGTGTGTAATACCCGTCTTTAAATGCAAGTTAAGCGAAATAATAAACAGATTATATGATAACTTGATTTATTTTTGGACATGATGTTCTAAACTGTTAATAGTTGCATTAACCTTGAAGTTTCAATGTAAAATCGATGTGCGGTTGGACACCTGAGCACTCAAATCGAGGACAACCATTTGGCTGTTTTTCAAATGAAAGGAGATGATATAAAGTCATATCAAACACCTATTTACTAGCACACACGTATCGGTTCATCCACATTATTGTCTTCCTGAGGTATTGCTGATTTTTTTTCCCATCTATTTCCAGGTTGTATTTTCAACGCTGAACGTGTTCAAATCGCCAGAGCACTCACGTTTGCATTATTTTTGCATTCGTGTTATCAAAGTTTCTCTTTTATAATTCGTCGAAAGGCAGTTATACCAAATTTCCGTCAAAGGAATTTCATTTTTACCGCATTCATTATGTCATTCCTCTGCCAATTCGGTGACTTGCTGTCGTTCATCAAGGTTGGAAGAATTCCATTGTAGACTGCCAGCTTTGTTCCTTTTCGCGAATTCTTATTTTGACTGCTGCATTTAGTCTTCCGTTGTTTGTATTGCCTGCATTCACTATTCCGTTAATATCCTTTTCAGATTTCCCGACCCTCACGAAATTACTTTCTAAGTATACGCAAACTTATCCACTTACTCCAAAATGTACATTAAATATTACAACGAAAAGCAAGGACATAAGCGGCTTGGGAGCTATACAAATTCTTAACTTCACTTAAAAGAACAGCTTTGACTTTTAATGAGAGAAACTGGTGACCCATCAGATCCATAAAATGGTTTGAGAATATAGAACAGAAAATAATAGGTCACCTCCCTTAAAGCTTTCTACGAAAACTCTTTTTATGCGATAATAATGCTCAATAAGAAAGTATGCGTATGTAGATATAAATCAAGAACTCACTTAGCATTTATTAAAATATATTTATTAATTAAGTATTTGAAAGCTATGTATTTAATGATCTTTCAACTTTTACTTTGCGATCGTATTTCCAATAAACATTAATTAATTTGTATTAGAGTAAGAATTCTTTAATGATCCTTAAGATTCCTTTCAGAAGGACCTTCATATTAATTGCTCAAACATTTTCAAAGATTCAAGCATGATTTTAAATTTTGTTACTACAAATTATTCGACGGAAGAAGAAATCGTAGGCCTTGCGGGAAAGTTGTCATATATTTTTTTTAATCATATAATATTTTATCTTAATAATTATAGTTAAAGAGAAAAATTTTGAAGGTGGACTTAAATATGAAATAATATTATATTATACTCTCAGTATCGCCCTAGCGAAAGACTGCCATTCAGAATCGAAGCTTTGCTTGAAATGGCTGTATTTGGTGACCAAATCTGAATATCTGAGTACTTCCAAAGCTTTATCTTTCCCATCCACTCATCTTCTCACTCACTCCAGGCATTTAAGACTTTTGCATGGTATTCACATTTTTAAAAATAACCTGTTAGAGACGTTTTATTTCAAGAAAATATGAACTTATTTAGAAATACCTATCTAACAATATGTCACGAAATAACAACAAGATTTTTCAAGATATACATATTTTATTTACTTCTCAAACACCGTTTACTTTGCTTCCGGTTCAGTTGCTTGGCCAATCACTTACGGTAACGGGACTATAACACTCGGTTGACAGATAAGTGATTAAAAATTAGTAAGCATTTGTAAAGAAAAGGCTCTCTGGAAAATAAACGTTTTATTTATAATTATACTATTTCAACCTTCATAAAAAAATTCTTCGAAAAAGCGTAGGTTTAACGGTTATTTATAGAATGAATAAGTGTATTTCTGAAAATCTAATCATTTGTGTTTACTTTGCACCCACTTTGAGTAAATGACTGACGGTTATATTTTTCGAAGTGTGTACCGAGGTATCAATTTAAATATACGGCGATTAATTTATTTGACGTTTGATTTCCGATTCTGAGTGAAATGTGGCAATTACAGTTATTGACAATTTAATTGATGGAAGCACCCACGGGTTTTTTTAGACAAGGGGCAGGTAGGTACTAACTAGGAAAAAACATCACGACAAAAACAGTTACCCATCCGAGAATGTGGTTATATTTTATTACTGAACATTAGTTTAGAAGTGCCCTTAAATGGTTGGTTGTATGAATTTTATATTTTTTTAACGTTATCTTTTTCATATCGAGGCTTGTTCAAAAGAAAAGGTGAATTTTTAACTTTTGCGGGCTGTGTACATTCGATATCGATATTTTTATTTGTTATGTTGGTACACGTATGTTTATCATATGTTAGCATTATCAGCCATTTTGGATTAGTGGTTCGTTTTTAACAACTAGAAAGGTTAATCACGTTTTTGTGTGTTCTTCGATTTTTTTACTTTTGAAAATAATGGATCAAAGAATATGTATTATATTTTGCGTTAAAAATGGAATAAAGTGCTCCAACGCACTTAAAATGTTGACTGTGGCATTTGGCGAGTCAACTTTGTCTCAAATAAGTGTTTATAAGTGGTACAAGCGCTTCACAGAAGGCCGAGAAGATGTTAATGACGATGAGCGTCCTAGAGTTGTGGAAAAACAAATCATGGATTTTATTCTTTGATCCATTTTTTTTTCAAAAGTAAAAAATCGAAGAACACAACAAAAACGTGACTAACCTTTCCAGTTGTCAAAAACAAACCACTAATCCAAAATGGCTTATAATGATAACATATGATAAACATACGTATACCAACATAATAAAAAAAATCGATAGTCGAATGTAGACAGCCCGCGAAAATTCAAAATTCACCTTTTCTTTTGAACAGGCTATGTATAATTCGGTTTTATTTTTAATTACGCTGATTTTTTTTCCACAGGCAGTCTACATTAAATATTAATAAGCTTTCGGAAAATTCACTGGTAAATGCAACACACTTTTATCTTTACTAATCAACATTTGTATGAAACTGTGTATTTCCTAAATAAATTATAAATTACAATCAAAAATGAATATGTCAACAGAAATCCCTTTTTAAGAAAATTCTGAAAATTTATTATTAATAAGCGGTGATGAAAAAAATTGTGAAGTTAATCGATGCATTGACACGTGAAACATCTTCTTGATAGTTATTTAGGCCATTTTTCATATAGCTGAAAATTTTCAAAAAATATTTAAAAATATATTAAAAATATTTATCCGTAAAAAAATATTTGTATTAACAAATGAATTTCCTTCGTGAAAGAATAATCCAAGAGAAAAATTCTTACGCAAATAAATACACACACTAAAGACGTATACTTCTACCAGATTAGAGAAATGTCATAGCACCTAATTGCAGATATATTTAGACAGGCCTAGTAGACAAGCTTATATCTTTAAAAATGCCTTGAAATCAAATTTTGTAATGTTTTCAAAATGAAATAAATTGAATCGAATTGAAGCTTAAATAATAAAAAATGATTTGATTATATTATTTTACATTTTAGCGCCCTTGAGGTGATTTTCCACAAAAATGGCGCTATAAAAATCATCCAAAAAATAAATAAATAAATAAATAATATTCAGAAAATAACTTGAAATAAGTACTAATATCAATAAAATGTTTATGTGAATCATTGGGTTCAAATGTTGTTCATATGTATAGTAAAGATCATGATTTCAGATAGTTTTAATTTTCGTACATTAATTTAAGGGATGTATAAGAACATATACTCGTATGTACTTTTTTTTATCCATGTACTATTTTAAATAAATACGTTTCTCTCATATATAATTTTCTCGTTATTATATTAGGTTAGGTAATTTAGTGTAAAGCGCACTGGAGGTGAACTATCACAAAACTGTACTAGCTAAATTCACTGCGGTTTTTATTATTATACATTGTCTGTCCTTTGGTTTAACCACAGTTTGACAGGCGGTTTTGCCTTAGAGGGGGGGGGGCAAACTGACATGAATGTTAATATTGTCTACCCTTCTTATAAAAATTATATAAATAAAACACAAAATAACCAATCTCACGAAAAAACTAAAACATAGCTACGTATAATATAAACAACAAAGCTTTCAATCTAGTTCAATTGTTTACCCCGTTTTAGCAAACCGAAAAACATTCATTTATCTCTGCCCAGCAACAATAATAATAATAACGTATTCTCTTCCCGAAAGCCGACATTATTTGAATGCGAAATTCGGCTGTTGGGAATTAAAACTGGACGGTGAGTCATATCTTACCGACCAGGAGTTGCGTCGACAAACGGGGATATACGGCCCGGGGGCTGAGAGCCTCGGGCTGGTCCCCTGGGCGGCGGGTAAGCTGCGAAATGTGGCGGCCAATTAATTAGGACTGCGCCGACGCGTGTGAGTTGGACCCGGCATCTGTATTCCCATGTATTGTGTTGTTTGTTTTAACTGTGGAAAATACAGCAAAACGGGGCTGTGAAAACATTTTATGGCTCAGGGTCCCTGGGCGGCGGGTGAACTAATTCAGGTAGTTAATTTGTAACATTTTGCTACAAAAAGAGATGGACCCGGCATCTGTATTCTTTTGTTTAACCACTTTTACTGTGGAAAATACAGCAAAACGTTAGAAAGCTACATCAATAAACATTTTATGTTCTCAATGATGCAAGATCAAAACGGCACTGAACTAATTCAGGTAGTTAATTTGTCACATTTTGCTACAAAGAGATAAGATCTGTTTAGCGGCCGTTTAGCCAGACGTGCTAAATAAACAAGGCAGTGGTGAAAAATGAACAAATATTTTGCCTATTTTTTGGAAAGTTTTGAGGCCCAACCAGCGTGGAAGGAGGGTGAAGGAAGAGGAAGATTGAGAAGTACCAATAGTTCTTTGCTGTTGTTTCCCATCGTCTGGTTTTACCTGCGACCTTGCTGCCTGTGGTCCCAGAACCTTAGATTCTTCCACTCTTCCACCGAAGGTCACCAAAAAAAAATTACCTACAGCAAAAAAAGTGGTGGCATTCACTGACTGTTTTCTCCAAACTCAAAATTAAGTGACATTTCTAAATCCGAAGAGACACAAAAAATAATTTTCCTGATTTTTTTAAAAATATATATTTGCCAATATCAAGATACCAAAAACGTACATTTTATCACGTCTCTTAAAAAGATTTCTTTAAGGGCTTGTTGTGCTGATGTTATAATTGACAAATTGGCATCTTTCTCGGATTTCCGTATGATCAAAATCAAGCAATATTCTCTATCGTAATTTCATCGTTAGGCAACATTACCTCACGTATGCCCGCTTTAACCGGTCTATACAAATTACCGGATCACTTGAAAATGAAATACATACATATCTGTAAGTCCGTACGAAGATTTGAAAGATTGTCTTCAATTAATGACTTAATAATTATTCAGGAAAGGAAAGATCTTAAAGATGAGAAAGATTTAGGTTGGTGTGTTTCAACCTCCGTCACATTTCATCCACGACCAAATCAACTATTAACAACATTTTGAATTTTTACCCCTGAGAGCGTTTGATCAAATTGTTATCGACTGTTAAGAATTCAATATGGTACTGATCGTCGATTTGTTCGTGAATTAAATCTGATGTCGATATACCTCAAATTTATGTTTGTGTATATTATTTTTCAAATCTATTGAAACACTAACCAATCTTGTGGATATAAATAATCTTAACAACACTAAAACATTTATTCATCTGAATTTGAAGCACCCAAAACTCTTGAAATGTGCGCTGAAGCAATATTAAATTCAATCACCTTTTTTTCTGAGATTCTAGCTCCACGCATCTGTTTGTAACTACCAATGTCAAAAACTGTAAGAAAAATACCTATCAACGTTTTTTTTTTTATTTCTCTTGCTTAAAATTGTTTTTGCTAACCAGAATCTGGCAGTTAATATTTCTCAGCATAAAACTGTAAAACTGGTTTTATAATCTGAAACGATTTTCCATTTTACGGCATGCACAATTGCACAAGATGATAAAGTACAACCGTCTGGTCCAGTTAAATTCAAAACTTTATAACTTTCATCGTGAGTTGGCTGTCATTTATTTCCTCCAGCAAAAATGTTCTATTTGACCGCTAAAATTGAAAATATTGGTCGGCTTCAAATTTGGGAATAATTTATTTTTTTCCCATTTCTTGCTTTAAAAAACTTTTTTAACAGTAAATTATTTTTAATCAGCCTTTATTACCTTTTAAAAATCGTTCAAACGACTGTCGCCGACTGCAGTCAGACGTAGACAGAATCGCTGAGTCGAGTCGAAGGAATCAAATTGAGTTGAATGTTTCCAAATGGATCGTTTGTCTTTCTCAAGGTCGTTCCATACTTGGTTTTATCGCAATACTTTGTACGACTGAGATTTAAAATGCTTCTATAATTGGATGGATCTTCAGCTTTACAGAATAATGACATTTTAAAATCACATTGAGATGGTTTACGTAGTGACTCGGCTCCATTGCTCGCACTACGAATTGCAGTGCAATTATTTAAATGTAGTATGGATCGATCTATACGACTGCCATCACTTACTGTTGGTAAGCGTGAATAAATAACTAACCATCACGCAGCTTCCCCGCGGGTAGACAAGACGGAGCGCCACACCCTCCCTGCATCATTCACACTTTCTGTTGCAGTTTTCATCTTTATTTATTTATTTATAAATTAACGGACTAAAGTCCAATTACAAAAATACATATAAAACACGAAATATAAAAAAGAGTAACAGAGAAAGAATAGCATATAAATTGAAATAAATGAAGCGATGATAAAAATAAGGCAAAATAAACACAAGAGAGAACATTCAAGCCATGGTCTAGTCAAAGTTTTGGTAGAGTCGTAAAGCATGACGAAAATCATTTAGACTGCTACCAAAAATTTCAAGACCATGGCTTGAGTTAACAAGTCTTGACATTCTGAACATTGGAGAATTATACCCGTAATTAGTATTGTGATGATTGAGGAACAGCAATTCATTGTTTCTGAGTCTACGGCAAGGAATGTTGAACTGGATAAGTCGCAACAGAGAAGGTGAGTCAATAAAACAATAAATAATTTTGTAAATGAAAATTAAATCGAAGTCTTTCCTGCCCTTTTCTAATGAAGACATCTTATTTATATGGAGCGACTTAAAGCTCTTATATTTCAGTAAATACATACAGATTTTTATATGCCTTAGAATAGCTTTATCGGCTTGATATCACTGATGAAATTAAATCTGTATTATCAAGTCATTTATTTCATATTTTTACATTCACATTTATTACATATTTTTTGTTGTTACTCAACCCGTAGTCGAGTCTTTAAGACGCTCGACTACCAGAGGTCGTAGATGCAAATCCCATTGTATACAATCAAATCAATATGTTTTATTTCACATATAAAATAATAAATAATTTGTTTGCGGCACATTACAAAGTGGTCGATACTCTAAGTGTCACCCCCACCATTCAGAATCGAAAAATTGCTTGAAATGGTCTTAGCCGTGTTTGCTGACTAGATTTGAATAGCCAGACACTTGTCAACCTACCTCTTGCCCATCTTTAGGACTATTTTTTTTTTTAAATTAAAAAATAATCTTCTTATCTTTCTTTGTTATTTTAAAAAACTTGTTCGAACGAAGAAGCGTTTTTTTTTAATTATCTAATATCGTCTTTTTCACGTATAAAGCATATATGAAGAAAATAACTCTGTCCTGCTCTAAAGTTTTTCCTCGTGTAATATAATTACGATCGGTAACTCTTCACTAGACTTTCTCTTTAGCACACAATAGTTAAAAGTCAGAATAGACGTAAACATCGTTCCACGTTACTTCAAATTATTGTTGTAGTAGATCATAGATTCTCAACCTTCTTTGAGATTTTTTTTTTCTAGAGCCCCCCTCTTTGTTTTATTTACCATCTGTCGCGTTCGCGGTTCCAGTTACCGGCGACCACCGAGGAACCGGTTATTTATCCAGTTCTTTTTGGAACCGGTTCCTGGTATTTTTTCGAAAAGTACTAGCAAATCGACAATAGTTCCTCGCCAAAAAATGTCAGAACGAACAAAGGATATCGACCTTTGTAGTAGATGGTTCTAGAATTTATCGATAATGCAGAGCATTTACTCTTATTCATGATTATCGTCGTCATCAACAACAGATACCGTTGTATGTCCCGGCTTGTATGACCAACCTGCTTACAGAAACGTAGTTGTAGAGTGATTCTGTTTTTAAAGAAAACCGCTTCGAGTATCGATATTCTTTTAATATCAATACGTTTAAGCGACAGGCCTTACTGCTGCTCGAAAAAAACGGTATCCCTTGCTATTTTCTTTTTGAATTTTTAAGAGATTGGTTCTGTTCACTTTCAGAGATGTTTCGTTGTTATGTTTTGCCTGTAAGATTGTGCTCCATCGGTTTCACGTATGCACATGCATATTTTATTTTTGTTGCCCATTTTGTTACATGTTTTATTTCATTATTTCCATTTAATTCATACTAGTACTTTTACCCAGTGGCACCATATTTATTTTTGCGTAACAATATAGAAATTTGAAAGCCTATAGCTCAGCATAAAAATTATATTCTCAGGACCACGACGTCTTTTCCTTGATAAGCTACGGCATTTGTAAATATCAATTAAACAATTTTGACGGCCTCCATGGTCGAGTGGTAAGACGCTCAACTACGAATACAAAGGTCGCGAGTTCAAACCTGACGTGCGCCAATAACTTGTATTTTATTAATATGTGTCATAATACATTTAATTCATATAAAATAATAAAAAAGTACATTTGCAGCACGTTTCAGAGTGGTAGATACTCTGAGTACCGCCCTGATGAAAGACCTCCATTCAGAATCGAAACGTTACTCAAAATGGCTTTAGCCATGTTTGGTGACCAGATCTGAATAGCCAGGTACTTCCTAACCTTCCTCTTCCCCATCTCCTTCCCCCTCTCTACTACCTTCAGCCTCACAACATATCCGATTTGAAGATACCATAGTATCACTGGCTCTAGATGTTTGGAAGCAGTAGAGATAGAGAGTGCGGTAATCATATGAAAAAAAACAAACAAAAAAAAACTAGATGTAAAAAAATTACTTATTGTAAGCGTTTATTAAAATAAGCGTAATAAACAGGATTAAGAAAGGGACGCCTAGATGGTTTGAGCATGTAGAGCGGATACACGAAGAAAAGAGTATGAAAAGAATATATGACGCTAAAGAAAATGGCAGAAGAAGTCGGAGACGCCGAATTTAGGCCTTAATGATAACATAACTGCTATCATGCTGTTATGCTTGACACCTGATCATAGTGTGATCAAATGCTGAAACGGGACGAGAATTGTTGGTTAACGGGGCCATTATTTTAAGTGACAACGGTAAAAAACTCATAATGGCGCTAATTATCGATTTGCGACAGTGTAAAATGTAGCGGTGGTTCAAAACACTAGACCTAAAGTTTGTTGCAAACAAACGTGGAATAACCCCTTAGACCTAAACACAGTCGATATGTTTATCTTCGCCGGAAAGGTAAAAGGACTGCAGCGCCATTTTGAAAAGTTTACACCGGAGCGCTTTTACTGTTTCACAATAAAATTTATTAGTCTTCTATACCTGGTTGGATCATGACAAAAAAGTTAACTCGGGTAACTCAATGGGAGCACTAAGTTACCTAAAGCGACAAAAAGCTAAAAAAGTCCTAAACTTGTGTAGCTTGAGCTAAGCTTTCTCCAGGATGGTAAATATTTTTTTTAAAGGCCCACAAAAGTCTTCAGAATCAAATTTAAGTCAAAGAATTCGGTGCTGAAAAAATACCCGATCAAAACTGCATGTTAAACTATTTTTTTTATCGAAGTGTCGCATAAAGCAGTTGCCATATTTTGTTGCTAAAGTAAAGTGGAAATATTTTTATAAAAAAGGTATACTTCCCATTTAAAAAATACAACCCACACACACAATCATTAAGTTCAGTTTTTGCCACCTAGCGGTCAATAAATACTCACATTACTCGAGATGACGGAGAATAGAAGGCGTTAGTTCCTTCATAACTCCAAAACTGTAAATGAATTAATTAAATTAAGCAAAGTGTCGCTTAAGCCATTTGCCTTTCCAGCGACGATATAGTAAAAGAAACGCTAGAATTAATCTTTAAAAATGAAAAGCCGTCAAACAATTGAGAGAAATACTCGACCTCAACTAACTACCCCACCCTTTGTGCAGGCGTGTCGTGCCTCCGCCTCAGCGAGGTCCGCATCCCCAGCCATATCTTCAGGGGCAGCGCCGCGCGGCTCGAGTGTATCTTCGAGCTGGATGACGGCGAGTCCCTCTACTCGGTGAAGTGGTACAAAGACGGCAACGAGTTCTTCAGGTACCACCCCAAGGACAGCCCCCCTGCGAGGGTGCTGAGTCTGCCCGGGGTCGTCGTAGACGTAAGTACTACATTTAATAACTCACTTTTAAATACTGTTTTTTTTACATTTCAGCTTTTTTATATGTACGCCTGGATCGACAGCAAGTTAATAAGTTTTGGCTTGTCAAGTATTTAGCCCATTAAATTACGGGCACCAAGCTTTTTTGTATCGCTCGCTCGCAACTATACTGCCATAAGTCAATCGGTGTTTTTAGTTAAGTGCTACGTTTAAAAGAAATAGCTCAACAATTTTCCAGAACTCAAAATAACATGGTTACTACAATGAACAAACCTAAGTATTTTTCCAACATTTTTTGGTAAACTTGTTACAAAACACAGTCATTTATACTTTTTAAATTGTAAAATACATAAAAACATTTTGATTTACATAATTAAATATTTGTGTGCGCGGAACGAGTCACAAAAAGTTGATTTTTTTATTAAGTATGCAGAATTAATCCTTAGATAACAAAATAAAATAATGTTGTATTTATTTTTTTTTAAAAAAAAGGACATATGACATGATAATATACAGAAAACAATATTCCTAAATTTTGTTTAGGCTTTCTTGAACATCTGCGTTTTTGACTCATTCCGTTCTTCCTTTGCGCAAACAGATATATTTGTAAAATATTAATCTACAAACATTGTAAATATTCAAAACATCAACTCACTAAGTTTGACATATTTTGACTTTCGGCAGTAAAGTTGTGGGTGTACGATATTTGATAATCTCGGTGTTTCATTTTTATATGGGGGGCTGACTTTAAACACAGTGTCCGGAAACTTGTAGTATCATTATTTGAATTTTAAGTCAATTTGTAGTGCATAAATACCTTTTTGGGACTTACGCTTTCATTTTCAAGTAAATCGAGTTCGATGTTTTTATTAGTTGTTCAAAGTATTTAGTCGCTAGCTAGAGATACTAGCAGCTGTTTTAATCGTATTTTAAAATGAATCAAAGCGTTGACCTGGCTCCAATAATTTCTTTATTCTAAAGTTGCCGACAAAAATTGTAAAATGTTTGTTTTTATTATTGTAAATAAAAATTCTCAAGCCGATATAATAATATAATAATTTCGATTCTATAATGCTCACATTTTCTTGCTTTTCTGCAAGTTTCGGACACTGTATATACATTTGTAGCTGTAAAAAATCGGTATTTATGGAAATTTTAATACGAAAAAGTAGTGTACACAAAAATTGTTCACAAGCGAGGACAAATGAACAGAAATTCTGTAAAAGAACATTTTCGATTTGATCTTGCATCTTTTACAATATATTTGAAGAAAAATGATTTACTTGTATTATTAGTTGACTCTCAGTCAAAAAAAAAGCTAAAGACTTACTGACATATTGTAAACAAAGCAATACACGCGAGAAAAATAAAACAGGAAATTAATTTGTACCATAGAAGCATATTTTATATTGTAGTATTTTAGTGACAGTTTTGAAGGACGTGAGTGTGGATTCAATTGAATTTTAAATGAAAAAAACTGCCAAGTAGTAAATTGGTGTATTGAATTCCATTCGCAATTACACCGACCCACCCACGAATTAAGTAGTTATTAAATTAAAACAAAAATCGCTGAGAATGTTTTTTATTGAAGTTTGCAAGTTCAGTTTCTTGTTTTTTGTTTACTTTTGCCTGCTGACTGTCGTGGAAAACTTTTTAGCGGGCAAATCAGTCTGCAAAACTTTGGGTTTCTTTTAATGAGGCATTATTTGTTCCAGTTGGAGAATTCAACAGACACCCTCGTGACCCTCAAGTCCGTGCCCCTGGCCGCATCGGGTCGATATCGCTGCGAGGTTTTGGGAGAGGCCCCAGCCTTTCATACGGTCGTCGAACATGGAGATATGACAGTCATTGGTTAGTCATACTCTTTTTATGTGTTTATCTATTTAACCAACTGCAATGGTGATTTTCAAAGCCCTACGATCGAGACGTACAATATATAACTAATCATTTAATTTCGCGAAAATTCGTATCATACTTTCCACTATAAATTAAATAATGCTTTTAATTTGATTATTTTTACTTCTATTTTATTGAATAAAAATATACATTAATATGAATGGAATTGAATAGCAGTGTGATGAAGACGTTTACAAAGAAGCAGCAATCGTAAATGCTTCGTAGAATGGAGTTTTTCTTTTCAAGCAACTCAGACAGAATCTCGCTCCGTGAACCTGTAAAGAAATCGAACAAGGAAAGAAGTCGCTGAATGCGTTGCTTATTAAGTATCAAAGTATACATAAAAGAAATAATATTAATAGGAGAACCTCTCAAACTTTTCACAAAAGCTTTTCAGGGGAAAAGAGTAAACGGCAAAGGATATGAGATTTTATACGGTATTCAAGATAATGTAGTCTCATAAAAAATGTCTCGATTTTTCTCCTTGTGAACTTTGAAGAGCTTATAAGCCTTGTGCTTTAGAGTGTTTTTGTAAAAAATAACTAATTTGTTAAAAGTTTCCTAAAACGCAGACAAAGCAGCTCCTGTTTTGATGTCATTTAGACATGTTTCAAAAATGAAAATTCCTGTCAAATATTTTTCGCTGCCGAATTTCCACTTTTCACCGAATACAGAAAAATGGTTAAGCCAGTTATTATACGGACGACTTCTAAGATCAAAGTAAACAAGTGTTCAAGAGGCATTTGAGTGAGTGCTAAATTTACAAAAATATTTTCGTATCACACTATTTACATTTATTAAAAGATTTTTCATTTTTGAGTGCCATAAATGTTTTAAAGCGTAAAAGACGGTTCTTATTACGTTACTTACAAAACGGCATGATTTACTCAGCAAGAAATGATGCAACATCGACTTGACATAATTAATACATTGCGAACATAAAACAAGTACCAAGCTACGCAAAATAAATGTCAGACAGCATTTTTGTATCACCGCGAGATGAAATATTTCAAATTGTAAGAACGGACGTATTTGATTTTCTGTGCTATTTTGCATTAATACCCAAGTGAGGAAAATATTTTTCAATTAATTGTTTTACACCTTCTATATAACTCTGTACAAAGTATAAGTTTATTTCTTCGATTTACATAAAAGTTATATATTCTGTTTGTTCCCACACCTTAAAAAAAAATAACAAGAAAATCCATGTTCATGTCTGAATAAAAACTTACCGTGACTTTAATTTCATTAATCAACTTTAATTTCGGTGTCATTAAAATTGAGAGCAGTTTTTAATGGAATTTCAGGGTGAATTCTCAAGTTCATTTTTTACAGCCAGCATTTTAATTTCTATCGTGAGCTAAGAAGCTTTTAAATATAATATAAACGTCGGGTGAGAAACACAAAAACGTATCTACAAAAAAGGAAAATGTTCAGGAGAGCAGAAAACAACTATTTTTTCAGATTAATTCCATGCCTTTTCAGCAAAACCAGAAAAGGCATGGAATTAAGAGCTTCACACATAGAATAATGACATTTTCTCCTCCAATTGCATTAAGAATTTTGTGGAAATTCTCAATAACTTTTTTTTTTTTTAATTATGACCCTTAGATTATTTCATTACCTTTCAATTTTTCGTAGATATATCTTTGTATAACGGATAGAACCAATAGTTGGAAACATTTCTGCATACTTAACTCAAAAACGCATTTTTTTAGATACGTTTTTGCGTTTCTCACCCGACGATATATATATATTTATATAAATCGTGTATGTATTTGTTAAATTATTTACCGCTTGTTTTATATTGTTCAAAAGGAGTAATGACGCTGGTAAAATTCATAGAAAAACACGATAAAAATTTTCCCCTAAAAATTTTTTTTTTTTCCGAAGGGCAATGCTTAGAATTTTCGTATGAGAAATATTGTTACAAATTATAGCAGCAAAAGAACAAACCACCTCTGTGGTGCTTCAAGAACTCCATAGTAGACGAGTGTTTACCGGAGAACGATTTGAACATTTTGTTTAAATTAAAAATTAAATAAAAACGGTTCGATTTTAAATGATTTATTTGAATTCTTTTCAAAGAAAGATTTTTTGTTTTCGTAGAAAACAAAAATTGATTTTATTATTACTTTGCGTAAAAGTTAGTTTTTGGAAAAAACACAAAGCCCAGTAGAATCATGAAAGTACGGCTACCTTTTTGAGTTAGATTAGGAAACAAAATGTCCATGATCCGCTTATTTTTTTATAGACGAAAGCGGCTTAACTCTCTCACAGGTACTTTACTTTCAGACGGGTACAATTTAAAATTTATAAAAATTATTCATTATTCATAAAGAATTATTATTACGGTAGAATTTTTATGATATCTTCTGGGGAAAGGGTTTGAATATTTATGATATTCTAATAAAAGGGTATAAAAGCAAATAAGACAAACTACAAAAAAATAAATGATAATGAAGTTCCATAGAGATTTAAATTGTAAACAATATTTTGCAACTAAATATTGTGTTCAATAGTTAGTTGCAAACTCAGCTTCATCTATAAGTATGAGTATATATAACAACACACTATATATTTTGTTGTTTAGTTTAATTCTGTACCCTGATGATGCTTAGGCTAAGCGAAACCGGTCAATCATAAAAAGTTAAAATAACATCCGTGGTCTTGTACAGGGTTATTTTTTTCATTTTTATAAAAATAACAATTTCTGTTTCAAATGTTTCATGAAATCAGTTTTTTCACAAGTTAATATAAAATTTATAAAATAATCTTTTTTTCACGGTTGTTCATTACATTTTTACACGATTAATATTCCGCCGTGTCTACTCGGGTACCCGTCTCATCTCTTTCGTCTCGCGTCCAAGATGAATGTAAAAATTTTAATCTTCATAAAGGACGCCGGGCCGAGCACCGTCATAACGGCGACTTAATTTGGTATGGCAATCAAGACGTTAAAAACGTAAAAGGCAAACTGTGTAGCGGGAGCACCCCGGGCGTCGGCTGGGTGGACTTTTTCAACCCCTACAACTCGGGGCATAAAAAGTTTAATTTTGTACGCAAATATAAAATAAAAGTTTTCGTTTTATCTGCAAAAATATTTATTTTTTAAACAATGGAATTTTTTTAGTTTTGCAGGAAATGGAAGATTTTTTAAATTTGTGTAAGAAACTACATTGGTAAATTTTATTTGCATTAAATTTAGGTCATTATCTTGCCTACTTCGAGGTCACTGCTCTGTTGTAAGCTTTCAGGGCCAAAGAATATTGGGAAACCCACATTATGGTGGGAAAATCGTGTGAAAATGAGCTCCGTATTTTTGAGGTTTAAGGGTCAGCATCCAACAATACATACTTTTTGATTTTATAGTACAAATTATGCTATAAATGATTTATTCGTAATTCCATAGGGGTAGTTAGGAAAATGTTGAATACAAATTTTAAACAGTCATCTTTAAACATCTTCATGAAATTCATACTGAAATTTTAGCTAAAATCGTTCGAAAATGCATAACTGGTTTTTAAATTGCACGTTTAACTGTCATCCGAGTATGTTTTTTGTAGAATTTAAAAGATTATAGTTTAACATTTTTCAACTCTGAGGCTTAAGGAACTAGAAGGAAACAGCAGAAAATCTATCAAAAACAGCCAGATCTTTCTTATGACTTTACGCTTATGACAATAGAAAAAAACTATCTTATTGCCTACGTATCTAAGTATCAAATTACGCACTTCATAAAAACATCTAGTTACCTAATTGTCTGTTAAGAAAAAATGCCATCACATAAGGGGCGGAAGAGTGTTAAGCTCCTGGCCATGGGTAGGTTTGTTAAAATGTATCGCTCCGGATCCAGAATCGTCTTCATCACTCAACTTATGCATCATACGAGAAGAAGGAGATGTAACTATCTAGTTCAAAACAAATATTCGTAAGTGTTATAATATTATTTAATCTTCTTCGATATGGGTCGATCCCGCAACCTCTCTGTCAAAAAAAATCCAATAAGATAATACCTTAACATCTAACAAATACAAATTCCGACCTCGTATAATATACGTCTTTGCTTCTGGATATTTAGAAAAACAACCTTTTAGGTATATTCCTAAATTTGTTAATGTTTCACTTGCAATCATTCTTAAAGTAGGCTGTACGCCTTAAGCAATCTCAGTTTGATGTCTTATTTTCCTGGAAGGTACCTGCAAACAAAAACATCTTATAAATGCTAAATGAATCCAATTTTCAGGTCTTGACTTAAGGTTTAAAAATAGGGTAAAATAATAAAAACAGAAAAAAGGTTCCACTCCAATAACGTAATTTTTTTCTTGGTCCTCATGGGTTAAACGTTCTTAACCATTTTATCATTCTGTCATTTTAGGACTGGTAGCATTTTAGATGTAAAATTCTAGTCAACAACACGAGTTTAATAGATTTTTAATGTCGGTAGACTCTTAAGAGTGACAAATTAACTAGGGTGAAATAACTTTTTTAACATCTTTTGGGTTTCAGCCAAAAAAAGTACTTTTCATGTTAACTTGCTGAATCACCCTAAATTTAAGGTAGTTTTTTTGTCAGCAAGAAAAATTGTGTATTATTCGGAAATTTATTTTTCGATTCAGGTTTATTTTGTGTCAATTTAATTCGGCTCATTATTTCAACCTTGTCCTCAATTTAAATACAAATGAACTCCTTGAAGAAACAAAATCGTTTCGCTAATGAGAAATATACCAATAATTTATAATGAGCTGTTATGTACATTCTAATTTGTCAGTGTTTTTCAAGGATAAAATAATCATGTTTCTATTACGTTTTTCTTTAGGTTTGACGTTATGTAATTTAGAATCGTGACATAATTATTATTAAAGTAAAAGCACGGGCGTAATGGCAATTAATGATGGATTATAAACCTTATTTTAAATGAGTTTATTGCCATCCTTTTAAATGATGATAAATACATACAGCGAAGCTATAATTGTAAAAACATTATGTTTAAAAAAATAATCTAAAAAACGACGTTATTACAAACCTTCGTAGATTCGACGACGCGCGTTCTTTAACACGCTGTTAATATTTTAACCCATAACCCCGATTCACAAAAAAGGTGTATCAATCTTAAGTGTTAAGTAGTATGCGTACGACGTGTTATGTCGTACAAAAGAGAGTAAGATTCAGGGGTAAATCGCTCTCCCAATTTTGTGTGTCCTGAAGCTAAAAAATAAAAAGGTTATTGCTGGTATATCAAGGTAATGTTACTAGATCAAGTTTAGGAAATAAAAACATCTTATTCTGGGAAAAAGCCTTTCGGCATAAAAAACCCAATTTATTAATATAAGTACAAAGAAAAATGTATCATGAGTATCTACTATGTGTGTGTGTGTGTATGTGTGTGGTGCGAGCATTCCGCTAGACTGGCGCATGCTCTCGTTACGAGAGGAGTTCCTTGAGTTCGCCGTTACGAACAAGAAACGTGTGGCATTGTATGCCTAGCCCGACCGAACTGGCATGATCAAGTAGATGCACACCAAGCTGGCTCACAGAGGCTATGTGTGTGTGTGTGTGTGTGCGATTTTATAAAGAGATGGTGCTAGCAGTCTGCTCGACTTGTAAGACGTGGTGTTTTAGGGACAGTTGGCCAAACTGCCGCATGCTCTCGTTACGAGAGGGTTTCTTGAGTTCGCAGTTACGAACAAGAAACGTGTGGCACGTTTTTGGTGTGCCTAGCCCGACCGAACTGGCATGATCAAGTAGATGCACACCAAGCTGGCGCACGGAGGCTATGAGTGACCCTAACAAATCGTGATATCCCGTGTATGTAACCATATACGAGAAAAGGATGTGATATGTGCCCGCACGTGTGGTAACGCGGCAAAGAAGGCCTAGAGTGGTGGCCTCGAGTGATATGGTGTTTATGAATTCATTTCACTAATTCAAATATTATGCAATACAGATCGCTGCGGCGTAATGAAAATGTAGCACCCGAACAGTAAGGCCGTAATAAAAGAATCATCACGTCAAACTAAATAGTTAGCAAATCAATACGGTTCAAAAGGAATGACAACACGAAACAAAATGTTATGCAATACAAAACGCTGTGGTGTAGTGAAAATGTAGCACCCGAACAGTAAGGCCATCGTAAAAGAAGTATCACGTTAAATTGAATAATTAGCAAGTTAATACGTTTCAAAAGGAATGACAATGTGAAACAAAATATTATGCAATAAAGTAAGCATCACGTTAAACTAATTAGTTAGCGAGCTAATACCGTTCAAAAAGAATAACAATATAAGACAAAATATTATGCAATACAGAACCCATGCGGCGTGACGAGATGTGTAGCGTCTGAACCATATGGCCGTCGGATGAGAAATATCACGTTAAATTGAATAGTTAGCAAACTAATACGGTTCAAAAGGAATGACAATACGAAACAAAAATGTTATGCAATACGGAACCAATGCGGATTGGGGAGATATAGCTCCGCCGGAGACGTCCGGTCCGTCTGCGAGTCGAATGGTAAGTGTTTGACACGACGCGCATAAGGCCGTGCGAAATGCCCAGGCTACCGAATTGGCACCCCTGGATACAGGTAGTTAGAACTCAGGTTAACAAACCCGAGCGCAGAAGCGTGACGTTAGCAACACATTTCCACGCGATTAATTGTTTTTTTTTTTTTTTTAATATTAATACCGCACAAGAGTCTCAACTGCTCTCAACCGTCTAGAGCCAGTGAGACTATGGCATCCCAAATAGGGTATGTTGGGAGGGGAAGGAGATTGGGAAGAGGAAGGTTGGAAAGTACCTGGCTATTCAGATCTGGTCACCAAACACGGCTTACTATTATTACTTTTGTTATTTCCTATTATAAAGTGGTGAATCCTTGAATGTCATTCTAAACTTAAAAACACATCTACTTGGGTGTTAAGGGCTCAAGGTACCGACGTAACACTGATATTAGTTCGGTGTTGTAGTTTTTTTTTAAATCTAAAATACAAATACGTTGTTTTTTACTTTAACATGCTGTATCGAATTGTGATGATAAATAATGTAATGATAAATCACAATTTTGAAATCGGTCCAGTGAGTTTGGAGACAAAATAAGTCATAAAACCGATATCGAAGAGCAAAGTTGTTATTTAAAGAAGACTCCTCCAAGATTAAGAAGAAGATAAGCGTAGAGCGGTAGCGAAATAGCTAAGGTGTTGAATATCCGATTTTTAAATAATAGCGGTCTTCTCGTGACGGTTTTCACTCGTAAATGGCACAAAACTGTTATAATAACCTCCAAAGATGTAACTCTACGGTTAAATTCTAACGAAATCCAAACGTTTGTTTTTCTTCTTACCATTTCATTATCTTTAGCCAGCAATTGGCAAAAACTTTTAAAAATTGTAAGCATCTTCAAAAATTTTTACTATGTGATTAATTACAAAGTAATCACCGTTTAGAAAAATAGAACTGCCTTAATAATATAATATAAGGTGCATGATTTATTGAATTCCTTATTTCCACAGCCCTCCCAGAAGAGGGTCCCAGAATAACCGGCGGCCTCCGGCGCTACCACCCCAGTGACACGGCGCGCCTGTGGTGCTCCTCGGGGCCCAGCAGCCCCCCGGCCGGACTGGCCTGGCTGCTCAACGGGCAGCCCGCGCCCCCGGCGGCGCTCCGAGGCCCTCGCGTCACGCCCTCGCCCCCCGGCCTGACCACCACCATGCTGGGACTGGAGTTCAAAGTGAGACCGGAGCATTTTAAGGATGGAGACTTGAAGATAAAGGTGTGCTTCTTTTACTATTTTTTTGTATTTTTGCTTTTGTAGTAGATATCAAAATTAACCTGTTTTGTTAATCTGAGACAAACATTTATCAATAAATAGTAAATTACAAAGTGTTATGGCCTATGTGGAGGCGTTGTCGATGAGGCGGTTGATTGGTGACTACTGACTGGTTATACGATGCGACGTTACTATTAGCGTCATCATATCGTCGGAACCAACAGAACCATCGGAACCGTCGGAACCGTCGGAACCGTCGAAACCATCGATACTATTTCTCTCCCCCTCATGAAACTTGAGAACCGGTACCAGTTCTTTTCGTTGTCAGAATATCGCTAGCAAATCCCCCCTTCCTACGATTTGTTTTATTGGCGAGGAATCGGTTCCAGTTGTTTCCGTTCTCAGAATATCCCTAGGAACCCCCCCCCTCCTCGTCCCAATCTTCTTCGTGGAACTGTTATGGCACCAGGAACCGGTTACAATAATAACTGGATAAATAACCGGTTCCTCGCCAGTCACCGGTAACTGGAACCGCAGGTACACCCAATTTCCGATATCAAGCATACCTAGTTACTTTGCATGTTAACAACATCCGTCATGATCCTCAATTGAATATTGCTGACGTGGGAGATTTACCAGGCACAAATAATTGTTTTTGTCGCGACGGTTTGCTTGATTCATTGCAACAACCAATGAACCACATAAAATATGTCCATATATTTAAGCATTCGCTAACATCATATTATTTCCCTTATAGGCCATTATTAACACACAAATATGCTGAAACGTCACACATGATTGTCTTGGAAGATATTCCTAACTACATTGCCACTTGACCGAGTATAAAATAATTAAATTGAAAATCATTTGAATATTCAAATAATTTATGAAAGACCCTAAATGTTGGATGAAAATTAAAAAATGACTTATGATATTACTAACATGGCAATGTAATCTGTAATTTTAAACTGCGTTTTTCCAGGTACACATGGAATTATGCATGCCAGTATACAAAGATATAAAAAATATATTACCCCGTGTTTCACGCTCATACCGCGAAACTAAATGTTGGTAAAAATGTAAAAAATGGAAATGTTGTTTTTTCGTCGAAAAAGTCAAAAGATGATTATTTATTTGATGAACACGAAATAGTAGCTTTGTATAAGACCACAATTTTTTTTTTTTTATGACCCACTGATTTCGCTTTGCCTAAGCATCGTCAAGGTACAAAATTAAACAGTTTATTTTTTTGCGCTGATGATGCTTAGGCTGTGCGAAACCAGTCGGTCACAAAAAATAAAATAAAATATGTAGTCGAAAATTAAAAATACTTTAAATGTTGTTTAAAATATTTATTTTAAAACCCAAGTGCCCTGATAATGTCATAATGCATGACGTAAAAGGATGGTAAATAAACGTGAATTAAACCGAGTGATTTAATTTTCATAAATATTATAATATCCTTAGAAAAATACGTTATATTGTGCAGTTTAACTCTTTTTATGGGGAACATTGACTTGTGTGGTGAAGTGGGAGAAGTTGATTGAAATGGCTTTGCCGTGTTTGGTGACCAGATCTGAATAGCCAGGTACTTCCCAACCTTCCTCTTCTCAATCTCCTTCCCCTCCCCACTACCTTCAGCCTCACAAAATACCCTATTTGGGGATGCCATAGTGTCACTAGCTCTAGATGTTTGGGAGCAGTTGAGACTTTTGTGCGGTATTCATATAACAAAAATAAAATTTAAAAATATAGGAATGTTTTGAATCCTATGAGACATTTCAAAATAAGTAGGTAGGTTAAATAGATAAGTAAATCTTTTACTATAAAAGCCAATGCAGTTATCCATTTCTTGGAAAAATATTGTCATGTAGCAGATAAAAAGGAATCAAGTGCACCAGGTTTTCGTACAAACAGATTTCCACCCTGGTGAATCTATTCAATTATCCGTACAATCGGTTATTCGAATTCCATATCCAAATCCCCTAATTACTGGAGCAACTCGTACAATACTCCAACTTGGTCCATCGTTACTTTGGATCCTCAAATCTCCTAATAAAGTATACGTACAGAAGGGTGAACTTCAATAAATCCTGGCTTTTGGAAATAAATTAACATTGTGACTACTCTTGAACTCGAAGATAAGTGGCGCTCCACTCTAAATAATATATTTATGTTTTAAACAGCTTTTTACAGGGTATACAAAAAAGTGAAATACATAATATTATTAGAAAGACAATAAATTCGTCCTGCTTAAAAAAGAAGTAAGAATACATGTCACAAATTGTTATTCTTTTCAAAACAGTTAGTTTTTTTTCTTTCAAACTTTCTTCACATTTGACGACGTCACATTTGACATCGTCACATTTGAGATCGTCACATTTGACATCGTCACATTTGACATCGTCACATTTGACATCGTCACATTTGACGTCGTCACATTTGAGATCGTCACATTTGACATCGTCACATTAGACATCGTCACATTTGACATCGTCACATTTGACGTCGTCACATTTGATATCGTCACAATTCAATGATTAGCGCCATTTTGTTTTTTGACATTACACCGGTCTTCATTAAACGTCGATCCAATATTATTACGGTAAGGTTGGCATGTTTATCCGCTTATGACAATTGGTTCAAATTTGAAACGACGTTTAACAGGGACCATCAAAATAAATTAAATGACGTTGATCGTTAAATTTTAACCATTTAAAATGTGGCGAAAGTCTGTAATTGTGTGGAAACAATGCGCACTAAGGTTGGAGAATCAGCTGAAAAACATATAAACTTGATTGTTTTGCTTTTTAATCGCAATTAGTTCAACAGCTGGAATGGACCAATCATTGACGGCCTCCATGGTCGAGTGATAAGACGCTCGACTACGAATCCAATGCTCGCGGGTTCAAACCCGGCGTGCGCCAATAACGTTTATTGAATTGAAATGTGTCATATCTCATTTAATTCGCATAAAATAATATGCGGCACGTTCCAAAGTGGTAGATACTTTAAGTATTTCACCATTCAAAATTGAAAAGTTGCTTGAAATATCCTTAGCCGTGTTTGGTGACCAGATTTGAATACCCAGGTACTTCTCAATCATCATTTTTCCCATCTCCTTACCCTCCTCACTACCTTCAACCTCACAACATACTCCAAGTGGGGATGCCATAGTCTCACTGGCTCTAAGCGGTTGGGAGCAGTTGGAACTTTTGTGCGGTATTCACTATATTTTGTTTTTGTTTAAACCATCAACAAAGGAGTCATCATTTAAGAAGAACTATATGATATCAAAAAAATACACTAATCAATGAATTGTGACGATGTCAAATTTGTCGAAAATTTTACGTAATAATAGTAACATTGCATTTAAATAGTATAATATGTCAGTTTTGTGATATGTCACTTAAAAGAAATACTCCAACATAAGACAACTTTTGGCATACTAGTTCAAGACATTTTTTTCTGAATTTTCCACATCCCCCAGCAACGGATTCTGCTGAAGGATCAAAGTGTGTTTTAATACGTATCTTGTCTTGGTTGAATTTGTATACCATATTAAAAATTTTTAAATTGACATACTTAGATAAATTAATATCTAAGCACACTTGGACTGAAAATAGAATAAATACAGATAGAGTAAGTCTGTATTAGTACTGTATCAAAATATAACTAGCCGTTGGAAATAATAGATGCCGCCAACGTCCAACGCTTTTGACGAAATTGTTTGCCAACAGTTGGATTTCAACAGCCGCATACAAATATTGCTCAGCGCAACGCAGTCTCAACACTCACTGATTATGTAACTTTAGCTCCAAATAAACAAAAAAGGTATAAGGGTGTATACTCCTTGTATTATGTGTAATTTGGAATGATATTTTCGATGTATACCACGTCATTGTGGATTTTCTATCTGAAACGGCCGATTCGTATAGCCAAACGTCAAGCAAATCTACTGGTGGCAAGCAAAATATAGCTGTTATAAAATAACACCCCCAACGATACCAACGATCCAACTGTTTCCACTCTCTCAACAGGGGATTATTATTATTAAAATCAATATCTTCGCATCAATGTCGGCGTTATTTCCAATGGTTATATGCAACAGCTGAAAAATCCCAACGATAATGGAGGTAACGTTTTTTCAAATTATCGTCAACGCCCATTACTAGTATGTAATAATGGCTGGTTGTGTGTTTGTTTAGTGCATAGCCACCATCGCCACAGTTTACTGGCGCAGCAATGAGGAAAGCGTGGAAGGCGAGAAGCCCCAGCGCGCGCCGGCCCTGGAGAGCAGAGACAGCGCGGCGGGCCCCGACTCGCGCGCCCACAGGGTGCAAGGTAACAACCATTACCGTTTCTCGTTTCTTTTTATTTTGTAATATACACATGTAAACTGTGCTACTTTTTTAAGTATTTTGTTTCATACATCATTTCCAAAAAAACTCGAATTAGGTTATTTTATCAACTCTACTAATTTTCAAGAACTAATCTGTCGTAACCAAAAAAGGTGACGAATAATTTTTGATGAAAATTTTGGGACAGAAATTGAAGGTTATCTCCAGTACATTAATGATTGGTTAAAATATCTAGCTAAAAACAAAAAATATATTCATAGTACCTAGTAGTGATTTAATAATTGAAATTATAACCTGTTTTATTTATTTCTGTCTTTAAGTATTAATTTTATTTTTTTCTAATGTAATTTATTTTTTGCATGAACTAACGTTAATTAATTTTTAAATTTTCTTTCATCTCTCAAGACTTTCTTTTTGTTTAGTTCATCTCTTTTATTTGCATATTTCCTATCTTTATTACAGCTATAATTTTTATTATTTCCTACTAATGTTACTCTTTTTCACATTTTTTGTGTCTACTGTTAGTTCATATCATTCACTAAAGTGTCATATAAAAATCCCGTGAGCGTATATACAAAATAAATGTGACAATTTATTGTAATACGGTTCACATTAGGGTTTTTTTTTATAAACGGACCATGTTTTAAGGATGTTTAGTTTTCACTAAAGTAACTACTAATTAAAACACACTTTTTAAATAAAATTAAATAAAATAAGTCAAATTGAACTTTTCGAATTTGGAACTGATGTTCATTGAAATTTTAATTATTTTTTCTAATTATATTTTCAAATCCCCATTTACCTAATAAAGTACCTTCTTATAATTTGTTTTAGCAGACATACTTCTACATTTAAAATGGGTGGATTAAAGTAACTCATATTTTTTTCTTGGTAAGTCAAGTAACATCCCATGATTTTTCACGGGAAACTAATTCAAATAAAATCCGTTACTGGTCTAAAATAAAAATCATTTCTAATCATTGTAAAAATTTATTTCAATAATTTTGAAAACTTTACAAGTGAGAATGTATTTGAGTTTTTTTGTCTCAGATGATTGCCAACCTCTGATTTATCTTAATCCAACCCTACTAACCTTTTGTAAACTTATCCATTCGATGTTTCTAAATAATTCACTGGTCTCTGCCAAAACAATTGAAGTAAAATAGATAAATGTAAGCAATGTTGTCAAAGGTACAACTATCGAAAAATTGACACCTTTTTTCGTCAAATAATTTGAGCCTCGTTAAATAATAATATAAAATATCTTATCATTCATACCAGAATGTATCCGTACTAAAATTCTTATCTCGGACATAAAAAATATCGAGTATAAAATTGTGCTCCGTAAATAAAGAGACAGGGAATGTTTTTTTGCCGTTTGAGAACGTGTTTATCTCTCATTCTTTAAATTCTTAGAACACCTAAATAAATCTAAGGACAGACTCTATTGAGTGTAAGGTTGCGGGGGTAATCTTTATGAATGATTTTATGAGGCTATCGTTAAATTGGCAACAACCAACAGTGTTTAATGTAACGATACAATTTTTATGAAACTGTAATAAAGACAGGGTTTCATATACATGAAACATTGTCAATCCGAAGGATCGAGAAAATATCATAAAATAGCTAACCCACAATAAACATTTCATAAAGCAGTAACACAAAGGTTTTGAGAATAGCGTAGAAAACCATATTCCACGCATCACAAAGAGGATTAACTAAAATAACCTTCTTTTTTAGAAGTTATTTATTCGGAATTCGGAAATTTAGTAATTTGGAATATTGAGGATTGGTTTGTCGGTTCAAAACTCATTTGCATCATTAGGCTCTTGTAGCATTTTGAAAACATGCAAATAGCGTTCAATCAATTTGGGATATCCATTATGTCGTCCGTCTAAAATATGTATATTTATTCGCCACACTCGGTCGAATTTATCTAGGTTCTGGATACTTTATGGTTATCCAGTTCAATTAATTGAATCTTTCGATATCCATGTTCATGTTCGTGTTCGTGTTCGTGTTCGAGTGTGTAGGAAAAGGCCGGCTAATTCGCTGCGGTCTTTCCGCTTCTATCTGTTGAGTAATGTCGGGTGGGCTTCCCCAACCTTCATAAATTAGTATTAAAATTATGCATCAGTTACACGCCGGACGTTTGTTGCCAGTTGATTGGATAAATCAAGAATATATTTTCGTCCGCGCGGTTCAGCGTTGCCCGCAGAAATAATAATTGTTCGCGCATATTATTGGCTTGGTTGTACGCCCCACCGCGACATTCTGTTATCTTTTGGTGGGTCGTTTGTATTACTAATGATTCGTTTGGTTGGGTACGATCATTTGTTCAAAACCGATGTTTGTCGCCTGACAGTAAATATTGTCGGGATAAAGCTATTTTCAATATATCCTCTGCACAATAAACATTATCTGTAAGCATTGCGCTTTTATGATGATCGGGTGCGACGATACTGAATAATTGGAAATTATCTACGATTAAAGTACGAGTGTGTTTATTACATAGATTAGTTTACCGTGTGCCTATTATTTGTCGAAGTAAATTATGTCTTACGCTGAAATTAAATTTTAAACCTTTCTCATCCGAATTGAGTGAATTAATGTATTTTAAATGGATTAAGAACATGCTTGATTTTGTCTGTAATTTACGAGACATCTACCAATGATTGGAAATGATAATTGTCCAAACGAGTAAATAGTACATTCATTTAAAAACGAAACATGTTTTTGTCCATACAATTTTCCAAATACAAAGCAAATGGAATTTTTAAATTATCATCATCATCACTGCGCATTATATGCGATGGGGTGAGTTTGTATGACTTTTGTGTGTTTTACATCCTTAGTGTATACGTTTTAGTGACAAAACAACAAAAAAGGTTCCAATAAGGGTTGCTGAAAAATCTGATTTTTTTTTTACGAAATACCTACTACAATCAATTTTTAAAGCTAACACCGATTGAGAAAGAGTAGACTTTTACATCATTGTATTTGCATATTAATATCAATATTTAATAAACTCATTTAATATTGATAAGAACATGTAATTTTTCATTGACTTAATTTATTAAAAATATTTTATTGTTTATTTTTTGTGTTTTTTTTTTCCTTTTCAGCCACAACTCTCAGCAGCTCCTGTTGCAGCATCCTCGCATCATCGACTTCTCTGACCGCATTCCTCATCTTCCTCCATATAACCCTGACAGATAGATAACAGAATCATTCCATGACCTAGCATTATAATTACTATTAATTAA
The DNA here is from genome assembly GCA_022651775.1 of Drusus annulatus. Lineage (NCBI taxonomy): Eukaryota > Metazoa > Arthropoda > Insecta > Trichoptera > Limnephilidae > Drusus > Drusus annulatus. The sequence continues at coordinate 249,451 of JAGWCC010000276.1, forward strand.
CTCCAATAGATATCGATCGGAAATAAGTTGCCAAATACTTTTAGTGTAAAGATGATCTAATATGATTAATATTAGAATAAAATGGGCATATCTTTATTCAAATTAGTTATTATGGTTTAGGTACATACATATTATATAGACTACTTTATCTTCGATTAATATGTTAATGTTAGTATGTTTTTTCTAAATATTTATATTTCTGTTAAAGATTTTTTCTATCGAATAAATTATTGCTCTTTACAAAAGTCTTCATATTTCAATACCATATCAATCATCTTTGAAACACCACGAATAAATAAAAAGACACAGAAAATTTCAAAAACAAATCCATTATTCTATTACCACAAAGCTTAATAATTTTCAGCTTTGGAAAACCCTTGGAGGAACGATATATTCCTTCAGAGGGAAAAACACCTTTGTAGTATTTTTTTAATGTGTTTAGTTGCAGTAGTTACTACCTGGCTTACTGGCTACTGTCCGAGTGTTAACAAAAAATTCTACAGAATAAACGTAAAATATGGAACAAACCGTAAAGGTTATTTATTGTGTAATATTACAAATTTACAGTTATCATTCATAATAGAAATAATGTTGTGAATTGAGAATTTGTGATGGGACGTAGTGTTTTTTTATATGAATTCCAACTACTACCAACTGTCCAGAGCCAATGGGACTATGGCATCCCTGATCGGGGTGTGTTGTAAGGCTGAATGAAGTGGGGAGGAAAAAGAGATAAGAAAGAGGAAGGTGAAGAAGCAAACATTATATCAAGATCATGTGTTTTAAAGTTTGAAATCTGTTAGCAGTGGTTTATTTCTTTCGTGTAATCTAAAATAAGTAAAATAATGTTAACGATTGCTTAAAAAAATGTATGTAGGTTTTCAAAGAAAAAACGCAATTTTGAAAAAAATCCTCATATCTACTTCATAGGAACAGAACAATCTTGATACGTTTTTAAAGTACACTCTTGTGCACAGTTTTCAGTCCGTTCACACCCCGCAGCAACCCGTGTGAATAATTCGAAGATTTGATGAAGTTCTCAGGCCATCCGACTCGCAATGAAGCGGCCGCGGCGTGTCGGGGCCTGAAGCCGGAGTCCGGAGTCCGGAATCCGAAGTATGTCAATCCTAAATATGCATTCATCATTCGGCAAGGCAAAACGCTGCGCGAAGTTCGCTCCGAGTGAAATCCCTCCACTGTGTCATGTCGGGGCGAAGCTTAACTACTGAAACTTTTCACTCGGAGCTTAGAGAGATGTGCTCCTCGCCAAAGCGTTCGCTAATTCCAGCGCCCTTATCTATTAAACGGTTCGGAAAGATATCCTGGATGCTACCAACAACCAAACTACATTGGAAGATAATCACTTTTGTGCTTAAAACTTCACGAACTTTATTCGTCGGCGAGAAGTTTGCCGGCTGCGGCGCCAATTGGGATTTCCTTTAAGGGCACTTCAACTAAACGCGGAAGAACTTCCTCTTTCTTTGTATAATTTGCGTTTCATTGTGTCAGTTACAGAAACCCTTTGTGTCTTTTTTTATCATTATTCAAAATGAATTTTCTAAGTTTGAGGAATACTTCAACGCTGGAACTCGTCGGTGGTTGTTTGTTATTCGCGTCACCGCGAACACCTTTGAAAATACTTTATTATTACAAGTACATAGAAATAAACCTTATACTTTTCTACTTGAGTTGTGTAACCAGAAAGTGGAAAATATATAAAGAAAGACTAGGAATGATGCACTCAATGGTACAAATATTCTACAGAAAATGATGGAATACATAAATATTATCTCATTCTCAGTTTTTACTAGAGACTTCCTTTGTTTTATCATATCAGACTTTTTTTTTTAATAATTTCTTATTCACTCATCTTAGATAATATATAAAAATACTAAGTGTGCGATTATATATACATACAGAGGGAGAAAAAAATATGAAACAAAATAACAAAACAATGAGAAAATAATAGAATAACAAATTTTGTTGATAATATAATATAATTTGTACCCTGATGATGCTAAGGCTAAGAAAAAATCGGTCGGTTAAAAAAAAAAAAATAATATCCGTGATCTTATATAAGGTTATTTTTTCATTTTTTTTAAATATGTCAAACCACAAAGTGATTTTTTTTTCCGAAAATATAAATTTAAATTAACTTAATGTGAAATATATACATATTTGCTAAATAAAATTTACGCCGGCATTGGAGCCCGTGATTTGTAGTCATAACCACTCGAACATCTTAACCACTCGACCACGGTGGCTATCGTATGATATTATTTCAAACACTCTCGTTATTGCGGTTGCATATTTTTCATAGTAATTTCATTTTATTCGCATATTAATCGAGGATTCTATTTTATTAAAAAATAATTCCCCGAAGGTGTTGGCATGTATGCAAATTTCAGTAGCGTGTGTCAAGAAAGTCTTTGAGTGTAATGGTTGTGATTATATTAAGCTATGGGTTCACAAACTGACACAAAACCGTCCCAACCGCTATTTTCATGACATTTTACGAAAGTTCTCATTTTTTTACGATCAAATACTTTCAAAAGAGTTTTGAAACATGATATCAGGGAAAAAATATCAAAGGTTTTGGTTTTTTTTCTTATTTGAACAACAAACTGAATGTTTACTGTCCATACTCCTAGGTCACTGTGGAATAAAAGAGGGAAGATAAAATGTGATTTATTTTTTTCGATAAATTCCGATGTATTTTGATAAAAAAATATCAATACAAATAGAGGTATCGCTGTTCTCACCCAAATGCATTGCTTGCATCCAGTATTATTCAAACTTGTTTATTTAACCTAAGAAAATAAAATTGAAGTGAAGTTTCAGTAAGAATATTTACAATAAAAAGATTTTCAATTATTTAATTATTATTAAATTTTTATTTCTAGAAAAACATTATGGACTTTTACAAACTTAACACAAAAAAAATAAAATACAAAGAACACACTGTAAAACTTTTAAAATATTCAAATTCGATTATCGTGTTGGTACACTTGTCGTCCCTCTCGCCAATAACAGTAAATATACGTAAGCAAGGCAAGCGGCTGTTTCTCAGTGAAGTTTGACATGGATATCGCTGTCTTAAGTGAATACACATGTACCAATACATACAATCCTGCATGTGTGAAGCTTAGGATCAAAATTACACAATTTGGTTTTCTAACGCAAGCAATAATTCAAATAGTTTAAATGTCAATTATTTACGGGTAGTTAGGCAAATGCCTAAGGTTTCCGGTGAATATAATTATTAAACAGTAATCTTTTAAGTTATTCATGAAATGCATACTGGAATTTTAGATAAAACGTTCGAATATGGCGGCGCTGGTTTTCAAACTGCACTTTTCACTGACATTTTAGTATGTTTTTCATAGAATTTAAAAGATAACAGGTTAAAAAATGTACTCACTGAAAACCTTAGATATTTTCCTAACTGCCTGTGTAGAATTCACAGATAAATCATACAAAGTTTTGCTTGCATTAAAATGCTACAAAGTAACGTAAAAAGGCCATGTTGGATGCTGAGCTTTCAGGTCAACTCTTATTGGGCGACCTACGAGTATACCTGTATTTTCAATTGTGAATGGTTGGTGGATTCCATAATAATATATTTCTAAGCAACTGTACTTTCAAGACGGTATTTGTTTATATGTTTACTACTGTGGATGAACTAAGCAAAAACAGGCTTCGCAGCAGTTTTAGCCGTTTTAAAAACGTGCAATCGTCACTATCCTAAGTCATGAGGAGTGAGCGAATCGAAAGTTTTATATATTCGTAAAAAGCATTAACTTTGTGGCTTGCCATATTTATAAATAGAAAAGAAAAAAGTTTTATGTTGAATTGTTTTGTTTTTGTTATCCCATAACCATAAACCCAATTTCAAATCTTTTACCACTTTGTCGCGGAGTTAGAAATCTTTTCGCAGGGGAGTAATCAATTATAAGTAATATTCAATTCTCTTAGTAGATTCGTAAATAATGTTTGGCCCGACAGCCGGACTATCGCGTGTTTTCCTTTAACCCAAGCTGAGCCTCGGGCCCCGAGCGGGAGTCGAAGGTTGTCATATTATTCATTGCGGTGACGATCCCTAAGGCTTGTGTTTGAAGTAGTGAGAATTCTTGATGTGACACGTGTAGCCGCAACATATGCGGCAACTTCATTCATGGTTTTTAAAACACCTCCGAAATAAAACTAACTAGAATTTACACCAAGTGATGACGGGCTTTTTTGGTATTGAGTTGGGTTTCGTCACGGTTGAAATAAACATTAATACCAGACAAAGTTCACACTGCTAATATGACACCATATTAATAACGTAAACAAAGTGTTTGGTTAATGACTCCAATAACTTCTACGTGTGGGAGGAGTGGGAAGAAAGCTTCGCTTTCATGTTTACCGTAAAAAAATTGAATGTGTTTTTTCCATTATTGTTTAATTTATTTATTTTCATTACAAAATACATAAATCTTGTTATTTAAATACAAAAAAAATATTATTTCCAGACAGGTTTTTCACAAAACATTTTCTAAAAACCTGCTTATTCCACAAACTAACAAAAAAATATTTCAAAAATGACTGTACTATATGGAAATTAAAGTGTCAAATAACCTTCCATGCGGCATCAAACAAATACGCCATCTTTTTCAATTTGAATCACCATAAAAAAACTTTCCTTTTGTGCAAATCATCTCATCTTATATTACAAATTAAACTTTTATATTTGTTTTCTCATATAAATTTTAAAATGCTCTCATTTTAATATTATACATGGCCTGTTCAAAAGAAAAGGTGAATTTTGAATTTTCGCGGGCTGTTTATTTTCGATTATCGTTTTTTTTTATGTTGGTACACGTATGTTTATCATATGTTATCATTATCAGCCATTTTGGATTAGTGGTTTGTTTTTGACAACTGGAAAGGTTAGTCACGTTTTTGTGTGTTCTTCAATTTTTTACTTTTGAAAAAAATGGATCAAAGAATAAAATCCATGATTTGTTTTTCCACAACTTGAGGACGCTCATCGCCATTAACATCTTCTCGGCCTTCTGTAAAGCGCTTGTACCACTTATAAACACTTTTTTGAGACAAAGTAGACTCGCCGAATATCACAGTCAACATTTCAAGTGCGTTGGAGCACTTTATTCCATTTTTAACGCAAAATTTAATATATATTCTTTGATCCATTTTTTTTTTGAAGTAAAAAATCGAAGAACACACAAAACCGTGACTAACCTTTCCAGTTGTCAAAAACAAACCACTAATCCAAAATGGTTGATAACGCTAACATATGATAAACATATGTGTACCAACATAACAACAACAAAAAAAACGATAATCGAATGTACACAGCCCGCAAAAATTCAAAATTCACCTTTTCTTTTGAACAGGCCTCGTATATCTAGTTTTTATGTTTTTATACAATATACTTTATATTGTTCATATTGAACATATATGCATTTTATATCGATGTTAAGACTTTATAATGTTCACTTTTAAAAATGTATTATGAATTATTTTTCATAGGTTTGCAGTAATAAATGAAAAACATCTATAAGCGAAACCCTTTGTGCTGTACACTATATTTTATTGTAAAATAAATACAACTCTTCAACCAGGATTCAAAATACCAACTCTTGATACTACTTTAAACCAATGAAATTTCGGTGCTACCTTCAGACTAATTCAATATGGTTATAATGAATAAATGTGTCGATTAAAGCATCTCTAGCTTTGTGTATAATCTCTACTTGGACGCTTCTTCCGTATTCATGGAAATACTTATATCTGGTTTGTCTGCTTGCAACATTTGTTCTAAGGTTATGAAAATAATTGATAAATTACAAAAAAGGTCCATTTCGAAGTGATGCAATATTGTATTTGATAATTTTAAGACAAGCTTTTGTTATCAATCGCCATAAATGTAATATGTTCCGTGTTAATTATAAGGCGAATTATTCCGTACGAAATAACACAGATAATTTGTAATAACTACACGAAAAGCGTTATATATTAGATACCATCTTAATTCAATATGTTTTATTTAATCCGCCTCATACAACACGGGGCTTTGACAAAGCGATACCATTCATCCCTTATTGACAGATGTTTGGAAATATAACGTTAAGTATTCGCTTATTGCCTTCGATACTGTCACCGGGCCATCCCGCCGCGACCTCCCTCGCACCCGTTGCTTACCCATCTGATTAATGACGGAGAGACGGGGAAGTCTGATCACACGCACGTCTTCAAAGGGCTCGGAAACCACACATAACGCAAGCACTCGTCAGCCATTCTAAGCGAGAAATGGTAATAAGAAAATATCAATGGAGGCTTCGGGTATTCTCAACATCGTCATTACCACTGAACAGATACTCCCTGGAAGTGTAATCTATTCCGATTTGAGAGCAAACTGATATCTTCAAGTTTTTTTATGTGAATAATCACGTGGGGTAACCGTGCGCGGAGGTTAAGTGTGAACCAGTGATTGCGATAAGTTCGTGCATGATTCTCATCCGCTCATTCCTTAATTATATGACGCTTTGAGTTGCCTTGGTCTTTACCATGTTCCCAACTACCCGAAGCTAGCGGCAGTATGGCATGCCCAGTACCCGTCTATGAAGATCTGGTCACTAAACATAACGAAGGCCATTTCAAACATTGGTTGAAGCAGTCAAGTTCCGAACTATTCTTTCACCAGGACGATGCTGAATCTGTCACCCTGAAATATGTCGCTAATATACTACGTGCTAATTAACATTAAATACCTATATCGTCGCTGGAAAGGCAAATGAACTTAAGCGACATTTTAATGAAAAATTTGTTAAATATGCAGTTTTTATCACCTTTTTTTTCTGCATCGAATTTTCTGACTCTTGTTTGATTTTTAAGACTTTTGTCACCCTTCAGACATCTAAAATATATTTACCATTTAAGAAAAGGTTTGACCGAAGAGACACAAGTTTGGGACTTGTTAAGCTCTTTTACCTTTCCAGCTTCGATATGTAAAATAACACAAATAAAAAAATATGTAAATATGTACGCTGGTTTTCAAACCCGTTATATTAACTACTCAGTTACGGAGGACGTCAACTTATTTACCAATGAAATTGATTAACTGTTCAAGAAAGAATTTTGACATTTGTGAAATTTAGTTCACGTTTCACGTGAAGTAGGGAAATTTCCCTTACTTTAGGCACCCCAGACAAGTCCATAACACACTTCTAACAGTTTGGTTGATCAGTAGACATTACTGTGATTGAGAGCTATTTTAATGTTTTCGCGCTAACGTACCAGAAGGGTTTCCCCGCCATTTGCAGATATTTTCCTGTCAGTGTCGTCTCACGCCAGGAACCTTGAGCGATTGTTTGACTCCCGCCCTACATTACGGTGGAGAGCTTTTGATGGGTGAGTTTAACCTTTGCCGATGTGCTATCGATTATTGATCGTTGTATTTGCAGGTTCGATATAAAAAGAGGTGCAAGATGAAGTGTTTTGCTTGGTGAAAGTCCTTAGATTAATTATAAAAACTTAAACGAATAAATAAATTAAATATGCTTGAAATTGAAATTTACTTTAAAGCACAAATGCTATTTTATATTTAATTAATATCAATAATCAACAAAACAAATATGAAGCAGAAAAAGCCAGAAAATTAAAAAGAGAGATCAAACTCGGATCCTCTACTCTTTCCGAAAGTAACGCTTCGACCAATGCAGCCATTGGGACCTTATTAGAAACCGACATTATTAATCGATCTCATACTTTTCATTGAATATTATTGATATTTTTCTTTCAATTTTTCCTCCAATTTGGCTGCCATCTTTGTAATTATATACAAAGCTCATCATTACAAAGATGGCATCTAATTATATATGCATTTTTTAGTTCAGCTGCCCAGAATTGTAGGATTATTCAGAATAAGTCACATAACTAAAGTTTTCCAAGTGACGTTATGATTCTGAATGGAAATAGTAGAACCGGTTGGTAGCGGAGTGGACAAACGCATCGGATTCCCACCTGGGCGTCGTGGGTTCAATTCCTCTACTGGCTAAGTCCTCCATCATTGGAAAAGCAACATTTTCCGCTTTTTATGGTGGCAGTTGGAGTTTTTTTTAGTATAGTCAAGTTATTCGCACCCCGGGAATGTTTGTCTTTTTTTTACTTATTTTTTTGTTAATATTTAAAAAAATCGTTCACCGGAGCGAAATTAATATGCTCCACTCTGGAACAAAGTCCAAATAGCTGTAATATTTTCTTTTAATTTCTTCAATTAAAAAATGCCCACGTTTGTTTTAATGTGAATACCAAACAATACTGTCAGCTGCTCGGAGTCAGTGTGTCTATGACATCCTTATTTTTTTGGAATGCCACGAGACTGATGAAAGTAGGAGAACGGAAAGAGAATCGGAAGAGGGAAAAGGTTGTGAAGTACCGGTATATTTAAAACGGGTCACTAAGCATAGCTAAATCTATGTCAAGCAACTTTTTTATTCTGATGATATTATTTCTGTGGATTTTTTAGTATATTTAAAAAAAAAAAGTACACACGAGTATAACAGGCACGATGTCCAAAACATATTATGACATGAGTGGTTTTTTTTACAAGAATAGTTAATAAGTAATTACACAAATGGAAATGAATAACAATGAAAAGCAAATGAACAATTTAATACAAGGCACAGGTAGAAGATACATACATTGATTATTGGCACCTGTTTATATTTCCAGTCTACAAATAAAGGGCATTATTACATTATCAGCTTTTTATGATTGACACATTTTCAAAAAAAAAAGTTATATGGGGTCATTAAAAAGACCTACTTCATTGTTGGCACAGCGTATTGTGTAGTAATTTCTTAATATCCGTGGCAAAGAAAATATTATATTCTATGATGATAAAAAAAATATACGTCGAATGATTTGAACTCGATATCTCGAGTCCATAGTAAAATAACTAATCGCTCTGCAAATGAAAACACCACGCGCCTCGTATTTAAATCTTATTTATTTCAAGCACCTACGGAGTAGTTTAAGTTCTGGCTGAAACTCTCGCAATACCTGCAGGTTTATAACATAAAATATGAAATACTTAGTTAGGCCAGCCAGTATTAGGATAGTGTTTCCAGCCACTGCGAAGTACGTCTACGGTGTATAAGCACAGGCGCCCACCGCGCACCGCATCCTGAGCACTTAGGACTCATTAGCGTTGGCCACAATCATAGACCCTAATGATGGTTGACAAACAACAAATCCATCCGAGCAAACTCGCCAGACTTCGAGTCTAAAATATGCTTAAAAGCACTGGAGTAAGATTCTAGCTCTTCTCATCTTAGCTTGGATTACTCTGTTGTAAAATAGTTACCTATTATTTACGACTTATTTATTTTTTATGAACTTGGCTGCAAAGAGCAATAGTTAAACTGTGAAGTGTGAGAATGGCTGTATTAAATTACTTAAAAAGGGTATTTATGTCGTTGTGTTTCGTGATCACCTGACGAGTAGATCTTTTACTGATTTGTTCAGGTATGTTTATTTGAATTATGTGTGTGTTTTTGTATATTATTAACTTTAAAACAACTTTTCTTATCAACCTTTTTAATATCATTTACTTTAAAACAACTTTTATTATCAACCTTTTTAATATCATTTACTTTCACAATCATCCTAATATGAAGTATGTGTAAGCAAAGTCAGTTTTCTCCACTAATGAAAAATATTTTTTGTACTACACGAAGGAAATGAAAAGTAATCAGACTACCAAAAAAGAATCCATTCAATACATAAAACAGTTTTCTTTATAAAGGGATGAAATGTTATAATGCGCTGCCGGAAACCATCGAAATTACACCAATTAATAAATTTAAAATAGTTTGTAAGTACCATATTAAATACATTAGTACGTAATTTCAAGTAGTATATAAGTTTTTTTTTTAAATACTTTGTATAAGACCACGGATATATTTTTTAAAAAATTTTTACTACTGACCGGTTAAGCTTGGCCTAAGCATCATCAGGGTAGAAAATTTATATGAAATGAAAATTAATTAACTAGTTTAATTTTGTACCTTAATGATGATTAGGCTGAGCGAAACTGGTTGGTCATAAAAATTAAAGTAATATCCGCAGTCTTGTACAAATTTATTTTTCCATTTCTTTAAATATTTCAAACTACAAAGTGATTGTTTTCTACGAAAATATAGTATTTAATTTATAATAAATTCGTTATATTTAATATTGTCAAAAAGTATATATGTTCTAATAAGTTAGTTTGTTAACTTAAATGCACAAATAAAAAAAACGGTTTCATTTTTTACTAATTTCGAGTTTATTCATTGGATTAGTTAAGGATCAGCACTCAAGAATGATGCTAAACGCTACTTTCCAGTATTCTAATACAGCAATACTACAAACGATTTATTTGAAAAATTTTCCATGTGGAGTTTTCAAACTGCTCCCTGTACTGGAATTTAAGTATGGTTTTTATAGAATTTATAGGATTTCAGTTTAACTATTGTATTCACTGGAAACCTTAGACAATTTTTCAACTACCCGTATAGAATTTACGAATAAATTATTTGTAGTTAAGCATAGACTAGAAAGCCAAAATGCGTGTATTTTTGGGTGCTGACCCTTTAAAATCATTTTGACATCCAAAGTTTAAACTTTCCAAAAAAATTGTATGAAGATTGCCGTCTACGTTTTGACTTCTCATGCGACGTGGCGGTAGCGGGTATGATTCCTGCAACAGGATTATTTATTTATTTGGTTGTTCGTTTCATAAATAGCTGATGTTGTTAGCCGTTATAAAATGTATATGTGGTTTCCGTTTGGAATGCTTTGTAAAAAAAATATTCAGAAAATCTTATTTTGCTGTGGTGTTTGCTGCTAGTTCCAATCTTGAAAAGCTTTTTGTTTGCTTGGGTTTTAGACTTTTTTAACTTATTTATTGTGTTGTAGGCTCTGGGTCACAGAAATGAAATCAAATATTTGTGCTTCGTACATATTATGTCTATGATAACCTTTAGTGGGCGGGTTCATGTATTTATAAACCTTTTTCCTTTTAAATACAGCCATATTCGATGTTTACAACGGCTTCCGAAATGATAGGCGAGTTGGCAAAAATCTTGTAGCGAAAGTGGTGTAGCTATCGATCCTTATTTCATTACTATTTTCTCCGAACCGTGTGGAGAAACGTGTTTCTTTATTGATGTCTGAGATTTTTATTTATTTCTTTCTTGCTGGTTATTAACGTCAAGGCGTTATTGATTGCGCCAAACAAATAGAATATTGCACGCGAAAAATGTTTATAATCCACCCCTAGAAAGTTTTTATTTTACGATAAAGTGATTTTGATTGATGGAAACCTTGTGTTTGTGTTTGTTTTAGATTAAGAAAACTCAAAGTTTTTATTCGGAAATTGATTATAAAAAACCCACTTATTTTTAAACCCTTAATAACAAATTTGGTTTTTAATTGATTTATTCGCACAGACTTAGAACCATGAATATACTTGCTTATAAATATTTAACAGGCCAATTTTTTTCCATCCATCAAACTTTATACACTGTGGAAATTTGTTATTTATTTATTTTTATGTATTTATTTAAACACTAACGGACCATTGTCCAATTACAAAAAAAAAACAACACAAAATGAAAAAAAAAGAGCAACAGAGAAAAAACAGCACATACATAATATTTGAATGAAGCAATGAAAAAATATACGTAAGAAAGAACATTCAAGTCATACCAAGGTTAAGTGAGGGTTTTGGTAGAGTCGTAAAGAATGACAAAAATTATTTAGACTGGTACCAAATATTTCAACAACATGGCTGAGTTACTAAGTCTCAACATTCAGGACAGTGGAGAATGATACCCATAGAAAATTAGTAAAGTGATGATTGAGGAACAGAAAATCTATATTTCTGAGTCTACTGCAAGAAATGTTTTACTGGATGAGTTGCAACAAAAAAGGGGAGCCAATAATACAATTAATAATTTTAAAAACACAAATTAAATCAATGTTTCTCCCACGCTTTCCGGAAGAAGATTTTTTTGATTTCAAGATATTAATCTCTAATGCCTCTATCTCGCCCCAATCTCAATGCAATATGATGAATACGAACTGTAAAGAAAAGAGACTAAATGACGCTGGCAGGGTGAGGGTGAACTAATGAGCAGTAAAGAGTTATGTCCAAACTTTATACAATGTTATTTATATAAGAAATTTAAGTATTTGAGAAATTTCTCGATGTTGTTATGACACATTTCTATTGACAGGCATAACAGTTTCAAATTCATAGGATCAACAAAAAAAACATATAGGAGGGTACTCTTAAGGAAAATAAAACCTTCATTAATTTTGACACCAGAGGTCAAAGGTTTAAAACCCCACGAAGTGTTAATGAAAAATTGCTTACCATACTTTTTATTTGGAAATTAAGTTTTTTTGCGCTTCGTTCAAGCATTACCGTTTAACAAAATTTCAACACAATGTATCGTCCTTGTAGGGGACTATTAACCACAACCGGAAAAATTCCTCAAAATGGCTTTAACTGAAGCAACTGAGTGGTTTTACTTAGAAAACATAACTGGATAATAAATGTTGACAGTACTAGCAGTAGAATGCTAAGGCTCAGCACCTAAAATGGCACTAAACATCACTTTGTAGCATTCTAATTTGAATACTGCACATGATGTATCCTTAAATTCTACATGTGCAGTTAGGAAAACATTTAAGGTATTTATTTATTTATTTTATTTGGGAAAACATACAGTTTTGTAAACATTTTGATATATTTTAAGCAGTTACATTGTTGGATTAATCAGAGAAATTGCTAGCATTTTTTTTTTTAAAGCCTTGTGGAAATAAATGATAATTATTAAATGAACAACATTTTTACAGTAAAATTGAAAAAAAAAATAGTAAAATTAAAGTTCTGTATATTTAGTTTTTAAGAAACGTTAAGTAAAACAAATCAAAAAGTATAACATAGAAGAAATTGAATATAACTATGTAAAAAATTATAAATCATAAAATAATGTAAGCCAAGATGATAAATATAAATGAGATAATAAAGCATATCCAGTTAATAAAAAAAATATGCTGTAATCTTTTAAATTCAACAAAAAACGTACTAAAATATCAGTATAAAGTGCAGTTTGAAAACGATCGCAGCCATTTTCGAAGATTTTACCTAAAGTTCCAGTTTGAATTTCATATGAAATCTAAAAGCAACAGTAAAAAAATGTATTCACTGGAAACATTAGAAATTTTCCTAACTACCTTTATAAAATTAACAGTTTAAATCATTTGTAGTATTGCTTGTATTAGAAAGCCAAAAAGTATAAATTTTTGGGTGCTGACCCTTAAGTGGTATTGTGTAATACCACTGGCTCCAGACAAATAAATTCCTATATGGTTTTGAAATAGACTTGACTCCGGACCTTGAAGTAACAATATATGGAGGGAGAGCTAATTATTTTTACCCAACCTACACAAACTTGCGATAAATCACTTTCTCCGGGTTTTTACGTCGTACATCATGAGAGAGAAAGAGACAACAAATTTCATAGACCGCTTCTATATACCGTCGCAATTATCTTAAGCTCCTGGTTCACCGCGGGACTCCGCCCACATTTTTTTATTATGCCACTTGACACAACTAAACGGTTTTTTAGATTATATGCTATATTTTTGTTGATAAAACTACCGTGAAAAAATGGCCATACGAATAAACAAAACATTGTGTCGATATGTGATATAAATGGATGTATAAATATCGTAGCCTTAGTCTTAGCCACGCCCAGGTGCGCCGAGTCAGGATAAAATCATCAAAAACAAGTCAAAAACTGACTTCACTGCCTTCGATAGATACTACTCTATGTACTCTAAGCTCCGGACAGTGGGACTCTTACGTGGTGTAAAAATAAAAACGATGTTTCAGAGTTCATTTAAAGTACCAATGGAAATGATCTCTCCAAACGCCAGAGCCACGTAGCACGAGTTGTGCAAGTCTAAAGATCCGAACAGGATATTAAATCTCGCAGAAAGTATTTCATGCCGCCCAGACTGGGCCACATCCAGACAAATGGCTGGGTGTCCAATCATCGAAGAAGCAAATGTGTTGCGCCCGGAAACTGGGTGAATATCCGGGCCCGTACTTCCACACGTGCTTCCTGTAAAACCGGATACGGCAGTACCAGCTACCACTCCGCCGCGCTTCATAAATAATACAGCGAAAATTCTAAGGTATATAGAATGTAGATTGTACCCACTGTGGGTAAGATAAGACATTGTTTCAAATTAGGAGCGGAAAAGGTTTATCTATTTCAGGGTAGATAATAAATGTACGTGTTTTAAAAAAAAAATAAAATGTTATTTAGATCAAAGTAGACCAACACTTTGGGATTTGATATTTTTTTCAGATGTTCCTACCTGTTTATACCAAAAAGTCAACACAAATAAGCAAAGTGATCAAAGATCAAAGGATGGATAAATTTCAACCATCAGTTGTACAAGAGGGACCAGGCGTAAGCGCTCTAAAAGTGGTTGAATTGGCAAGATAAACAAATTTGGCAGAAGCGGAGCTGGGAAAAACTAAGTAGGTATGTAGGTAAGTACCAAAAAGAGCAGATTCAAAAGCTCTTTATCCACTTATGGAAATGATAGACAGTGACTGATGAAAATGATAATCTACGGATATCGTTCAATTTTGTGTAATATTTTTTTTTCTGGTTACAAAGCATCGGTCTGCAAATGAACTGTAACCGGGTTATGTTCTCTTGTTATGTTTATTCTCTAGGTAAAGTTGCTTCCTATTTTTTTCCTGTGTTAAGTACTTTTTGCCTAATGCATCTAAGATAATGCAATGCCTCACAATATTTCCTCAATCGGGAATGTCATAGACATTTGTGCGGTACAAGAAAATATAAATAAGAAGATACACTATACAAATAGTAAAGATTTGTTTTGCTGGTTTATTTTTTATTTATTGTTTTTGTGTTCAATTTGTAGAGCTTCATTTTAATTATTTTATTTTATTAAATATAATAAAACTAAATATTATTAAACTAATGGCAAATCACTTTATTTAAAATATTTGCAAATCACTTTAATGAAGAAAAACCTGCCGTGAGAAGCAATAATTTTTGTTATCACAAAATGGGAAACAGATTTTTTGAGTACCTCATATAACAATTCATGATAATATTTGATTTTACCGTAATTAGTAATTAAACGAGGAATAAAAATCATGTAAATAAGTCGTTTCCATGAGTCTTAACTACAGTTTGATAGTGGCCTTAAACGCCGAAACAGCTGTCACTAAAAACTAAAACTAGCAGAACTAAATAATAATAATGAAAATTAAATAATAACTTTGTACAAGGCCACAGAAAAATAAATCTGTGGTCTTATACAAAATTATTATTTCATTTTCATTAAATATGTCAAACCACAAAGTGATTGCTTTCTCCGAAAATATAACTAATAATTGTATTGAATTTAATTCAATTGAATTATTATATTATATAATTAACAACTCCAGAAATGACCTCATCATGGAATCCCGTCAGATCCCGAATTCAAGCATAGAAGCGCATTGAAGTAAATTATTGACCCCATCATCTCCTGCAAGGATGGACTCCCTTTTGATGGCGTTTTGCAGAAATGAGGTCTAATATCCTCCATTAATTTTTTTAACTTATATTATTTAATTCTTTTTGTATGAAGGTATTGCATTGTACTACTCCTGCATACCTTCTGGAATAAAAAATAATAATAAAATAAATACTCGTATATTTATATAAAAAGTAAAGTTTCGCCATAAGAAAATTAAGAGAGAAAATAAGTTAGTAACCTGTGACATAATTTGTATATTTTATATGGGGTTATTTTATTATTTGTTTGGTGCAAAACCGCCTACCAACTTGATTCTTGATTAAAAGATCAATGCAGTAAATTGGTTTGGCAAAAATGAATATAGAACCGAGAGGAAATTGAATAGACTGGTCCAGCGGCTCATCACAGCGGTAATCACCATCCATCATCTTCAGTCGATCAATTATTTTAAGTGAACCCAATGGGGACGGTTTTGTCAAATGATTTTTGAGGGTGGTTTTTTTTCAAATTCTGTTTTTCCGGTTAAAATTTTACCCAAAAAAACTTTTTCCATGAAGATTCGTTTTTACTAGGTCATATCGGTAAATGTACTACATAGCAGCTTTGTACTGTTCATAGTATTTTAGAATCTTTAAAATATTTGTGTTTTTTTGTCATAAGTAGGTACCTACGTAAATATTAATCAAATTGAATTTGCACCTACCTTCTTCATCAAACTGTGTTTTATTCAGTGGACGGCAGTCAATAGTCATAGATAAGTTTAAAAATATTACTCAAAACTTCACAAAAATTTAACTGCAAATTCATTCCTTAGGTTTTACGACTTTTTGATGATATCCGTACTCAAATTATTAAATATGAAAAATCAAAATATCAAAGGGATTGCAATTATTATAAATTATAGTTAAATAATAAATAAAGTTATTTTGTAGCATAGGTATGGTTTGATAAGAGTGAAAAGTTTGTAACATATATTTGTAAGACTCGATTCACTGTATAAAGTCACAATTAATTTCGTTAAGGTTCGGGCCGTCAACCACTAGCCCAGGGTCAATACGATCTGATTGCCACGGAAATTGTTCATTTTAGCAGTTTGAACTTAGATATAATACTTGATTTGTTTGTTAACATCTTTGAATTTAAAATAAAAAAGTATCAACTAAAATCTCGTACGATTTCGAGAGAAAAATAAACTCTTTGTCGTGAAATACATACGCAAACGCCCCGACACACGATTAAATTAAATTAAATAATGCAAATATTCAAAAGAAATATTTTCTCTCTTCGTCCCACGCGCTCAAAAAGATTAATTTTCTTGGAAATAAATCCTCTCGCTTCCCAAAAATGGAAAGACATGATACTAATTTACATTTGAAATTTCTAAATGTTGAATTGATGTTTTTACTAGGTGTCTCCTTTTGTAAGCTTCGATGGCTGGGTAGAGTTTACATCTATGTAATATACTGTTCGATTTTTCCTCCTACATCGACAAAGGCCTGGGGAGGTTTTCTTTTTTCAACGTATTCGCAAAACGTTTACATATGGCTTCGACTATATATACATACAACCCTTGAAATCATACAAGTCTGCCCGTTTCGCAATAAAATGCTGGAAATGTGTAATGCTTTTATTTACGAAAGAATATTTTCCTAAACATCAACATTATATTGAATACAGTTTCAGTTTTAAGAGCAGTTCTTAAAACTGTTCTAAAAACAGTTAAACATATTTCAAGGTTAATTGAATGTGATCACGCAACTTAAACAACTGCTTAGCAATGTGTTTGTGTTAGTGTGTCCAATAAAACACACAGATTAATGTAATTAACGTTTTCAACCTTAATTACCATTAGCCTGACAAAATCTATGAACTGATTTAATTTATTAGTTACCAAGCCTGTTATCTTAGTACATGGCAGTTTGTTTATCTTCTTTATAACAATATTTTTTGATTTGAAATAAAAGTAACTTTAGTTTTAACACATATGTATCCAATAAAGTGGCGTTAAAACAAAGTTACTTTTATTTCAAATTGAATTATGTCTTACCACAAAGTGAGTGCTTCATGTCAAAGTACAATATTTTTACCTTTCATAATTTTAATTGCATTGTGTCATGTCTGTGACTAGAAAATAAAATTAATGTTTTAATTTTTATTAATTATTGAAACAAAATTCGGAAAGCATAAATTAGAAAAAGAAACAGAAAATAAAATGATTGGGATAAAACCAAGATTTTTTTTCTATGTATTTTTTCATTTTATATTATTTGAAAATTATTTCGATAATTAAAATTACGGTGAAACCCTAAGTTTTATTACGTATATTTATTTTTAAATAATATTTTTACGATGGTAGGTTTTTATATAAAAATAAAACTAGTTTTTTTTTAAACATTAGAACATTTTATTAAAATGAGTAACATTTGTGATGTTTTTTGAGAAGGTATGAATAATATACGATCTTCTGTCTTATTCAGTACTCGTAAATGTTGACATTAATATATTCAATAAATTATTGAGAAAATATTTACCTTTGTTTATGTAGTGGTGTTGCTTAGACGAAGTATTCGGCATATACCAATCAAACTGAGCAATCGATTGATCCTACAAACAATCTTATTACAAAGCGATCAAAAGCGTCTGAGAAAAGTTTTCTCTCGGGGTGGCACATTATGTTAAAAAATCTATTTGTTTGGAAAATCTTCGCTAGGTGTTCAACTAATGAAAGTAATAATAGATAATAATAGCCTAATAGCTTGAATGTTCTCTCTTATGTTTATTTTGCCTAATTTTTGTCATCGCTTCATTTATTATTATGTATAAGTTATTCCTTCTTAATAATTCGTATAAGTTATTCGTATTTTTTGTAATTGGACTTTAGTCCGTTAATTTATAAATAAATAAATGTCCTTTGATTATATTATCAGAAGACCAGGATTTGACTGTTGAAAAGGGTTCTTATCCTTCTACTATATTCTATTAAAAATATGTCTCTGTCTTTTCTTTTTAGGATGTGAATAGCTGTTTTTGTACCCTTTTCAATGTACATAGGTTTGTGCAAAACTTTAAAAATATTTTTCAATGTGAACACTGCCCGAGAGTTCCAACTGCTCCAAACTGTACGAAACCAGTAAAAGAGTGGTATCCTCAATTGAGGTATGTTGTGAGACTGAAGAATGTGGAGAAGAAAAAGGACAAGAACTACTTGGCTATTCAGATCTGGTAAAATAAAACGTCTAGAGCCATTTCAAGTAACTTTTCGGTTCTAAGTGGTGATCTTTACCACTTTGGATATCTTATAATCCCTTCATAAACGTTTTCCATAAAATTATGTTATCTATGAGAAAAAACTTTTAATAATTTTTCAAATATTGTACCTTTCGAAAACGTCAATTTTATCACCCTTTGTTAATTTATTCACTTTACATGTGCACGTGCAGGCAAAAAATAAAGTTACTCTTTCTCACGAAAGGTATCCCGGATCACATAACGCAGCCAAATTGAAACACGTATTTTATAAATATTTGCATACAATATCCAGCTTTTGCGCAATGTGCGGAACCTAGTATTGAAGGAGAGAAGGTAGCACCGCATTTACATGATATGAGAGTTCAAGAGAAGAAAGATAGATCACATCTAACGGGAAAAAACAAAAATGTATGTTTTCACTACGAAAAAGCTTACGTTTTACCTAGTGAATACTACAAATAATAACATACACAATACAAATAGCACACACATAAATATATATTGTAATTTTTTTATTAATATTTATATTACAACTGTTTCAACTCTATGGTGTTGTGTAGGCAATCCTTTTTAATTCGAATCCGAGAATATATATCAATTTCCCTGAGAGTGTGAAGATAAATAGATAAATATTTTAACATTGGTCCACAACTCGTAGCGTTGATTGTTATATCGTATGCATTACAAAAACAATTCATAGCAGTCGTAAAATACATCGATTGACCAAAAAAAAGTTTTACTCTTGACTCTTGACTCTTGAGAATTCTTCATCCTCTATGTTTGGAGCCAGTGGAATTATGGTACGCCATCATTTGGGAATTTTATAATGAGAGATCGAAGGGAAAGTACAAATAGAAGGCTTTACATGGCTTTCCAGAGCCCGTCACTTAACACAACTAGAGCTATGTCAGTTGTGGTTTCGCTTTTAGGGGGTAGTCTTTGGATTGAGTCTATAAACGGCCCGGCAAATTTACTTAAATTTAGTTACATTGAATTCACCTGTTTTTTTACCGGAAATTTTTGAGTTTAGAGATACATATGTTCCCTTACCACTCTTCCGCTGAAGTGGCCAATATGTGTTTATAATATACGTATTTGTATCGGTACTTGAATTCTGCACTGTAAAAAAACATAAAACTCTCGATGCTCAAAGCGCATCCTTTTGATAAACCAGTTTGCTATTTTATGCATCAAATTCAGTTTCAGGGTTCTAGTTACTCCTTGCGCATAAAACAGAATTGCTGCAGCTTCCGGGCGGGAAAACAAAAGAACGAAGAAGCATAGGTATCATACGTATCCGTTACAACAACGCATCTTAAGAGATCAAACCATTAAACCTCGCAAGATTTAGGACTAAGCGAGACTCGGGAACGGTTCCGCATGAGCGCACGGGATGCAGTTTAAGGCGAGACCGTGTACATAAGACACTGCTAATGGGGGTGTGGAATGGGTGCTCATTTACTACTAACAAACAACATGTTTACAATAAGATTGCTAGAATAAAATGAGCTTCAGCCTTAAAGAGTTGATAGGAAGTAAACAATACTGCACAGTTTAACTATGAATCAACGCCAAATATATAAACTATAAACGAAAATAACTTAAGAATCGGTGAAGAGACAAAACAGTGGATGAAAAAAATGGAAAGAAATATAGAAGCGATGAAAAATGGAAAAATAATATGGAAAAATGAATACATAAAAAAATTAGGGATAAAATAGAAAGCAAATTTTAACAAAGTTGATAAAAAATATTAAGAAGTAAAAGAAAAGGAATATGAAAACAAGTGAAAGGGGAAAGAAAGAAAAAATATGAGAATACTAAGATATAGAAAGAAGATTCAGAAGGAAAAAAAAGAGAAAAGGAACATATTGAGAGGAGAAAGAAAGATTGACACATGGAATTGAAAAACCCTTCCCTCGATTCATTTACATATTGCGTTCCTAAAATTGTTTTTGGTTGCTTTGAATCTCATTTCTTTCCTGTTCATGTGTTCCAAGTCCATAAAAATACAGCGCCCCCTGTTGTACCGATGGCACCGAGACACAAGTACTCTTTACTGGGTGGTACAATCGCATAATATTGTAAAATATGGCACTAACTTGAATGCCGGAAGAATTTTATCAAATGGTAAGTCACATATACCCGTGTGACATGACCATTACGTGGAAACTTTCAGTGTGAATGTTTTCCAAATAACCGGTCTTGGCCATGTGACTAGTGGCTTTAGATTGTTGTGTCGTTTCGGATGAAATCCTTCGAAAGTCTTTTGTTCGTGGTCCCAAAGACTGCCCGTGACAAAATCTGCAAATACAGATAACAGTAGGTAGGTAAGTTTTTTTCTCACATTATTATTGTTGACAAATTAAGTCCAGGGTCGCTCTTTGCCAGTAAAAGTGTTAAGTTGGTCGGGGTATAGAAAATATCAGAAATAAAAATAAAAATAAAATTAAGTTTACAGAATGTACACTTTCATCAAACATTTTTTTTAAATCAACTGATTGTCGTAGTTAAAATCTTCTGAAAACACATCGAAAGATTAACCATCTACGTCTTTTCGAGTAAACATTCTTACAAGTACAAGATTTTTTATAATCAAATTTATTTATGTATTCAATTGTGTTCCAGAGACTTGATTTCCCTATCTCAGAAGTAGTTCAGAATCAAGTTGCTACGAAACATTATTATTCCTCCGTATGAGAACATCTTGGAGAACCCTGTTACTACCTGTTTATTTTTCAAGGCAAAATATTGCATAGGTAGTTGTTATCCCTTGCTTAAATATTTTATTATGATATTCAACCTTCGACGAAATGGCTTCACAATCAGGGTACTAAAATTCAGCTCCCGCTAAACATTCTATACATACTTACATACACCTTCTTCATCTTATAGGGTTAACTCTATGTATGTATTGTGCGCATTTTCACGTCACATAAAACGTTTTCCAAAGGGAACAAGTTCAAAATTAAGTATTGAACTGGGTTTATAGTGCAGTACAAAAACCCCTGTTTCAATTTTTAATCAATTTTTGTATTATTTAACATTTGGGAAATTTAATATGTAAGGTTTTTTGAATTAAATAGTTCACGTTTTTTTACCATTGTACAACAGAACAAATCCAGTTACAGTACATCTTATGTCAGGCAGCCAATATGAACAAAGCTAATCACTTTAACAATAATTTAGCATTGTCCACTCATCGTAGGCCCCCTTCTTTCAGATTCTGTCATTTGAACGATCTGCTTCTTTTGAAATCATCATTTCATCTCTTGTGTGGTTCTCATGGTGGCTTTTTTTCTATTCTTCACTTAAACAGAATATACACAGAATGTACACAAGCAAAATTATTTAAATACAAGAGGTATACCAAATCAGATGTTCATTTACATATACGTATTTAATAAAAAAAAATGTATGTGCTGGAAGGATTATAAATTGTTAAAATTCCAGGAACCATTTTTGTCTTATTCTGTGTTTTTTAATATTTCAATAGAATTGATATTGTCTTTTTATAATGTTCGTGACAAAAACAAAAACAAAAAAATGTTAGTTTCGTGGCTCACTAGAGTAACTTCTACCACCCTCATTGGTATGGCACCTTGTGTCGTTTTCATTTTGTTCAAAGTTTCTGAGCCTTGGGCAATAGCTGATCGTATTTACTAGCGTTGTGACCACTTTGAAAGAACTACTACAAAGAACTACTTCTTATGGCAACAGCTCTTACTTCATTCATTGTCCATTGAACAAATACTTCAATTGGAGTCGGTAGTTCATTTTAGCGTTCATTCATTTCAATAACTTCATTTCATTGAACTAATATTTCAATTGAAGTTGGTAGTTCATTTTAGCCTTCATTCATTTCATTACCTTCTTTTTATTGAACAAATACTTCAATTGAAGTTGGTAGTTCATCTTAGCGTTCAATCATTTCATTGAAAGAACTACTTCAATTTGGCGAGGAACCGGTTCCAGTTCCTTTCCAGTTTCAAAGCGCTACCGACTAGAAAAGAACTGAACAAAGAAGCTGATAAATTCAAATCTCTTATTTGCGAGTTCGACTTCAATTGAAGTGTTCACATCGAAGGGTTCATTTTAAAGAACTAACAATTCGTGAAGCATTCACAAAACATTGAAGTTTTTTCCCAACGCTAGTATTTACTAGTTAAATCTGTATGGAAAAAGAAGAAAATGATTAGTTAAATAAGCGGAAACAAAATTATGACAATCCATTTTGCTTTTTTTTTCAATGTTTGCATCTTAACATACGTTTTTTTCTTTAAAAGATTTTTTTTTATTTTCTTAGATCCCTAAACAGAAGATATGTAATACGGCAGCTTTGCATATACAATTTTTTGGGATTCAGCCGTTAGTTATAATTATTCAATTCCCACCACTACCTGTAATTCGTTGTCACATTTTGTATGCTACGTTCCATTTTTTGTTTTTTCTTTTGAAGCACATATTTCAAATTCCTTACAAAAAACTCAGCATCTAATAATGCAAGGAATATTTTAGCTACCTATGTATTTTTCAATCACAACGCACACCCTGAAAGCCGTGCTATCGGATGATGTTGTTACGGAAGTACGGGATCGACCTTTCGCTCCGACGTAGTACGTGGTACCTACCTTTAGTGATTCTACATCACTGAACACGTATTGCGGCCTTTTTCGCACCATTTTTTTCACATATTTATAAGAAATTTACTTGGAAAGACAGAAAATAATCCGAAACTGATATTAAAACAGATCGAATATATTATAACAGAAAAGTTAAAATTTCCAAAATGTATATTTTTACCATTCAGTCGAATGTTATAACCCAAAAATTAACGCTGTTCTAAAAATAAAAATAAACCTAATCAAATTCATTCAACTGATTGAAACGGTTTTCACGTTACTTTTCATTATTTTCATGAATAATTTGTTTTCAGCGTGTTTAAGACTTTTGGAAGGTATATTTTGATTTTCTGCAAAATCTTAATCACCAGCCCATTTCTTACATAACGTTTCATACAAATTTTAATAGTTTCTATCCGACCTCACCCGAATTTCAACATAATTTTTTTTTTGCCTTGTCTTGCCTTATTTTCATCAAAGCTTCTCGTACATAACTCAATTTAAAAGCTTCATTACTCGAAATTGGAATGAGAAGACCAGCTGAAAATGGTAGCGTTAACCTACAAATTTTAAACAGTAAAAGCTGTGCTTGATGCAAAACGCTAAAGCTCACTCATTAAAAGTTTTGCTGATTTGTTCAAATTGACAATCAACGAATTTCTGTAAAATAAACACTGAAAATTACTGCGTTGACTGAGAAAGTCTAAATAAAAAGAAGAAAAAGTGTGTATAATTCATTATTCTAAAGCTCACTATTCGAGAGTTTTATGTGGCACACACAAACAGATTTTCTTTTCCCCGGAAAAGATGCCTACCTAAGTAGGTAATATATATATATTTTTTTACAGTTTAGTAAAATATTTCTCGCAAAGAATATGAAAGCAACAGTAGGGTCTATTTTTTGAAATTCATATTCCGCGTCACTTATAAAGCAGTGAGAATAAACTTGCGAAAGCATATGGTACACCTAAAATGTAATCAGCCGGATCCTCTTAACGTTTGAAAAAACAAACTTGATATACTTCGGAGCCCGGCCCGGGGTAAATAGGTACTAAATGGAATAAAGTTGGAGATTTTGCCGTAAAACTAATCCTTTGTCACGTCACACATAAGCCCATAATTATATTGAAAGTTTAAAAGGTTTTGCTTTGTGTAACATGAGAGGCGGCAGTCAATTCTGCCCGGCAAAAGCTGCAATTAACGCTGCGAGCCTTATACTAAATACAGGGAGCCAAATTTTAAAAATTCTGAGGAATCATACCACGTAAAAATAATATCTTCGGATGTTTAAATAAGACGACCATTTTTTTAAGAAAGGGGCTTTTTAAGGCTTAGAATAACTTGACAATATTTGAAAAACTCTCACAATTATTCCAATAATCGGAAATTATTTCTTGTATAATGAAAGAGGACTTAGCTAGCAGAGGAAGTGAACCCACGACACATGGTTGGGAACCAGACACATTTGTCAACTAACCGGTAAAAATACATTGGTAAGTTTCATTGTTTCAAGAGAAAGGTTTTTTATTTGTATACCACACCACGTTTTTAACTGGCCAGAGCCAGTGGAAATATAGCATATTCATTTTGTGAGGCTGTAACAATTTGTAAGAGGAAGGAAAATATGAACAGGAAGGTTGTGAAAAAAATAGTCAATCAAATCTTTTAACTAAGCGTGGCTTCAGCTATTAATTTTAAATCATAATGGTGAGCTTTCAACAGGGTGATACTGGAAATATTTACCTCTCTGGAACGCGGTGCAATTATACTTCAATCACTCATTGTGTTTTTGAAATCTTAGTATGAATAACCAACATACGTGCAAAAAATAATAATTTATTCGCCCACGCCGAGTTTTGAACTTGCGACGTTTTGTTTCAGAGTCAAAGTGCTTATAATTCTGAAACATAAATCATTAAATATTATAATAATGAAATTTAAAATACATTAAATAATGAAGTACAAAAAATATTTCATATGACTACGGTTTTTTTTCATTTTCTCTTTTAATAGTTGGGGGCCCGTAGACTCAACCTGGCTCCCTCAGGAGTACTTGTATTGCAGAACTTCCGATTCCTACCTTTTCAATTGGAACTCCAACCTCCGTACAATGCCTTCATATTATAATATGTTGAATCAAAAAGCTAACACCAGAAATATTATCTCTTCATTACTATAAACTATATAATATTTCAGCTATTTACTATTTAAACTGTAAAATTCAATCTAAAATAAAACTGCGACTTTGCGTAGATGCATCCCTCTGTTTCTCTTAACCTCTTTTTAATATACTCAATCCAGCAGATAAGATGATTGTGGTCATCGGCCAAGTGGAAAATTAAAAAATGAAAAGAAAACTTTTTGTTTGGTTAACTAAGGTGGGTTAATTAATACACACGTTTTTGTTTCCCCACCAAATGAACATAATACATTTAAAGCGAAAAGATGAAATCAGAGAACTTCGCGTGATTTTTAATGCAAATCTTTCGTTCAAGTCTCACATATTAAGATGATTGGATTCGTTCTTCGTAATGCAAGATCATTTATTACCAAAATTGCACTCTTTATAACACACGAAGAACTTGTTCGCAGCATCTTGGAGTATAGTTCTATTGTATGGAACCCTTCAGAACGGAACGAGTGAGAAAGAATGCAATAGAGTACATATGAATACTGGAATTAATTAAGGCTCTAAGTACCAAAAAAAATAAAAGCACTTAGAGCCTTAATTAATTCCAGTATTCATATTGTGCGTTACTTGTTCATGAGGGAGTATACATTTTACCTATGTTTATTTCCTTCGTTGTTTTTATGCGAAATGCTAAATGTTCACACCTTGCAAGCCCGCCGAAAGATGTTTTTGGGTAAACATAAGTTATATATATACATAAAGTTGATTTCTGGAGGTATTTATAACCCACATATATACTGAAAGAGACCAATATTTTGTGCGAGGCACCATGTGACGTTTAACACATTGAAAATTAGCATTTTCTCATACGAAAACACGCCAATATATACACATACTTTTAAAAATAATATTTGTTACACACATTTTTAAACTCGCCATGTTCAATCTTTGTTCAATTATTTTTCAAATACCTTGAATATACGTTTTACTTTTGCTTTCTTTAGATATAAATAAATTCAAAACTAGCCAAAGCACTTACAATACTAACTAAAACAAGGCTAAAAATGATACCAGTAAAGCTCTAAAAAGCCACTACAATAACAATATGGCTTTGGACCTCCGATATACAAAGCAACAGGAAAACTTCAACATTAGACTCCCTAGTAATCTTCATGGCAGAACAAAAAAGTGCTTAGCAGTACTTTTTGGTCACAAGGTGCGAAATATCTCTGAGGGCGATGCCCATTTCCACTTGGACTTAATCCACGTACGGTTGCAGCTCCGCGGAGTTCTCCTCCAGGATGAAGATTGCCCGGATGATATCCAACCTCCAATAGAAGAAAATAAAGAAAATTAAATAAGATTTGATAAGGATGGGCATTAATAATATTATTGCCATAGACTCAGAAACAATTAATTGCTGTTCCTTAATTATCACTTTATTTATCATGGGTATCATTTTACATTGTCCATAATGTCGAGACTTGTTAACTCAAGCCATGGTCTTCAAATTTTTGGTTCCAGTCAAAATATTTTTTTATTCTTTACGACTCTACCAAAACTTTGGATTGAATGTTTTTTTCAATATTTATTATGTCCTATTTTGTCGTCGCTTCTGTATAATATTATGTATGTGCTGTTTTTTCTCTGTTGCTTTTTTCCCCATTTCGTGTTTTGTATTTTTTTTGTAATTGAACAATACTCCGTTAGTTTGTAAAGAAATAAATAATGTGATTATGAGCATATCGATACAGCCACGCAAAAAACTTGTATTATGTGTCTCTGTAAGAGACATGTACCATATTTATAATCCAAAGGGGAAAAATTAGAAACGTACTTCTTCATTCCCAACAACTGCATTATAGTAATTAATATCTGTGTTAAATTTTGTTGTTTTTAAATTCCATTAAAACCATGTCTCAAGCATTTCAAGCATCCCAAGCATCATAACATCACATTGGGTAAGTGGGCTTCAAATCACTAGTATAATCTGTTTCCCAAAGCGAATAAAACACTATCCCGGGCAATATAAAAACATTTTTTCCGACAGCAGAATGAGGGATCACATAAATTTATACTGCCACTTTTGGTCCTATGAAACAGGCCTTCGTGCTACGTTAGCCTTCCTGACAAACAAGCAATAATGTGAAATCAGAGCCGATAACTAATTTACTCGGACGATGAAAAAGCTGTCATTATAGGAGGCACTCCAACGAGACGTAGATGGATGTCCCGCCCTCGACACGACTTTTTCATCGAGGTCGGAAATCTTTAGACTGTTTTAAAGAGAAAAAAATTATATCGATAAAAGTGATATATAAAGTAAGTTTGTTTGTAGTTTTAAAGATAATATTGTGTTCGTAAAAATCAATACAGTTGTGACTTTCCTTGAGTAGATTAAATGTAAGAAATAATTTCATTAATTGTGTAGTATAAAACAAAGTATTGTATCCAGTTTATTTGAACTGGCAGAAGAAGGAAAAAAATATACCTAATGAGATTCCTGAAGTGTACCTGTGGTAAATTCATATTCACGTATTAAGAATGAGATTTCGATAGTGTGAAGAATGATTAGACAGTGAAAATATTGTTAAGAGAATGTTTGCGCACGTGATTAAAGTTTATGACGCCCCAGGAAGCAAAAGTAGTCAAGAACTTGTGTCTTTTACGTTTCTATTAATGGTTTGTGACAAAAAAATGTCAACAACACTTAAAACCAAATTTAAAAGTCGAACCAAATATTAACTTGGATATTCCCTCGAATATATTTTGTACAAGCATCAAAAATATATGTTGAAATTAGAAATAACTGTAAAGCATTAATATTTATGTTTTTTTAAACATTTAAATAATATCAAAGATCTAAAACACAAATATAAAACAGAAAACAAAAAGACAACGGTCACAACCGATTGTGGTTGTTACCATTGTCTTTTTTATTTTCGTTTTTTTTCTGTTTCATATTTGTATTTAAGATAGTTGATATTATTTAAATATTTAGAAAATACATACTTACACAAAATTACACAGACATAAACTATTTTTTTATATTTCATAATTCATTCACGCCCAAAACATTATTTTCATTTAAAAATCTACTGTCAATATTTTTTAATTACTAAAAATTAAATATTTTGGTATTAATGGGTTAAACATTTTTAAGGCTGCTTTCATTAGTCAGATGACAAAACACACATTTCTTAAAAGCCACAGGAATTTTTCCAAAAGCGATCCATACATTTATTATTCCTGCCTTTCCCGGTAATGCAGCATTGGTTATCATTTACAAAGTGAAGTACGAGTTCCATTACCGGACCACGCATCAGGGGCCCACCTGATCCTCCTCGACTCGGCTCTAGAGATCTACAAGCGCTACTGCGAACGCTCTAGAAATATTGTTTTCAAATCCCACTAGGACTCTTGGGGTAAAAATACAGTCTATCAACAACGTGTACAAAGATCTTAAAGCTGATAAAGTTAGTACTCGAAGATGATTTTTTTTTATTTCTTTTCACATGACTCACCATTGCTTCCAGGTGAAAATGTTAGAGTTTTATTGTATCATATTGCCCACAAGAAAAAAAAACAAATATTCAAATCTTATTTGTACCAATTGACGAAACTATCGGCAAAATGTCGTCGCTGGAAAGGCAAAAGGGCTTCAGCAACACTTTGGTCAAAAATTAATTAAATATGCAGTTTTGATCAGTTTTTTTTTCTGCATCGAATGCCCTGACTTTTATTTGATTCTGAATACTATTGTGGCCCTTCAGCTATCTAAAATATATTTACTATTAAGGAAAAGAAGCTTGACTCAAGCGACCCAAGCTTTGAACTTTTTTGGCTTTTGTCGCTTCAGGTAACTTAAAACATTGAGTTACGTGAGTCAACTTTTTTTTTTCAAAACCCAACCAGGTACTGAAGACTTATGAATTTTATTGTAAAACAACAAAAAAAACTTATAAGTTCTGGTGTAAACTTCCCAAAATGGCGCGTCAGGTCTTTTGTCATTCCGGCGATGATATAGTATTTAATTTATGAATGAAAACGTAGATATGAGCGTACCAAGTTGTGATTCTTATATACGAAGAGTTGATAAATAAATATTATTTCTTACTCCAACCAACCAAAATAATCTAAAATCGTTCAATTTAGTAAATCTTATTTTCATGAGAAAATTATGCATTGCTGTGATAAATTCGGTAAAATTACGATTAAAAGCAGAAAATATCGATCAAAGTCACCACTTAAGTACAAAAGTGTTGAAATGCTGAGTGTTGATGTTTTACACATAATGTTCTTACTAACATTTTTGTAACCACAAGAGATAAATATCCCATAAAAAGGTATTTATAAACAAATAAATAAAAAAATCGAATGAAACATGTGTAAATTATTTTCATACTACTCTCAACCGACTGAAGCCAGTGGAACTATAACTGACAGTTCTACAAAAATCTTTACAAAAATTTATACAAAAAACCGTATGTCTCAGGGCGGTACTATAGATACTCGTAGTACCGCCCTGGAACATACGGTTTTTTGTTGTGTTATTTAATTTTAATCATAAATTAAATTATTTCTAATTTTGAAACTGTTAATTCGTGGTGGAATTCCATTTTAATGATTTAATAAAACAAATTTGTAACTTTATTCCACTTTTATTTAGTGTAATAATAGTAATAAAAGTGGAATAAAGTTACAAATTTGTTTTATTAAATCATAAATTAAATATTTATTTGTATGCACTACTGTATTTGAGTTTGTAACCACACTACGTTTGTCTCGACACAGGATTATCCTAGTGAGACAGACATGGACCAAATTCATGTTTTTTTTAAATATTTTAATAAGAATAAATAAATAATAAATAAATAAAAAACCAATAAATTTCCAAAATTTTTCGGGAAAGAATGAAAATATTTGTTTCATTTGCTTTTTAACCTTGTTTTGTACTGTCCTATAGATGTATATTATGCTTTTAAATATGGTATGTTACTTTGGGAAGTAATATTTTGATTTTCAATATTGTTGTAACAACAAAGTTACTAACTTTCAAAATGTATATATATTATTCATCAACACGTGGTCGAACAAGCTTTTAAGCACCGAGATCATAGAGTCAAAGAATACTTCCAGAGGAGCAAATAAATTTGATCAGAGGACAAGGAAATTGAATAAGTGAGAGGGAGTATGCAGGTGGCACCAGACAAAATTGGTAGAAACATTTATGTGAATTATATAATCTTCGTTAATTAAATTGGATAGTCTCTTTCTTCTATCATAAGGTGGGAGTCAAACGTAGGCATCAAATTATCTGAGAGAGTCTAGGGCTTCAACCATCACTCTGTGAACCTCATCAATTTCACCGGGGAATGCATGAATACCGAGCATTTTCAACTACGTGTACGGTTTCTCCTCCGTAATCTCGTAGTAAACAAGACAAGATCTTTTCAACGTCTTTTTTAAATTTTGTTTTGTAAACATGATGTTTTTTGTGCCACCTGAGATGCAAATTTTCTAATTTTCGTCCAAATGAACAATTCAAAAACAACATAATTACAGGTTTGTCTTGGAAGCAATGTCTTGAAAACGTTATACAATAACAGTAGGTTCACACTTCAAAGATTATAAATTAATATATTAAGAAGAAACAAAGTTTTCTGATGAGTGTGAAAGTTTCCGCTTTGACGTAATAACGCGACCAATTTGCTTAGGAATTCCAAAGCCCGTATCAACAATGCTCTCATCTCGTTACATCGCAGAAGGCTGTACTAAGTACGTATTATATGCAACTTGTAGCTTTCTCGGTGTTTAACACATTATTCCTAAGGCTTTGTCTTGTGTTGTCAGCAGATGCTCCCTTGATTTAAATCTCACCGCTACACATGTTTGAATTGACAAACTTTTACACTCATAAATGAAATATGTAGAATGATACGAAAAAGATGCAATATTTAAATGCTTTAATCTTGGAAAAAGAAGAACCGTATTTAGAAAAAGTGTTGGTATCTTTTCTTTACGAAATCTCAATTCACTCCATTAATTAAGAAACGATTTTTTTATTATTCATCCTGACTATCATTTTCAATACTGCAACCAAATGAAAAATTATTTTTGATGAGAGCTGCGTCAAGCCAACACCCTTTAAAAAGATATTATACAATACAAGTATAATAACTGTTTTGCCAATTGCTTAAAATATATTTAAAAAAAAACAGTATGGCGTCTTGTTTTATCTTTTGGCAGTGATTCGGTGTAAACAAGCTCCATAGTTCCTGGCAAAAAATTGACTAAAAATTTTTAGATAGAAAAATTTTAAAAAATATTTTATAAGCCATAAAATAATAACATCATTTACTAGTCTGAAAATTTCCATTAAAGGTTGAAACCGGTCCAGTCAAAAAATAAAATAAGTGGAATAAAGTAATAAATTCGTTTTAATTAAATCTATTTAAATAATTAAACTTTAATAACACCATACCTCACCGTTCGAGAGTTTTTGCTTATTTCAGATGTCACATGGATTCAATGGATGTGTTTTGAATAAACTTTACCACAACAAAAGCCAAAGTTCGAGAAATCTCCCCGTAGTGGTGAGAATAAATTCGAGGTACCTCAGCTTTTGGAACCTGTAAATTCAAGAAGCGGAACGTATCGAACCCCGATCAGTTGTATTCATTTGTCATTAGTGTTTTCCTTTGAGACCGCGAACAGTTCGATAATTGATTTCATCCGCCCTTCAAATTACAGGCCGTATCATGAGCGCATTGTATTGCTGACGACTAATTGAAAAGCAAAACTGTTTGGCTTAAACCGCGTCACATGGAAACGGGCACAATCAACACGGCTCCGCTAACCGCCGGCGACCATCCAAAGTCCCGCAAACGGCCTCAAACACACCCACTCTCGTTAAATGCTCATTAGGGGGCGAGAAGCACTGCTTTTACCGCTTTCCACGCCGGAACTAAATCACGCATTCGCTAATTGCTCATGAAACAAAACTTTCTTTTTTAATGCGCTTTCGTATTTATTTATAATTAAGCCTGAAGTGTCGGCGCCCCCGCGAGAGAGATTGATGTTTTGTGTTAATGATCGACGTTGTGAAGGTCAGAGCTACCCTTAACTTGTTCGGAGGCTGTTTACCCCGAACACCCCTAAATCAACAAGAGACATTTATAGCTTTTTTCCAGAATAAATCAAGACTTTTCGACGCAAGGATAAACATAAAAATTATAATCGATTTTAAACGCAAGCTCTTTTTTTTCAATTCATGCTGAAAATTCCCGGAATTTTTATATTCTTTGTGATGATGGCATCCAAGAGACTTTTCTAAGAAGACAAATGTTCGTACTCATTTTCATAACACTTTATTCTCGTTTGAAGGTTTTATTTGATTTTTTCTGAACTTTCCTCACTATGGCGAAAAGAATATCAAATGTCCTGTATTTTGATTCTATTTTCGGAGAAAGCAATAGTCAAAGAGTTTACAGCCCTGCCACGGAGGTCGGCTTATGTAGTATATATTAGTTTTTATCGTTTTCCATTGTTGCTCGAATAAACACGTTTTCTTAACAGATATCTTCGACATGAAATAAAACCAAAGTTTCAGTCGGCTTAATATTTTAGAGATATGTTCTTTGGCAGTGGCTCACCAGTTTTTATTTTTATTTTGCTGGGCGTTCTTCCTGCGTCTTTAATTTCACAGACGAAATTAATCCCTGGCTGGTTCAAGAAAATTCTCTTGATTTTATTTTTCTTCAGATGGGAAGTGCTTCGTCGGAGTCGGACATCCGGCCCACCCTCGAGAAGGCGAGTGACTTGAAAGAAAAATTAAGGAGTATAACAAATGTCCGGACCAGCATAATTCCCTTTTGGCGTAGTTTAACGACCAACCGTTATTGGAAAAAATCTAAGTAGCAATTAAGGCAACAATTTATAGACCTCCATAGGTCATCTTTCCGAGAAAAGCAAGCATGACTAAAAACTACACAAAAAAACATTCTACATCTCTTGCGTAGCTTTCGGACCATTTTGTGTAACAAGACTATTTTTAGAATGAACTCGGCTACATTACTGTTTTAGTCGATAAACCTATTAGTTCTTTGTATTCAGTAGGATGTACAATGGTTTGAATATAGTCCAGAAAACATCCAATATTTTTATTTTAAATTCAAGTAACATTATTTGAACAGCACCGTATATTAATATTTAAGACCAAATACCTGAAAAAAACCCTTGACTCTGTGCAGAAACGGGCGGCCCGTTTGATAGATTCTCCTATCTTAACAAACGGGTTGCAAACTTTGGAGTACAGACGTCGGGTGGGAATGTTCTGGTATTTCAATGGAAGATGCTCCGAGGAACTTGCGCTGATCCCTTCGGCACCGGTGCATAGTCCGCCAAACGCGCGCCCAACATTTGTACACGGTTGACATTCAATACATAAGAACGGGTCGCTTTTACGACTCGTTCTTATGTTCAACAGCTCGGCTATGGAACGATTTGCCGGCCTCTGTGTTTCCTCCCTCCTTCAACATGGGCCTCTTCAAGACCCAAGTTCACTCCATCCTTTCCTCAAAAAAACCTTTCACACAGCATCCCCAAAGATGACATAGGCCCTGAGGGAAATTGTTTTCCTCAAGGCCTCCTGTGTGGAATTATTGAAAAAAAAAAGTTTACGTTTCTCTTACACCCAATAATGTTATTAAAGGGTGTTATAATATTTCCAGCAGCTTTGATGAACCTTGACAGAGATATTTCACTAATGCAATAATGTCACACCGAAGTAAGTTTACTTTCTTTAAAGATAGTTTATCATATTACTTGCTACGCTTCTACTAATTTTAACTGAAACAGACTGAGTTATGTTAAAAAAAAAACTCTTTTCAAAAACTACGAGCGAAGTATTACTCGTTTGTATTTCCCAGATATTGTTTAACCAAGCATTCGTTCAGTACTAATACTTAAAAACCTTAATATTTTGTTCAATTGACAGTTCCAAACTTGTGTAATTCAATAAATTATTTACAAATAAATATATGAAATGTGTCAAGAATAACATTTGAAAGACGTTAAACATGTGTTTAAAAATAAATTCCCGTTCATTTTTACCATAACCAATCAATAACTTCCAAAATTGTTAGCATTATTACATTTTGGAACATAATATTCAATAATTCACAAGATGTATTAAATTGTGACATGCTATGAAGGTACAATTCTTAACAGAGGTATATTTTTAGATGTCGTATTTCACATGGCAGTATCACGTGATGCATTGCAATTTTTTATTAGAATATTTATTGGGTTATATAGTAAGTTGTTCGAGTGCCCAACCAAAAATAGTGATCAGGAAAATGTTTTTATAATAATTATAATGAATCACATTTTTACTTCTCCACACATAGAATTTAAATTATGCTTTAAATAAGTTCATTCTTATTTAAATATTAATTATAGAATTTGTAAGCAGTCAAAAGGTCTTCCGTAAATAAAAATGGATTGTTTATCCAAGACACTATCTAAGTGTCTAGATGTGCTCGGGTGGAGCTTTGCATAATAATACACATACTGTTGCCTTTATCGAGAGATTTAAAAAAAAAAAATTCCAAGTATTTTTCGAAGAGATTAATTAATTAATAATAAAAACGTTTTTAGAAACTTAATGGTAGAAACGTTATTCCTGGAAAAAATAGAGGTTTTAATTTAGTATTTCTATTTTTTTATTTTTCTGTTTCATATTTCGTTGCAAGTTACTGATATTGTTTCAATAATTCGTATCATAATTAAGTTTATTCGAATTTTAAAAAAATAAACAACTAAAGATATTTTTATCTCCTTCTAAAGTTTAGTATTCTCCGAGTACCGCTAAGGTAAAATATAACAGTTTAGATTCGAAACGTCTGGTCCTGTCGCTTGAAATGGCTTTAGCTACGTTCCGAAAATTCGATCCTAAAAATCAAGAATTTTCAAACCTTTCACCGCTCTTCTCCCTTCCCTCTTTTGACTTCGTTCAACTTTATAAAAATTCTAAAATCACACTTTCATCGGAGAGTTGAGACTTTCGTGCGTATTTTTTTTTTTATATAAGTAAACATTTATGTATTAGATTTTATTTTTTGTGTGCCATGTAAGTAAAAAAATGCATGTTTTTTTAGAAAACCGGTTCTTTCCAACCTTCCTTCTTTCATTTACTTCTGCTTCACAGTATTTCCCAGTTGGGTTAGGCTGCCATAGTCACAATGGCTCCGGACTTCAAAATCTGTAAATTATTTTTTTTAACAAGTGAAAAATTATTTTCTTTAATTTCAAATAACTAGTACACGTAATAAAAATATTTTCCTTTCATTAATTATACGTTGAAAGAGATTTCCAATTCTCTGGGGAATAAAATCGGTAATAGTTCCCAATTTATAAAATTAGAAGTTTATTGAAAATGCCAAGGTAGATAAAAAATAAAGAGTAGAAATTTTCTGTTATTGGCCGATATTCATTCTATAAGATAAATAAAAAGAGGGAAAAGGACTGATTTTTCCAAATAAATGGCTAAATTAAAGAGTTTTCATTAACTTTATATTAAACAACTCATTATGACTAATATTTTGCACATCACAAGAATGTTTAAAAATAAAGGGGGCATTCTACGGGGACAAAAAGAGTTTCGAAAATATTTTCAGCAAGACAAAAATTCTCCTTAAAATACAAAAGACAAAGAAACGTGAAATCAGGAAACAAGGTTAGGAGGACTAATGACTTTCTTTCTTTTTGTTTACTCGACGGCTTTGTGTTCCTTATGTTTTTACTGAGCCGAGGTTTTGAAATGGCCGCCGCTTTTCTGGGAAATTCTTTCATGAAACTTGACGGAATTGTAAAATTGTGTTATATTGTTTCCTGAAGTTTCCATTATTGCAAATTAGTTATTTAAATAATCGCACATAACAATGGATTCGTTTTCATGGTAATAGAGTATTGTTTCTTTTTCAAAAGCCTACCTTTATTATTTGAGTTTATGTATTTCATGAAAGTTCGTTATCAGCGTCATTAGCAGTTTTGTTTAAAAAAGAATAAGAAAATATATGAATAATCTATAAAATCTCTAAGAAATTATATGAGCAAATATAGTATAAGTATCGAAGTCAAGAAAGTAGGTTTATATGTTATTATAATAAATGATTTGTCCATTTACTAAAGATGTTAAAATTTTATAGGGTTAGTTAGCACTGGCAAAAAAAATGCATAGCATTTTTTTATTTTGAATTCATTTTTAACACAACTATTTCCAGCTTACAACTTCATTTTCATCGTGAGTTATGCAAGCTTTAAATCTTTCCGTTGAAATCTAGGACAAGCTGCTATATGATTTGTTCCTTTTTTATTAATTTTGGGTAGTAACTACTATATATAATATCGCTTTGTTTCAATGTAACAAATATAAGTTGAATTTTGTGTATACCGGTAGTACCTTATTGACTATTTTAATACCTTTCTTCTGAGTAGAATTGAATTCCACATTACAAAATAGATACTAATAAAAGAAACCAATTAATCCGTAATGAGTTCCGCTTCGAACGAGCGATATTCAATTATACTTTAGCAACATTAATTGTCACCCCTCGCGACTTTAACCGCGTGCGCTTTATCTAATTTTCCTAAGTTTTACGTGTAAATAAGTTAAGGCACGACGCCCACTCCAGCGCCGCGACGCCTGATAATCCGCGGCGCTGATTAAAACTTCGCTCGGGACAATGAGATCTGTGAATCCTCTCCGCGGTAACCTTAAAGACTTAACATCTAGCGCTGGAATTATCCTGCCACTTGAAAATTGTTCAATGCACTTGATCTTTAAACGGTTAAACAGTTCATGTTAATGCTGGGAAATCCTCTATTTAACTTTGAAGAAAACACGTTTTAGAATAAAATAAGTTTTAGCTTAACTCTGGGCAACTTCAAATCTCTAAGCCCGGGTAACATCAAGAACGTGATAGTTAACATAAGTCAATGTATTTCAAATTTATTTCGATTGATTCCATTTCATTGTCGGCAACCAAGGCATTTATTATTTTAATCTATCTCTGTAGACATTTCTGGTCTGAGACTGAAGTTGCGATAGTTGACAGTTAGTTATCTTTAATATATTATACAACAAAAAATTTAAATATTGAAACGCAGGCATCAAAAATTAATATGTACTACGGAAATGATTACAGTTGCTT
This sequence comes from Drusus annulatus, assembly GCA_022651775.1. Taxonomy (NCBI): domain Eukaryota; kingdom Metazoa; phylum Arthropoda; class Insecta; order Trichoptera; family Limnephilidae; genus Drusus; species Drusus annulatus. The sequence continues at coordinate 287,301 of JAGWCC010000276.1, forward strand.
TGACAATTAATTAAAAATGTACAAAGTAGAGTAGTATTATCTTACCACTTGGCCATGCAGGCCGTCTGATGTATGAATGTGAACGAATCAAACTGTCTGTGCTAAAAAAGGAGGGTTGTGTGGTAATTCAAACTATCTGCTTGCCTCTGAAGAAAATTCTCATATTGATTAGTTGTGGAGTTCTCCAAACATATGCAAGAAAAATTGTCTTTTCTGTCTTTCAATATAAATAATATTCGTCAAAACGTTTGAATCAGGCTTTATGCAATGACCCGATAATGTCACAAAATAAATACTTTATTGTAATACCCAGTCAGGTGATAATGTATATTTTTTACAGACGTCTATCTTTATTTGAAATTCGAAATTTCTTCATATGCTTGGCTTCCTCTTGATAGTCGATATTTGAAGTGGAAAATACTTTTTGACGTTCAAGCTAACGAAATTATAATATATCTTCGCGCTTCGAATTAAAGTACTTAGAATGTACTATATAGTACATGTATTTTGAAAGAGAAGTAGTAGTTTTAATCTTTTAAGATTTTTTTTATCTTGAATGAATTGAAACTGATTTAGGTTTTATTGAAAAAAAAAGGCTTTTTGTATTTCAAATACAAAACACAAAATCCGTATATTGAAGCAGATAAAATTCCCGAACGGTGAGCTTGTACGCTATGAAATTTTCAAGATGCTTTTTTGTAAAGAATTTTTAGGTCAGTGTAACATTTTTTTCCGCTTGCAACCTCATTTTTGTCACTAACTGTGTAATATACAATTTCATAATTCTTATTAAAATTATTAAATTGTAATTGTTAAAATGAAAAAAGATTATATTAATTATATTATTGAATCCGGTGTACTATGGCATTTTGAATTTGGTTATTAAATCACAAAAAAAATTAAAAAATAACCACGTTAACTCAATGGTTAATACCGATACTAGGATAGGTTTTTTCTTAGATTATACACCAAAAATAAACCAATAATAAGGGAAGCCAGAAAGAAAATAGTTTTTTTTTCGATCGAATCTAAAAGATTAACGGTTAATAATAAAAATAATGAAACATTTTTAAAGTTTACCACAACACAACATAAGCAACAGCTGTTCATTTAAAGTGTATGAAGTGATTAAGTATCTATAAAGCTTACAAGTTAAGTATTCTTCCGTTAGACAGTTTATCGCGCTTAAAATAACAGCAAAGCTTTCAACCGATTATAATCTGGAATGTTCCATGGGCTTTTCGAAGTGTGCAATCTATCAGTTTGCGGACTTTTACCGAAGAAAAGATGTGCTTATTTAATTTTTCAATCAAAGTTTGCCTGTAAAGCTTTGACCCAGTTTTTCAACAGAAAAATGGCTGATGCCTGCTTACGCTAATTAAGGAATTCAAGGTCAGGCTGATTTTATGAGAAATGTTTCAACAAGCTTTTATGGCCGCGAAAATTTTAAGTCTCGCTAGCAAAAAATGTAATAAAACGGCTAATGGGATAACTATTAATGACTGCCGGCCAATGATTTCGGAAATTGGATGAAACAGGGAGCAACTCAATCCGGGAGTGGACTCGCAATCAAGCTAGACCCTCAAGAGCTTCAAAATCGGTCCAGTTAGCCCCTTGCAAAAAAACTCTAGTTTCTCGCCGCACAGAGCAATCAACACGAGCCATGTTTATATTCCAGTAAATGAGTTAATATGCACCGCATATATTCCAGTAATTGAGTTACCATGCACCGCAGACGAATGCTTTTGGTAGATACTTAGATAATACGTTAAATGAAGATTTTTTTTGAAAACTACACAAAAAAAAATTTCATCCTTCATTCCTTAACATGTGTCCAGAAAGAGTTTCTGCAGAAAATTTCTAGGTCCATTGCAGATTGCCCAAAACTGCTAAAACGTATCCAACTATGAGTTTTTAATAAACGAACCATATCAGACACACTTTTTATTCTCCCTCGATGCAACATAATGTTTATCAAAACTCCTTCATCTATCGCGCATCTCATATGTGTCATATAACACACGCTATTCACAATTCGATCTATTTAACTCTGCATCGCACTCCTTTAAGTCTCATAAGCAATCTTTCAAGTACTTGGTAACTTTTGAGAAATAATCATTACAACTACTATTCTACTACCTTACTATCTGAATACAATAGTCAATCCCCACTACCCCTCCTCTTATCTCCATCCCATTTCAACAATTTATTTTGTAATATTATTTCTTAAATCTCTACATTTACCTAATATAAAACCTATAATTACTTAAATGTATGTTATTTGTTGAATGTATGTACTTAACTTTTACTGCATAACTGTTGATCTCTCAAATAATATATTTTGTTATAAAATTGCTGGGGTTATTTTATCAACTTTTTTGATCTGCCAGCATACCTACATATATGAGTTTTGTTATTTTATTTTTTATATCTGTCACAAGAAACGACTATTTTTGTTGGTTTAATAAATATTTTAAAATGTAGTTGATGTTTTGTTTTCAATGTTTTTTATCCCATCTAGCAGTGCAGTTTTTTCGGAACAAAATTAAACAGTTTATATTTTTAATGCTTTCAAAATAAATTGGTTCACAATAAAAGCTTACCAATCTTCTTAAACACTAACAATCAAAATGTATTAATTGGGACTGTTGGTTTAGGGTAGAAACGGTATTGTGAGGTATATAAATAAATATGTTTAAAACATCCCTATACTTCCACTTCTATTTTAATCTGTTAAAAAATAACACTCACTCCATTCTACTGCAGATTAACTTAATGATCAAACAAATTAGTTGATAGTACTCGTAGTATAAACAGGGCCATTGATAACAATCCTGTTATTTTTTAATATATTTGTCACTGCCAATTTATGAATTCGGAACATGTTCCACTCAAAATATGCGCGTGATATAATTTACCAATATTTCCAGCAATCCTTTAGCACACGTAAAAAGTTAATAACATAATTATATCGAAATTATCAAATTTTTGTAAAAACGTTCGATACTGGATTAATAAAAATTCTAAATTTTCTCGAATAGCCTCTGTTTCCATATTGAAATCGGCACGTTTTCGTTGGGTAAATGAGAAAATTCGGATATTTAATATCTTATCTGGTATCAAATGGAATTTTCACATTTTAATCACGCATCGGTAGGCGTCTCGTGTAGCCGCGCATTAAGCGGGTTGGCGTTAGAGCCGCGGAAAAAGCGCACGATAGGTAAAAGATAACGGGCAGATAAGGCCTACGGTTCGACTCTCCCGCTCGGGCTGGCCGCGGCGGAGGCACGCGGCCGAGATAGCGGGCCGGCAGAAGCGGATTACCTAACGGGCACCTACCGCTGCCTGGGGGTTGAATCTTTAAATCCTTGAACTCGACACTTATCGCCCACTTTTTTTCTTACCCTTTTTTAATGATATGGTACAACTCCAATTTGTTTTGGTCATAGATACAAAAGCGTAAGGCGTGGACTCTAAGATTTGGTTGTTTGTGACATTTGACATCGTCATAATTCATGGAGTATCGCCATTTTTTTTACATTCGAACGATCCCCGTTAAGGGCCAGCACCCAAGAATGACGCTTAACGTCACTTTGTAGCATACTCATACAAGCCACAAATGATTGGTAGTTATAAAAATGACTGAGGTTTCCAGTGAATACACTTTTTTAAATGCAATCCTTTAAATTCTATGAAAAATACACAAAAACGTCAGAAACGGTGCATTTTCAATAAATTCTAATTAATTTCATAAGGAATTTAATAGATTACTGTTGAAGAATTGTATTCACAGGAAAACGTAAACATTTTCCTAACTACCGGATTAGAATTGATAGATAAAGAATTTGTAGTTTCGCTTGTACTAGAAAACCAAATTGTGTGTATTTTTGGATGCTAACTTTCAAACGTCATTTCTAGGTCCGTTTCAGCTTTTATCAAATTGTGATCAACTGACAAGCAAAAAAGCATTACCGTTATTAAAATAAACATTAGTTGCAACTCATTCTTTTCAGCTATATCATCGTCGGAAAGGCAATAGGGCTTTAGCACCATTTCGGGAAGCTTACAATTTTAAGTCGACAAAAAGTTAAAAAAAATGTTCCAAACTAGTATCGCTTGAGTCAAGCATTCTCCCAAATATATTTTTTTACATATTTCAGATGGCTGAAGGGTCACAAAAGTCTTCAGAATCAAATGAGAGTCAGAGTCTTCGACGTAGAATAAAAACTGATCAAAACTTCAAATTTGACTCATTTTTGACCAAAGTGTCACTTAAGCCATTTGGCCTTTCCAGCGACGATATTCTTTTTAAATTATTAGTGCTATATTATTATCCTTATGTTTCCACTTTACCGCGTGATCAGAAGATTATATTACCATTTTCGCACAAGCATCAAACCCTTAATCCACCAGTGAAGCCCAAGTTTTATTTGTTCTCTGACGTGTGAAAGAGAGACAAGTGATAGTCACAGACTGATGGTGCGAGTGGGCGGAAAATAGATAAGGTAGTGGGCCGAGCGTTTTTTTTATTTCGAACATCTCCTGTAATTGTTTGAATTAATGAATTTTACTCTAGTACGTTTTATTCTCTAAAAAAAGAATAAACTGCGAAGTTATGTATCGTTCAATTGTTCATTTCAAAATGTGACTACATAAATATGAACCAAAATTTATCTTAAAGGGGAGTTGCAACTTGTTTTTTTTTATCTTGTGTATTATTCGTTCAACCAAATGTGTCATTCTTTTACATTCGTCCAATTTATCGAGAAATCTAGAACTCTACTAATAGCCCCAATATATCCTCTCCCTCTTTTTTATAAACGACGAATGTAACAGATAAAGAAGTTACAAGGAAGCTCTCAGCAGCAGCACCATATAACATCTCGCGCTCGGGCATCAAAGTCCGAATTCGCCACTGTTGCGCACATTTTTATTTCTATTCTTTGCCTTTCTTTCTGTCTATTTTTGCGCGCTTTTACACTTTCCCGTGTCATGTGACTGTAGCGAGGCCGGCGCGTAAAGAGACCCCCAGCCCGCATCACGTAATTACTACGATTTCATAATTGCCAACAAATCATTGTTACGGATCTGGGCACATTACCTGACCACGGCGGGCCTCAGTGAATTTAAAGCGGTCGTGTTGGGATGGTCCAGCTCGGGCGTGACCTATATTTTTATACAGCTCGCAGATTTGGAATAGTTGCTCTTAAAATCATGGCACTGTAATTATTCACCGTTTTAACACTGTTTAAATTTACAAAATACTTAACTAAAAAAAATGGTCCTTCTAGTTTGGAAAAAATTGGTTTGTTTTGTTGGAAAACGGCTCATTATTACAACACAGCGTTCAACAGTTCTAACACAGTATTTGTTTATTGATAAACAAACGGACAACAAAAATACACAACATGAAATGGGAAAAAAGAGCAACAGGGAAAGAACCGCACATGTATAATATTAAATGAAGCAATGACAAAAATAGGACAAAACATACATTCAAATTGAAAGAACATTCAAATCAAAGCCAAGGTCAAGTCAAAGTTTTGGTAGAGTCGTAAAAAATGACAAAAATCATTTAGACTGGTACCAAAATTTTTAAGACCATGGTTTGAGTTAACAAGTCTTGACATTCTGGACAGTGGAGAATGATACCAATAATTAATAAAGTGATGATTGAGGAACAACAATTCATTGCTTCTGTGTCTACAGAAAGGAATTTTGAACTGGATGAGTTACAACAAAAAGTCAATTATACAGTATCATTCATTTCAGTTCAATTGGTGATAGTCTTCGTTACATTATTGATAAAAGACGTGCGTACTTAACGATACAGTTATCAAGCAAACAATCTGTTTGCAGCTTTGACGGTATGATATTTGCAATGGATTTTCTGTCTGAAATTACTAAATCAACGCATTTTTTAAGCTCACAACGTAATTTCACAAACAACAATGGTGTTTTAAAGCACGAATTTAACTTTTAAATGTAATAAAATGTGATAAATGTTTTTTCCGATTTTTTCAAATACTGAATTTTATTAAAAATCTTGGGCTAGTCTGAGTTGTAAACTAGTCCCTTATATTCGGCAAAAATTCAAACACCATGTAACTCATATTTTAAAAACGTTGGAAGTGCATTTTTGTTAAATATTCAAATTGTTAATCAAGCGTACAGGTCATCACGGGAACCCTTTTCTTGTTTCCATAAATTTCACAAAAGCCCGTTGTTATTTTTAAAAACGAATTGTTTTTATAATGACTCTGAATTAATCTCTCAGCTAATGCGTTAGCCCGGTAATGGAGTATTCTAGACGTAACTATAAAAAGGTTTAATCCGGAGAAGTAAAAGTCTCAACTTAGCCGCGGGGTACGTTGTCAAAAAGCCTTGCCAACTTGGTGACGTATGTTTGAATTTGGGTGGAGGATGATTTTTTTTTTACTGTAGTGACGAATTTATAATATCGGTGCAGCGAATAAGGCAGGTTTAACAGCTGACCTGATACTTTATAGAAAGGGTTGCACATTCGTATTGTTGCACTATGTATAGCGGGAACTTTCCAGTTGCTACTTGCCGCTAGTGCATAGTTCGCAGCTGAGTGCCGAACGTACTACATCTATTTTTTTATGCAGCAGAACGTTTATGGCTGTCAAGAGAAAGTGTCTTTAGAAAGAATGCAAAGGAAAAGTCTCCCCTAAAAATTGACTGAACACAAACTAGGGGACGTGTAAAATGTTTAGGTTTTGGCGAAATCAAAAGGATACTCTCTTCTAGTACCACTGATTTACAATAACTTTGGCTTCATTAACGATTTTTTTCCGAATTATTAAATTTAGTTATTTCAAACGGGTTCCAATATTTAAATTTCATAAGAAATATAAATTAAAACATAATATTTAGTTTTCTCACCATTTTTGGATGATTTCTGTTTTCAAAAACGAAGTCATCTCAAATTTAAAGAAGGTTTTATCGAATAATAAACATTTCAGAAATTTTTATTCATGGTTTCTTTTGAAGCAATGTTATTTCGCAAACATTTTTTAAATTACTCTTTGCCTATTCGGTTACATTTTTAGCTAGAATTTCTAAGAAGTTATGTAGTATTTCTTTCCCTCCTCAAGAGGGTGTATAAACTACCCTGCAGTTCTGCCGCAGAGAGCTCCATTGCAACCTTTCCTTTTTGTTTTTTTATCATTTATAAAAAATGGGGGAAAATTACAACAAAAATATTAGCTGTATGCCTCTAGCAAATCCTTAGGGTTCTCCTAAGCTATACCGCTGTCATGATGTTTTTCAACTCATTTTTGACATTTTATCATAATTTGTCTATTAGAATACAATGCTTTGTCATACAAAATATGCCTACTTCCTTACATTCCGGTTTTCGTATAAAAATATATATTTGAAAGCATATTATGCCAAAAAGCAATATTTTATTTTGTATGATATAAAATTTACATGGTTTCAAGTACTGGATAATTTTTTTTTGTACCCCCTACTTTTTATTTCAGGCCCTCATTCTCTCAAATACTTCAGGGAGACTAACGAATAGTTTTGCCTTTCATATGAGTTTTTTATTGTATTGATACACCATTAAATTAACATAAACGTATAAATAATTATGTTATATGTAATAACCGGCGTAATAAAATAACCCTGTAAAGGTATTACGTAAGTAACCATTTCATATGGATTTACGTTTAAATAAAAACACCATCTTGCTATCACGCCAATAACCAACACATATGGAGAGGCGTAATTAAATATTATTTTACTAATATAGCTTAAGAAACTATTACACAAAAGTCACCCTATTAAAATAAATATAAAGACAAACCTTGTCAAATGTTTTTATAAAGTTTGACATATTAAAATACCTCCGTTACGCATAGCTTAAAGACCATTACGTAAGGGGTGGCTCAACAAAATAGCTTCGTAACGGTGTAGCTTATATAACCATTTCATAAAGGTCAGTCTATTAAAATAGCCTCGTTACTGCATAGCTAAGGAAACCATTACATAAATGCCGGCCTATTAAAATATCTCAGTACCGGCGTAGCTTAAGATACAATTACATAGGGGGTGGCCTATTAAATAGACTGTAATGGCACAGCTTAGGAAACCATTACATAAATGCCGGCCTATTAAAATATCCCAGTACCGACGTAGCTTAGGATACCATTACATAGGGAGTGGCATATTAAATAGACCGTAATGGCATAGCTTAGGAAACCATTACATAAAGGCCGGCCTATTAAAATATCCCAGTACCGAAGTAGCTTAGGATACCATTACATAGAGGGTGGCATATTAAATAGACCGTAATGGCATAGCTTAGGAAACCATTACATAAAGGCCGACCTATTAAAATATCCCAGTACCGAAGTAGCTTAGGATACCATTACATAGAGGGTGGCATATTAAATAGACCGTAATGGCATAGCTTAGGAAACCATTACATAAAGGCCGGCCTATTAAAATATCCCAGTACCGAAGTAGCTTAGGACACCATTACATAGAGGGTGGCATATTAAATAGACCGTAATGGCATAGCTTAGGAAACCATTACATAAAGGCCGGACTATTAAAATATCCCAGTACCGGCGTAGCTTAAGATACCATTACATAGGGTGACCTATTAAATAGACCGTAATGGCATAGCTTAGGTAAACATTACATAAGAAGTGACCTATTGAAATAGCCTTGTAAAGATATCACTTGTAGAATCGTCACACACGCAAGGAACAATTGCACGTAACAGTACCATTATTAAAGGAGCGGTCAATATAATACATTGTTAACTATGACCCTTTAACGGTGTATTGTCATACTATGGTAGATACCGATTACACGTGGCAGGCAGTACCAAATAGCCCCGTCACGTTATTACGTAGGTAAGTATTAAGCACGGGGCTATCGTGTTCCTATTGCGTGAAGAAAACAGTATCGAGTTCGCGCAGAATTTGTGCCGTAGATGAGCCTTAACTTTGGCAATAAGAACATAAATCTCTGAAGGGATGGAACAAGTTTCTTGGGAGATTGTCGGTGAGGAACATGGTGCCATTGTTATTGCCTCTTGTTTCTCTCGGTGCTTTTGTCAGGCTACCGAGACACAATTACTGCGGCAGGCATTTATTTACTCTAACTTTGCAAATTAACGACACAATGATTAAATTACGTATTCATTTAACATTTTCATTTGCATATTACACAAAATCTAACTTTGTTCCGGAACAAATTTGTATCCGATTGTAAGCTAGTAAGAAAGGTAGCTTTTTACTAAGGAATCTTTAGAAGAATGTCTTTGAACTGTTTATAGAATTGTATTTAGATTTGATAATATCAACCATTATTTTGGCAAGCTTTGAAATACTACAAATAGCCAACATAATAGAGAATTGTAACATTTCTAAGTACAATTATTTAAATCTCATTTTGTTTGTTTTTCTAGATTTTGCCTATGCTACCTTAATCATCGGAATAATAAATGTGTTCCTCAAAATAAATAATAACCATTCATATATGATTCGGTACTTCACAATTTTGTATTTCACAATTTGTTAATAACCTTAGTTATGATTTACTTATCGCTTTGTGGTTAATATTTCCAGGTGTTTCTCAACCTTCTTCATCCCCATCTCCTTCCCCTCCTCACCACTTTCAGCCTTACAAAACACCCAAATTGGAAATGCCATAGTTTTACTGTCTCCAGACTGTTGGGACTCTTGTGCGGTATTAACTATGAAAAATAAACCAAACTCTCAATTTATCGTTACAAGAAAGTGAACTGCAAATCAGTAGAAAGAGTCAGAAATAAATAACTTCTGAATGAGCCAGGGTTGGAGATGAGAATGAACTACTTCTGGCTTCTCGCGTTTTCGGCAGCGAGGTATTTTTGCGTATTACAATGGACGTGATGTAATGCCTAGTAAAATAAAAAGAAAGCATTCAGATGTTGGTTTCCTTAGCACGAAAATACAGTTTTAAGCTAACACAACCGTCTTAACCTTATATTGTGTATGATATTTACAGAATGTATATATGTACTGAGATAACAAATGGCAGTGAGGCATGGAACTGGCAGAGGAAGGATGAAAGTAGAGATCTTTGAGACGGATGTGCGGTAAAACCATGTATGACCGTATTACAAATGTGGATATCCGGAAAGAATGCAAGGCTGATATGAGCGTAATGGATAGGATCAAGAAAGGGACGCTTAGATGGTTTGGGCATGTAGAGCGAATGAACGAAGAAAGGAGTGTGAAAAGAATATATGATGCGAAAGTGAATGGAAGAAGAAGTCGAGGACGCCCGAGAAAGACATGGCACGATCCAGTAAATCAAATACTTGAATCGGGTCATGTGAAGAGTCAGAATAACAGAAGAGTATGTATGAGACGATGTATGAATGTAAATGAAGCAAGAAGTGTGTGCCAAGACAGAGTTGTATGGCGGTCCGTCCTCTCTGCCTACCCCTGCGGGGAAACGGCGTGATGGTTAGTTAGTTAGTTAGTTAGATAACAAAATCGTATTCATAATTTCACACCATAACAAAAAGCATTATAATTTTGAAGCATGATTAAACTATTGCAGCCAATAATAAGCATTTGGAAAAAATATATCACCGCCGGAAAAGCAAAAGGGCTGAAGCGCCTTTTTGGGAAGTTCAAACCAGTTTAACGTTTTTGGGAATTTTACACCACTTTAAAGTTTTTTCGTATTACAATTAAATTTAAAAGTCTTCAGTACCTGGTTAGATTTTGAAAAAAAAACCGGCAACTTAATGCTCTGACTGAGTTACCTGAAGCGACTAACAGCTTAAAAAATTCCCAAATTTATGTCGCTTGAGTCAGGCGTTTTCCCAAATAATAAATATATTTTATATGGCTGAGAGCCACAAAAGTCTTCAGAATTAAACGAGAGTCAGACCATTCGATGTAAATAAAAAACTGATCAAAACTGCATATTTAACTCACTTTTAACCAAAGTGTCGCTTATGCCCTTTTACCTTTCCAGCGACAATATGTTGTTTTAAATCTGATTTAAGCATTAATGATTTCTGATGTTGCTTATTATCTTGTGTAAGAAATAAGTCCTGTTAAGATGTTATTTTAGAATAATTCTGTTTTTTTTAAGCTCGAACCCAGTTGAGTCAATAATTTAGTTTTAGCTTTACTTTTTTTATTCTAATTATAATTTACATAATTTTCAACTGAATAATAATAACTTACAAACCACTTGATATTACTAATGTATTTATAGGCTTCTTCCAGGTTATTTTTAATTCATTCATTGGTATAATTCTGATGGTTTCCGGCAGCGCATTATAATGTTCCATCCCTTTATAAAATAAACCATTTTGTGTTTTGATTATATTCTTTTTTGGTAGTTTTAAATCATATTTGAGAGTTTTCTGTAATAACATATATCGCCAAAGTAAACGTGGCATAAAACCTGATCATAAAACGAGTGTATATCATAAAAATGAGACGTTCTATCAAACACTTAAAAAGGACATTATGTTTGACTGAAATAACAATAATTCCTCGGTCCACTTTTAGTTTGTAGCTAGAACAAGATGTTGTATCCTTAACGCGGCCGTTCCAAGAACAAATGGCCGAGAAGCGCGATAAAATGGAAATATTTCGTATTACGGCGAAATCGTGTGGGAAGAACATAAGAATAATAACATGCAATTATGATAATGGCGAATGATATTTTGTTTATTTTCACCTTATTTATACTCGGAGTTAAATATTTTATTCCTTTTTCGTGTGACAAATAGAGACATTCGGTACGACATTAACGCAATAACCCAAAATAACATCACTGTATTTTACATAAGTCTGCGTCCCGCAGGAAAATATTGAACGATGGATCGGGTAGGTACCTACAGAGATTTTTTGTGTAATTGTGTGAGTAACATGTCATGTAATCCCCGATCGATAGTAATCCCCTTTTAAGTGGAAAATGCTAATTAAATATAATCGATATGTGATGGGTAACGGCTTTTACATAACTTCTATGGTGAACAATTTCTACGTAATTATTTTGAAGGATTTTCGCTGTATATTTTCATAAGTTTTGTTTGTACATTCTTTTACGTTTAATAATTTCCTTAATTTCTGTTGTACAGTCACTTCACAGGACCTTTTTCAGAAAAAAAAATACTGAGTAGGCGATTTGCAATCTATTCATGACGTGATCCCTGTTTTTGGCAATTGTGTGATCTTTTCTTTGAGAGAAAATTTTATGTGTCGCTACCTTGTCAAATATGTTTTTTCCACAAAAGCCTCATTTTTTATATAGTTTATATAAGCTTATTCAGAGCATATATCAACGATTTAAATAATTTTAAACAGGTTGATATTTTTGTTTGCTTCGACAGCAAATGTGATGAAAGAAAAACATCGGTAAAATATAGATGGCAATTCTTTCCTTGATTGTTTTTTTTATTTGACAAGCTCCCAAAAAGCACAGAAACTACAACGGCTCAGAAAGCTTTAAAGTAGAGAATGATCAGTTATCTCGATAGAGTTACCTTTTGGGGTAAGAATAACCTTGTCGAATTTAATGTTTTAAAGACCCAATCATGACTAAAAGGGATCGAAATGACAATCTGGTCTCATTCAGCGGAAACAATCTACCCAACAAGCCTTCCATTGATATTCTTGGTGTAACTTTAAGCGACCAGCTAGGGTGCAGGGGCTCCATCGATATCAGTTAAGTTAGGCTTTCAGAATTTGGACGTACAGTACTGAGACCGCAGATACTTGAATAGTACACAATGATCCACTACAAATATGCGCCCTACTGTTGAATTTTGCAGCCATCTCTGGTATGGAGTCTCAAAATACCTTAAAAAAGAGAAAACGCTCTGCGTAGAAACGTATGGTTCGTTTGATAGATTTCCATATCTTAATAAAACAGATTGCAATATTTTATACAACACAGTCATCGGGTGGGTATACTGTCCTTACTCTACGGGTATTTCAATGGAAGATGCTTCGAGGAACTTGCATTGTTGAATCTTACGACACCGGTCCATAGCCTGGAAACACACCAAACGCGAACTTTAAATGTTTACACGGTTGACATTCGACACATAAAACGGGTCGCTTCTACCTACAAGTCGTTCTCGTGTTCAGCAGCTCGACTGTGGAATATATTTCGACATCTGTGTTTCCTCCCTCCTACAACACAGGCCTCTTCAAGACACAAGTTTACTTCTTTCTTTTCTCAAAAATACTCTCCACACAATATCTTGAAATCTATATCTTCTGTATGGAGCGCACTTTTTTTTAAATATGCCTGGCTGTGAAGTAACCAAATAATTTCCATTTTGCAATTTTGCTAGATAAAATATTTTGCACCGTAATTTTTATCGAAGTTTTGATATTATCCAGAATATCTAAGAAATTGGTGCAAAGAGTTTTTTAATGTTTAGATTCTCTAATTTCTATAAAAAAAATAACACAAAAATATTTTCTTACGCGATATGATTTCGTTAAGCACCGACGTTCAAAGACGCTTAATTTCCTGATTTGTTTTCATTAGCTAGTATCCAATGCATATTCCATGATGACTTCAAATTTAATTTTCATCACAAGAGTAATTTTATTTTTTTTTCAAAGAAATGCCACCCAAATTTCAAAGCCATATATAAAGCCATAATATTAAAACACATTTATATTTCCGCCAGCAAAAAGAATTTTCTATTCAAATTTTGAATATTTTTTTAATGAATATCAAACCTTGGGTAGGTAAAAAATTTAGGAAGAAGATTTATTTTTCGATGTTCATTATTCAAGCAAAATTGTGAAAATGAATAAAATATTATTTGATTCAGAACAATTCAGAAAACAGAATGTGGTTTATTCTGGATAAACGTGAAAATCAGACTTCAGTATGAAATTTTCAATATTCAATAATATCAATATTAAGTAAGTGGTTATTCAACTTGTACATGGATGCAAGAATTGAAAGGTGTATGATTGGATATGAAAATGAACAATCTAACAGTATGTTTCCCGTTATCTGCTGATGAAGCGGTGCTTATTTCTAACAGTATGGAAGATCCTACAATATCTCGTGTCTAGGATAAAACGAAGTATGTATGCAGAATGAATTAATGATGAATGCACTTAAGTCAAGGTTTTTGAAAGAGAGAGTACAAAAACAGTGTGCAATATAGTAAATGATATATAAATACTTGGAGCAAGTGGATGGTTTGTGTACTAGGAAAGTATGTTTACGAGAGACAGCTTTTATTAAAAGAATGGTGAATGCAGGAAACTCTATTAAAAGAGGACTAAGCACGGTCTACGGAAATGGTTTAAAAAAGCGAAACTACTAATCTACAACAGAGTGCTGATACCAACCTTGATTATATAGCAGTAAGGCATTAAATTGGTAGAGGAAGGATGAAAGTCGACTGAAGAATGTAAAAATGAGACAACTGAAGCTCATGTGTCTTAAAATTAGGTACGATCGTGTTAGAAATGTAGAGTTCCGGAAATAATACAAGACTGATATAACCGTAATGGATAAATTAAGAAAGGAGTTCTTAGGTGGTTTTACACACAAAGATTGAATGAACACAGAAAGGAGCGTAACGAATAGGGTCATGTCAAGAGTCAGAAAAATAAATAGAAGAATGTGTATCAGACAATACATTAATATGTATGAATCATGGAGTGTGTGCTAAGACAAAGCTTTGTGGCGGTCCATCCTCTTTGCTTATCCGCGCAAAAACGGCGTAACGGTTTGTTAGTTGTAATATTTATATCAATTAATAAATATTTAAAGGCATATCAAGGTTAAAGTGCCAACTATAAAATGCGATGGAATAAGAAAAAATACCTTTGGCCACTAAACCTCCACTCTTTGGTAATGCAACAATGAACAAAACGTTAAAATACCTAAAACGCCACAAGCAGATACCAAGTACTTTTTATACGTGCCATACATTTAATTCCCGTGACTAAGAGTGTAATGATAAAATTTGTTAGCTTTTAACCATAAAGACAATCGTCAAAATTTTTTTTGATAAAAGTCGACAAACATGAAGCATACTGGTTTTCAAATACTTTTTGGTTGTAATTATATTAGTAATGTAAATTGTTAATAAAGTTGTGCCCTATACCGATCCTTGAGGAACACCAATGTTGTTTTCCGTTGGTTACAATACTGCGCTATCAAGTTTTGTTACCTATTTTATTCCTTGGAAGTTTTGAATAAGTTTAAAGCAACTTTTGGTAGACCGATAGGATCTTATTTTTCTTAACTTATCTTTTTTTGACAGTTTTTTTTAACTTTTTTATCGTTTCAAAGGCTGTTTTCAAATCTTTAAATTAAGTAAAGTTACTAGATTATTATGAAAGGCATAAAAATATAAAAAATTTAAAGCCTTTTTAAATCAATCAAAAACATTTTTTTCTAAATCATTATTTGCGAGTGTTTAACTGATAACATCAAATGCCTAATTCGTGAGGCTATGAATCGGGAAAACGATCAGTTTTCTCTCCTTGTTACTTCCATCTGACCAACCTTGATCTGTTCCAGTAATTAACTCTATGGAATTCTAAACTCCATAATAATACTATCTTCAGTTGGTACCGGAACAACTTTGAGGGGTGTCTTACTTAACTTTGAAGTTTTAGATGAGTTTCGGTCAGAATGGTGTTCGAACCTTGTCACTGAATATTTCAACGTGATACTATAATTCGTCGTACCAAATGGAAACTGATAGTGATTATTAATTACACCATCTTCCACGCTATCATCTCGAGCATTGACCTAAATATTATTTTCACTTTAACACCCCTTGTAGTGGATTTAATCAAAAAAATTACAACTATAAATATAACATTAAGATGAAAACAGAATGCCGAGCGATATAAAAACTAACCAGAAGACTTTTCTTGGTGAACCCGAATCGAAAACAAAATGAGAACACAGGGAGGGGGCGGTTTATCTTAATAAGATTTCTATGGTTCCTTAATCAGCAAGCAACTAAATTAATAGTCCAAAAAGGCCATAGCCGATCATCATGTCAAGAGTCAGAATAACAAAACAGAGTGTTTGAATATGAATAAAGCAAAGTGGGTAGAAAGACAGATGTGGTGGTCCATTCTCCTTGCCTACCTCGGCAGAAAAACGGCAATAATTAAGTTAGTTTTAGGAGAAGAAAAATCTTAAAGTTCTCGCCTTGTAAACTGAAAACGCCATGAATCAACCCATTATATTTAAGAACTCACTATAATACATAATTTATTCATGTTACCAAACTGGGCAACTTCAAAAATCGAACATTCAATAAAAAAATTTCAAATTAATTCCCCAAAATTCGTTAATTATTTCTATACCCTTCAAAATCTTCTAATTTCTGTCAATTTTTCCTTGTAAAATCCACCTTCAACCGCAAAACTTCTCTCGTGCCTTTAATTTGTTTATTTTTTATATTGATCTACCCGTGTGAACCAGGCTTTATACATCGACTAGGAAATATTTTTAAATAAATGTAAAATGGTTTTTCACTTTTATTTTTATCAAATATTTGAACTGGAGGTGGTCTTCTTTTTTTGTGAATACCACACATGAATCCCAACTGTCTGAAGCCAGTGGGATCGAGGCATCCCCTATTGAGACATGTTGTGAGACTAAAGCTAGTAAAGAGGGGAGGAATATGGGAAAGATGAAGGTAGAGAAGTACCTGGCTATTTATATTCAGTCACAAAAACAGCTATTGCTATTTCAAGCAACGTTTCGATTCTGGATGATGTTCACCAGGGCAATTTTTAGAGTATCTACCACTCTGAAGCGTGCTACAAATACACCATTTTTTTGCCTCGAACCCATGAATTCTGGATTCTCAACCGATAACTATAACTTTTAATTTGTAAATATAAATTCTCTTTTAAAACTTTTTTAAAGTTCTTACAAACTTTTCAAATATTTACAATACAAATACAAAAACAAATGCATACATTTGTTTTTCGTTTATAACAATAAATAGGCGTAAGCAAGATAAAAAGCTGTTTCTCAGTGACGTTTATCAAGTGCATAGCTGTCGCATCAACTCTAATGGCACGACCTATACCTGCCATAAACATATCGAATAATATTAGTAAAATAAAATATTATGTTTCCAGCCTTGAAGCCATTCTAATAAAATCTTCCGATTTTAAAACACTGTTGAAAAATCATAAAAGTTTGCTAAAACTGTATGTTTAATGGGTTTATAATAGTAAAACAAATACTGATTTGAACCCACATACGTACATATTAGTTAATATAATTTCCCTGAGAGTACGTACAAGTGAGATCTTTTCAAAATTAAAACTGATCCATCCAAATTCAAACAACCAATAGAAAGTACCGACCCAGAATGTACAATTATTTTTATTCTGTATTTAAAATTGGTAACTACCTCTATACCTATTTAGTTATATTCCATGATTTTTCACGGGTAAAAGCTTACTTTCACTAAAACTGTTCTATCGAAATCATACAATTTATAATTGGATGGTGTGCAATGATGAATTAATTGCCTACGTCGAGTTTTGTACAGAAATTATTAGAAGCTCATACTTGCATAAATCTAGTTAATTTATTTAATTTTTATATATATTACCTGTAAACTAATAAAATTTCTTATTATTCTTTAATCATTTTCTCAGTTGATGTTTTGCCTCTTTCATTTTATATTATGTCTCTTTCTCTTTGTTTCTTTGTTGTAATTTTAAACGTTATTCTATTGTTTTCTTATTTTATTTTTCATTGTGTTATCCCTCTCTATGTATATCCCCACACTTTGTATTTTTTGTTTGGTTTAATTTTTTACCCTTAGGCTAATCGAAACCGGTCATAAAAATAAAAATAAAATCCGTTGTCTCATACAAAATAATTATTTCATTTTTTGTTTGTTTTTTTTTAATTCAATCAATTGTACAAATTTAATGTACAAAGGTTAAAAATTAATTGTTTATGATAATTACCTTCCTAGTTGAGAAAATTATCGTGCTTAGGGAGGGAGTACCATCATGGGTTTCTTGAAGTTATTTTTTTATGATTAAAAATGAATATAATACATTTTAGTTTATTTTATTGAAAAGTGTATTTTTATTTTTTCTTTAATATTTTGTAGTTGTTTACATCTATTATATCTTTAGGAAGTTTGTTGAAAATCTTAACTGCTGAGTAGGAATAGTATTGTTGCGCTGTTGTTGTATTGAGTTTTGGGGTAATTATTTGGCCTAACGTTCTTAGTCTGGTGCTCACTGAATCCAAATTGCTTTTTTCTTTGTGGATTTAAAGTAATTCATTTTTTATATATAATTTTTTTTAAATCTAAAACTTTGAATTCTGTAAATAATCCGTCAGTAGAGTAATCTAATGGCTTTTTAATGATTATTTGTATTAGTCTTCTTTAGACTATTTCAAGTGGGGCTAAGTTAGTTTTATACACACCTCCCCAGCCTATTATTCCGTATTACAGAATTGATTGGGCCAGTGCGTAGTAAGTCTAGTTTATAATAAATAAATAGTTTATAATAAAGGTTCTTGTAATTTACGTATTAGTTTTACAGTTTGTGTAATGTGTTCAGTCCACTTAATATGATGGTCTATTTTGAAACCTAAATATTTGATATGTTCCTTTTTTATCAGTGTAGAGCAATTATAAGATTTGCAATATTCAGGAATTTTTTTACAAGAGTTATGAATAATAATATAGGAATGTACCGTTGGAAGGTTTTTTTTAGATAGTATAAATGTAATAAAGTAAGTTTTGTCCGAGTTTAAGCATAGATAATTATCATCAAGCCAGTTATTAGTGTTGTTTATTTTTACATTCGCACGTCGGTAAGAATTTTTTTTTAAATTTTATTATTAACGTTTTCAATTTAATTTTTTTTTATTTATTTTAAATCTTGTATTAATAACTATATACTTAACTTTATGTCAATTTCTTAGTTTAATCTTTATGAAACGGTTTGTGTCAACAAAATAAGTTATTCGGAGAGTATTTTCTTTAAAATGATTAAACCATTAATTTTCAAACATCACGTAAAGATTACCGACAACGATTTTAAACCTTACAGCATGCAGTAGTCCCCGGAATATTGTATATTCCAGCATGTACTAAGAGTTTTCTAAGAAACGTCGTTATTAAATTATGATATTGTAATTTCACCTCACCTTAACGAGAATTTCCGCATAAAAATCTGAATAAATTACCAGTCTCGCTATAATAGCCCTATAATCCCGTAAAAATCTGATTCCTTGGCAAGCTAGAGGTGATTCTGCTCGTGTTGCCGGGGCCCGTAGAAAACGGTGCCACCTTAAATTTCATTAACGATAATAAAACGGTAGCCCGCACTTCACCTGCGCAATTTTTCATTAGCACTTAATTTTCCCGCCTAACGGGACTCGCACACTCGCTTAGGCGGACTCGGATCGTTCTCACTCAGTTCTGCTAAGTGACGACATTGAACAGAGGATGTGTTGCATTGATTGCTTTGGTTACCTCATCACCAAGCGTCATTCCTCTCTCGCGCCTTCTTAATTCAACTTTTTTTCATTATTATAATCTAGAAAGATATGTATTTTACTGTATACGCTCGAGTGGGCTTTTACATATTAAGACTTACATTAATCTCTTATTTTCTTTTGTATTATTATTTATGTAATTACACATTATTTTCTTGTATTATTGTTTTATGTCATTTTTTTCTTTCTTTATTTTCACTTCTATTATTATATTTTTTATATGGCAGACAGAATATTGTACCCACCGTTCTGTTTCGCTAAAATAAAACTTTTTATTATAAAATAATGAAAAAAATAACATTAATTGCTCATACAAATGAAAGAATAATTGTTAAATGGTACTAGATTACATTCAATTACCATTGGTTGAAGATATATGATATTATATATCGTCGCCGGAAAGGCAAAAGCGCTGGAGCGCCATTTTGGGAAGTTTACACCAGAGCACTTGTTTTTTGTTTTGGTTTTACGATAAAATTCTTAAATATCTTTAGTACCTGGTTGGATTTTGAATAAAAAAGTTAACTCAGTGTTCCCAGTGAGTTACCTGAAGCGACAAAAAGTTACCAAAGTCCTAAACTTGTTACACTTGAGTGAAGCCTACTCCCAAATGGTAAACATATTTTAATTGGATGAAGGGCCACAAAAGTCTTCAGAATCAAACAAGAGTCAAAGCATTCTTCGCATTTTTCGATCGGTTAAAAGAGTAGAAAAAAAAATCTTTGTGATTCAAATGATATAATACTACTACAAGAAACAGAGAACAAAAAAATGGAAATGACCTCATCATGGAATCCCGTCAGATCGCGAATTCTAACACAGAAGCTCATTGGAGTAAGATATTGGCCCCATTAATCTTAATGCTGCCTGGATGGACTCCCTCTTGATAGCCTTACATGAGACCTAATATCCTATTTTTACATTTTTTTTTTAATTAACCATGAATTTATATTTTTATCTTTATTATTGTGTATGTATGTATTTCAACTTTATTTTATGTATTATTATCAATTCTGAAATGTATTGCATTGCACTACTCCTGCATACCTTCTGGAATAAAAACATTATTAATATTATTGTTATTCCACAAACACCCAGCGCGTTGTACTAAAGGTGCAAATTATTATGTTTTTTCTACATCCTTGACAGTTTGCTTGTCTCGTGCCCAGCCTCTCTGGCTCAGCGATTTACACTCAAATAGGCACCTTCCACCTTTTCAGCTTAGAGGAAAACTGATTTACATTTCACATAACTTGTGGATTCAAGGATTGTCGTAACTTTGCTTATGATGGAACTCCGATAATGGAAATACTTCCTTGGGAGAAAACTTAACAAAGATAAAGTGGGTTTATATTCTTAACATGTGAAAGGTCCCATTTCTATCTCAAAACGGGTTCTAATTTTTTTTTTACACAAACGATCGACGTAATATTTTGCTTCAAATCTCCTGAAAAATTTATCAACTGCGAACTTACTTCATATTTTTCCAGATCTTATTTGATATGTATTTTAAAAATTGTTTTGTGAATATAAAATTGTTAGTTCTTATTAAAAAGTATCTGGTTTTTAGATCTGGTTAGAGTCCCAACTGCTTCTAACCGTCTAGAGCCTGTGAGACTATGGCGTTCCCAATTGGGGTATCTTATGGGGTTGAAGATAATGGAGAAAGGAAGAGATGAGGAAGAAGAAGGTTTGAAAGTAATCACAGTCGATACACTTGTTTATTCCTACCAAACGCATCTTTACGCTACCATATTTTCATGACAAACTTTTCTGAAAACTTTGTTCAGGACTGATAGAGGACCAAAAATAATTTGGATAGCATTTTTGATATTTTAATGTAATCAGAATTTGAATGCCATTGTAACTTCTCCCTTTGTTAAATACGTTGTTTTATATAAAGATGGAGATGTTATAACGGATCTATCAACAGTATGCTATAACATAAACTGAGAAAGAGTGTTTCATTTTACAAATAACTCCCGGCGAAAAACTTATAGGAGTTTCAATACTGTTCAAAATAATCTGATTGGCTAACTAACTAACCATCACACCGTTTTCCCGCAATGGTAGGTAAAAAGGACGAGCTGCCATACAACTATTTCTTATCACACACTCCTTGTTTTGTTCACATTCATACATCGTCTCATAAAAACTCTTCTGTTATTCTGACTCTTCACATGACCCGACTTAAGTATTTGATTAATTTGATCGTGCCATATGTTCCTCGGGCGTCTCCGACTTCTTTTTCCATTCACTTTCGCACTTTTAGTTTCATCTGTGAATAGTGGTGTTTTTCCAGTGCGAAATATTTTTTTTTTTCTGCGTTGTTTTTTTTACACACTTTTTTCGTGCACAGTTGTCGCAATTTTTTTTTTCAGCTAGATACACAATTTCTATCGTGAACTATGGAGGTACCAAATGTCCAAGTTCTAAAAAATAGTATAAGACGTCACTTTATTTGTTCCATATTGTATTACTACTTGTAATTAACATTTTATTGTCGAAAATCAAAAAACAGGAATATTTTTATTTCAAACATTACATTTACCATCACAAAATATTTTCATCGGTCATGAATATTCACATGGAAAAATTGAGGAATCTGAAATGTTATTAGTTCTAAAACATCATTTCGGGACATGGGAATAAATATTGAATAACCGATACAGTTCCAGCTAAACTACTTACTGGACGTCTGCGATCCCTGTGCATTCACCCCCCTCCCCCCCCTGTCAATGTCCTTATCAGCTTCTCCGTCTCTCGAACTACTCAAACTCATCCACTTGTTCTCCGGGTTCGCCGTTCACAGCTATAATACGGCACAGCGTCATCGCATACTCTTTTTCAAATCAATATACCTGATAGTTCGACGGCTTTGAAGCTCAGGTGTCTGCCGGCAATCGGATGGATTGAGTTCAAATCCCGCAGTGGGAATCGATGCACTTTATTTTAATGTGATAACTACACAGGAGTATTAAGTGAAGCCAGTGGTACTATAACATCTCCCTGTTGGGGTATGTGGGAAGGCTAAGTAACCGAGAAGAGAAACCTTATGAAATACATGGTCACTAAACAACTGTTGTGTTCAGCTTTATGTTGGCATCACTGGACGCCGCTTGTGTGGGGTCGCTTAAGTTTGCGACACTAGTGCGTCACTCTGGTTCATGACCTTATCCATTTAGGAAGTCTATAAAAAAGATGTAATACATAAAAGTGTTTTTAATATCTCTCCTCTCATACATAATAATGACTCAAGCCATTTCAAGCAACGTTTTCATTTTGTGTAGTGGTATATTACCAGAACGATAAGAATAGTATCTACTACTTTTAAGTAGATGAAAATAATATGGCCTGTTTCTTCTTAGATTTACCTGCACTAGCCGAGTTCTGAATCCTCGACGTCTGGTTCCGGAGCCAAAGAACTAACCGCCCTAAATTAAAGCCGTCACTCCAATTTCAATATTAGTTATGCTTAGCAAAGGTTTGTTTTACAATTCTTTGGATTATTTGCTTCACTTTTCAAGTTACATCAATACTGTTAAGCCTTCAGACTGGTATTATCATTAAATCATTTTTGTTAGAATTAAAAATGGCACCATCAACATGCAACAGGCATCAAAGTTTCGTATTGTTAATTTCTTATTATAATCTTGCACTAATACCCATGTGCAAATTGAATTACAACGGTGACATTGCAGTCTTGCTTCACAACTTGCATGATATCAAACCACCATGTTAAAATAGCGTTCATCTCAATACGCGCAACGTTTTCTTCGTGGTAGGACGCGATTTACTGTAGAAAAATCATTAATGCTTTCCTCAAATAAAAAATACATGAAAACTTATCTCTGATTTTGCTTGAAACTTTTCTAATGACAATTAGAAAATATATTGTAAAAACCTATGATACCTACCTAAGGGCGATAGTAGTTAATGTATATAACTAACTACCACGCCTTTACAGGGGTAGGCAAAGAGGACGGACCGCCATACAACTCTGTCTTGGCGCACACTTCTTATCTTAACATGGTCCTATTCAAGTATTTGATTCACTTGATCGTACCATGTCTTTCTCGGGGGTCCCCGACTTATTCTTCCATTCACTTTCGCATCATATATTCTTTTCACACTATACACATATATTTTTAATAAATGAAAGGAAATGGATAAAGTTCATTTGTAAACATTAAATACGGGGAAATATTGGTTTAATCAATTTTAACTTTCCAACTGTCTAATCGACGGCAATTAAAATGGAAAACAATGTTAACTTGACTTCTCACAAGAATTTATTATATTTGAATAAAAAAATATTATGATATATCTTAAAATAAAACAAATCACATGATTTTTAGTAAACTTATAGCAGTTTTCTGTTTCAGGTCATAAAACTTTTTTTGGCAAAATACGATTTTTTAATATTTATGAAAAAAATATTATATAACAATTTTATGGCACATCGTCTCGTGGGAGTATTTAAATGTCAACGCTTTTAGAATCGTTTGAACGATCAAATGATTTACGAATCTGTTTACAAATAAAATATTCAACGAATGCCCAGGATAAATATTGAATGTGTCTGACACAATTTTGTTCCGAATGTATTCTAGTACTTTATACCAGGACATGCAATTTAAATATATTATATTTATACTAGGTGTGCAATCAAATATCTACAAACGTATCTGTGTAGTCGGGGGCGTCGTTACTGTAGAAATTGTAGATACAAAAAAAAAACGATAAAAAAGTTAGATCCCCTTTAGCCCCTTGCACAGTTAAGTGTGTTAAACTGTACAGTTTTCCTCGTGGTATAAAAGATTACTTTTTTAGGAACTATTCATGTCAATAAGGTATAATAAAAAAATATCGTAGATACATTGTAGACATTTAACAATCGTAATAGTTATAAAATTATTTATTTTGAATCAAAATTTATTGGATATGACTTTAATATCTAGTTAAACTAAAATAAATAATATGATTGGTAGATTTGAAAAATCAAGCGTAATTTTGAAGCATGCATCTAGTTTTAAATAACATATTAGATTCATACTCCCCGTCCGAGAATTTCCGGTGCTTCAGCGAAACAGATTTCTATTGATGTGATATTTCACCATTGTGAAATGTGCACCTTTGTTAAGTATTATTTCCAAATCGACTAAAATACGCCACGCAGAACTCATGTTTCTGTTTAAGCAGTGCAAATTACATTACGCCAGAGCTCACTGTATGATTTTTTTTTGCTGCTTCAAAGAAGATAACAGATTTCTGTTTTATGAACAAGTTACATTAGTTTGAAATATACATCTTTGATATAAATAACATTTCGTAACGTGCAACCAAAAGTGTTCAATTCCACACAACGACGCTCCTCGACTATTTTTCGCAGCAGTGGTCAGAAGTGTGGGAATTAATGGTGATCTTAAACTGTAGACAGTTGCGATTCACTATTTCACAGTAGACCTGCAGAATGTGGGTCCAGGGAAGCTGGCAGCGGAAGCCCCTAAATTTACATAATAAGCTGATATAAAATATCACGACGGAACTCTCCTTTATTTTAGAACCGAGCGACCCGACCAAAATCGTGATCCTTAGCGTACGGACCGATTAATATGCTAACTGGATGTCCCTTATTAAAATCATTACTCCACTTGGCAAAGAATTTCAGCGCTAGAAAATTCTTTCAAATTAAATATTTGTTTTAATCCGGCGTAGTAAAACAATGAGGGCCCTCTAAATACATAGGGTTTTTTTGTACAGGAAAGGTAATGGTTTACTCGGAATCAACATTTATTCGCTTATTTTTTTAGTTTAATAGGTTAATCAAGTTATTACAAAAAATACATCTAAAAAACTCACTTACATTAAATTAACAATCCAAATATTTTCTCATTTATTATTACTAATCAAATTACCAGCTATTCGCTAGTTATAAAACATTCCAATAACAAAAAAACAGTACTTGTGACAGCGTTCTACAATTAAGACGTGACATCACTGATTTGAAATAAAGGGAATGCATGCGTATAGAAAATATATGTGTGTGCACATTACTTAATAAAATATAACATATTCGAATATTGTCCTGAAAATCATGAAGGGTTCTTCCAAAACCGGCCGAGAAAACATTGAAAAAGAAAAGTGGTTTTAAACAAAATTTATCTATTTTATTTGTGAGAAAATATTGTTTACGGCAGATACAATGTATAATTTTTTTATTTATTTATTATAAACGCCCTGATGGGCTTTTACATAGTAATATAACATAAGTAAGTGCATGAGTATAGTTTAAAAGAGATATACATGAAATAATACAGTAAAACGTTTTGAGAAATGAATAGCAAAAAAAATAAAAATACAAAAAATAATAATTAATAATAGTTCCAATACATTAATGATGAGTGAATATTTCGTTTGGATAGATATTAGAAATCGGATCTAGGTAACAATAAAGACATATTATATAACTGTGTAAGCCTTATATAATGGCGTAAAAACACAGGTTTAAGAATATAGCATTTTGGGTACATAGTGTAAGTAAAGTAAGTATTGCTAATAAAAGCAATTTAATGATAGATTGTAGAAAAAAACAGGAGTAATGTTACATAATTTTAGAGTCAGTTTTGGGAAATTACTAAGAATCTTAAACATTCGGAACTATGAATTTGGATTTAAACTTTTTTTTAAGCAGTAATATTTTTTAGTATATAAGTTCAGTCGTAATTAGTACATCATTTAGATATCATTTTGAAATCCATAAAATAAAATCAGTTAAATTGTACAATATTTTTTTACAAAAATTCGTAGGGCGCACAGAACCTACTTATATTTTTTTAAATAAATAAATTTGTCCGTAAAAAAGTGACCAAAAGTAGGTTCATTTATAATTATAAAATTGGTTCATAAATAGTACGTGATTTTGCGACATAATAGTGCCTAAGTGGCAAATAAAAAGACAGTACCCAGTAGTATTAGAGTAACATTGTATTTCCTTTGCACAAGCGTTTGAATGGCTTAAAAAATACCACCATTTCACGGAGCTGCGTGGTTTGAAAATTAGACTTTAGAACGGCTGGGGAGGGTACTTTTCCGGCAGTATGGAGTATTAAAATGTTAGGTCCCATGTAACATTCCCTGGTCTAATTGCCTATATTGTTTTTTTTATATTTCCATCTTTATTATCGGCCATAACAGAAAACCGCCACGATGAAAATCCCTAACCCAAGCTTTCGCATTTAATCTGAGGGCCTCAAAGGATTAAAATCGCGGAGAGCAATCCAGTTAGATAAAAAAAAAAAAACCTTCCCGTTTTTAAGGGAATTAAAAATTATTTTTATTCGGACTTTTTTTCTAATTTATTCGGAAAAGCTGCTGCCAACATTTTACAAGAGTGAATAATCGGGATAAAACCACAAAATAACGGATGGCATTATGGATAGATCCGTAATTTAAGCCGCTTGATTTATTTTTTTTAAATTATGTCGCAGGAAAACAATACGGCTGTAAATTTCGCAGCTAACGTACGTACTTGTTATACTTTATTTTATAGGATGAGTTTTTGGGTAAATTTATTTGAGATTGCTGTTCTTTGAAGATTCGATGGCCGCTAGTTTAATGCAGTGTTCATATTGGGAGTTGAAAAATTCCGGTGTCTTTTTTAAACCACTGACAACGTCATAAAGTACAATTTGAGTTCACCATTATTTCCACGACCGTTTAAATTGGCTAGAAAAAGACAGTGTAAAAATTGATTTGGAAAACAAATACATGGTTTTTTGCTATGAGATAAGATACGTATTTGTGGACTGTCTTCTTTCCTGTGCATTTTGCAAAAGTAATGACACTGTGTATTTGTGGAATTGAGAAATTAAGCAATGGACAACGAGTCCAACATCCCGAAACCAGTGGGACTAAGGCATCCTTAATATGATAGGAGTAGGGAGGGGAAGGAAATGGGGAAGTGAAAGGTTGAGAAGTACCTGGCTTCTTCAATATGGTCACCAAAGTAATTTAAAGCAACGCACATTTGACTTCTGAATGATGGTCTTTTTCCAAGGTGACACGGATTCACCAAACACGTCTCACTGTTGGAGCAAGGAATGAGGAAACCAAAAACCTGTTTTTGTAATAAAATGTATATTCACCCTTTCCAACTGTTAAAAGTATCCTAGATCTCGGCGTTAAGTCGATAATACCAGTCAACACTGAATAGGAAGATGGCGGTCACATTATAACATCCCTGGGCATAAAATGGCGAGAATGGATTTGGCGGGGTTCCGTAAACCACAGACAATCTGCGAGCGTCTCCCGCACCGCGCCATAAAATTTGAATTTATTACGGAATCTCTGGATGGAACAAACGTGATCTCTGCTCGCTTACACTTCCAACACTACACGGCTCAAGTTTTCGAAAGTACGTGGTAATGGGAAACATTGCACTCGTTTCACACAGCTTAGAAAATTTATAACGGAGCAATAATTTATTAGGCGGGAGAGGTACTCGCGGAGAACCCAGCAAGCGAATTAAATTATTGATTTTGGACTGCGAATTTCCTCTGGCTAATTTTTCTACTTGTTTTTAAACCTGTCTGCTTTGTGTTTTATGCAAATATCTAGAGATTTGTATTGAACATTAATGTGTGTTGTTCTGAGGACTTTCTGTGATTTAGGTTATGAGCAATGCCTACTAGTACTTGTTCTAAGCCTTCATTATTTCTGCACATGTATGAAGATGGCAACACCGAAAAAAAACCAAAAAATGCATGCATCCTCACGCTTTATCCTATGATAATTACACAATGCTTAAGAGTTTATTCCGCCTTGAAAAATAATAACATAGTTAATTGAGATTAAAAAATAAAGAAAGGTTTTTCAATTTGGTCGGTGTTTGGCTGTTTGGAAAACGAACTCATCTATTTTTTTCAATATTTTTTAATAAGCTTGCTTCCGCTAAGGATGGACGTATTAAAAATTGGTTTCGCTGCATTTTGACAAATCCAGATCTGTTCTAAAAAAAAGAGTTATTTTATTTAATTTAATGAATTTATAATTTCATTGAATCTGTTTCACTTTTTGGTTTGACATATTTAATGAAAATGAAATAATAACTTTGAATAAGACTATTTTTTTTTTAATTCTCACTGTTCTTTTATATTGTTTTATTTTGTGTTTTCTTTCTGTACGTATATATAACCGCACACTTTATATTTTTTGTTTAGTTTAAGTTTGTACTCCAATAATGATAAGGCTAAGCAAAATTGGTCGGTCATAAAAATAAAAATAAATCTGCGGTCTTAAACATTATTTTTATTTTATTTTCATTAATTTTTCTATACTTGTGACTGAGAAAACAACAGCACATAATAAGAACGATAATACACTTGCTTTAAAAAATATTTTATGTAGAAGATACATGAAATAAAATAATAAAGAGGTTAACAATCGTATACGTAATACATATTAAGTATAGTCAGAGGAAAAATCCACACTAGACTTGGTATGTTTGATGGTAGTAGAAGAAAATCACTTTTAGATTTGGTTGAGTGTACAATCAAAACAGTAATTTGGAGTACATTTTTATGTTCATCGAGTTAGTGCTTGAAGACTTAAACAGGTATTCAAACATTTGTACTGCACTTTATTAAGGAAAACATACTCAAAGGTGAGATTTAGTTTCATTAAGTTCTTATATAACACACTTAGTTCTCCACTAACATTCCCAAAGCTTCTTATCTTTCCTTCATTTCCAAAATATTCCAAAAAGGGGTGAGATAGATCTAAATCTCTGACGCCCTCTCGCATGAGCCTGGGAAACGTTTTAGGACTTAAACATCCCCGGGAGGTCCAATGTCATCTCACTTTATGGCTCTAAATCTTCTCTCCATGCAGTTCTGAATTCGTATATTTCACAGGTATTTTTTTATGGTAAAATTACTTTTTGCAATTTTATTTACCATGAAGAAGAAGTTATTAAGTAATGAATAAATAAATTGCACGATTTACCCATAAAAAAGACTTGGTATTTTAAAATATTGTGTACAAAGTTCATATCAAAATAACTCGACTACATTATGAATAGATTTCTTAAATGATTCTGGTATTAGAAACATTATAAATAAAAATCAAAAAATAAATAAATCTAAATTAATACCGCAAAAGAGTCTCAACTGCTCTCAACCGTTTAGAGCCAGTGAGACTATGGCATCTCCAAATAGGGTATGTTGTGAGGCTGAAGGTAGTGGGAAGGAGAAGGAGATTGGGAAGAGGAAGGTTGGGATGTTCCTGGTTATTCAGATTATATATATATTAATTAAATAAAAGTTATTGGTGCACGCCGGGTTTGAACCCGTGACCTTTTGATTCGTAGTCGAGCGTCTTACCACTCGACCATGGAGGTTATCATAAATTAACAAATAAATAAACAAAGTAATGAAAACTTAATTTTAGAAAAAGGTTTTATCTGTCCACGTTAGTCAAGCTTTATTTACATATAAATAATAACATTTAACACATAGATGTAAATAAGAAATACATATAAATTACCATAGTGACATGAAATCAAAAAATTCTGTCGCTGACATCTAAAGGGAAATTGACAAAGGATAATACACTGAAGTGTACCTATTGTGTTACCATTGAAGTCGTCAACACAGATGTTATGAATACCATAGCTTTACTTAAATTTGTACCTGTCTGAAGATGTCTGCAAGTTAAAATCAGTCCAGTCACACAAAAAATTGGAATTAATCTGTAATGATTTTTTAATCGAAGTATTGAATGAAAGTTCACAACAAACTGTCAATTTAAAAATTAGGAATAACTGAATTTCAGTTTTTAGGGAGTGTTTACCATTATTTCAGTTTACGCGCTCCGCGAATCTGTGTGGAGTATTAAAGTTAAAACTTGGGAGGTAGAACATAGTTTCAAATTATTCAATGTATAACTGAAATATAGTATTATTATTATTTTTAAAACTTTTACTTTTTGATGGAACACTATTAAAAAAAATAACGTAATTAAATGATTACGGTGAAAAAAAAAGGTTTTAATAAAAGCAATATACGAAAAATAAATCAGTTAATTGGTTAAACACAAAAAAAAATTCAACATTTGGAAATCCTGCTGTCTCACCTGCAAGAATTTTTCAAAGATTGACTTTTTGCAAAAAAAAAATTAGAACTCTCGCATTAAAAAAATATTACAATAGGTATGGAAAAAAAGTTTCCTGTACTTAGTAGCCAACAACTACGAATTGTAAAACTGAAAATTGTGGAATACAAATTGCACCCACCCGTTTTTTTTATTATCTCTACAATGTACAATACCATTTTGATAAAATATCTTTGCAATCGTTCGATGAATGGTATAAAATAAAAGGTGGGGTAATGGTGGGTGAGATATAAATATATTAATTTCTGACATCCTACGCTTGTACGAGTATCTACAGAACATTGAACCGGTGTAATAATTGACCTT
This sequence comes from Drusus annulatus, assembly GCA_022651775.1. Classification (NCBI taxonomy): domain Eukaryota; kingdom Metazoa; phylum Arthropoda; class Insecta; order Trichoptera; family Limnephilidae; genus Drusus; species Drusus annulatus. Next base: position 318,327 of record JAGWCC010000276.1, read on the forward strand.
TTGGTTTCATATTCACGTAGCCGAAATATTTTCTTTACTTTTTGACGTTAATCATTCGACAAAGCAAATAGAATCTTAACACATAATGTGTATAAAAACCTTGTAGTAATATATATCTGATGGATTTTCAAATACGTGGAACCAATTAAATGTGGATTCAAATGGTGGAATCAGGGTAAAAACAATAAATGAATAATTAATCGGTTGTGTTTTGAACAGATAAATTAATTTCCTCCGGGCACTGAACTAAGAAGATTTAGAAGTGTGACCTATACTGATTTAAAAAAAAACTCATACCACCAATATTAGGAGGTGGCTTTTCAGGTTCTTCTTGTTACAAGATATGTGAAAATATTTGTACAATTCCCCAAAAAGTAGGAGAAAATTGACTTTTCTTCGGGCACACAGACACGCCCTCAACGCACTTCTATAGGTTTATATATTCAGAGGCTCGATACAACCAAACCTTTGTATGTGAATTGAACGATTGAACATTACTGTTTACATTACAAACTAAAATAAATATTTATTGGTTATTTGTACAAATTCGCATATTATGATATTGTCAACGACCAAACGAAAATGGTTTCCAAATCATGAGTTTTATTTAAGTACCTATTAAACCCATTTAAAGTCACTTTATTATTTATGCGTTATTTTGTGAAAATACAAATAAAACGGTTTTTAGTTTGATTAGTACACATATTATGGGTACATCATATTTACAAACATTTAGTTTGCATTACGTCGGTGGAGATCGACTATGGTACAAACCGGATAAAATGTATGTTACGGGCAATTAAACTTGTGAAATATTATCGGTGTTTTTTTATGTTATGCCGCAGAAAAACCCCAACCACCCGGAGCCAGTGTAACTATGTCACCTCCTGAGAAAAAACGCACGAGGCATATAGAAAAGGAAGCGGAACGTAACGATTTTTGATTCCGACATGTGCTTTCACAGCTTAGAGTATCTTTTAACTCGAGAATGAGGGTGCGTTAATACAAACTATTATATTTTTTAATTACATCTGAGAACAACTGTACTAAACATTTTTGAAAAATGTTTTGTTCGAGGGCTTAACCTTACAATAGAACCCATTTTTTATGATTGAGTCAATATTTATTTACTGAAAATGCAATAATAACTTCGTATGAAAACACAGTTTTTTTTTAGGTTTCACTTAGCCTAAGCATCATCAAGGTACAAAATTAAAATGAACAAAAAATACAGTGTTTGGTTATATTTACATGAATATAAAATGAAATAATAGAATAGTACGAAAACAACAGAATAACTTTTAAATTATAACAAATAAACAGAGAGAAAAGATAGATAATATGAAATGAAAGAGACAAACCGTCAACTGAGAACGTGATTAAAAAATAATAAGAAATATACTTTATATTGGACTACTGGACAAATTTACCTGATTATTGAGAATATGACTATTAATTAAAATAATTAAAAACATACAAATGAAAATAATATCCGTTGTCTTACACAAAGTTATTTTGTAATTTCTTTAAATATGCTTTCTACGAAAATACATATTTTTCTACAAATAAATAGTTTTTATTTCTTAGAATAATAACTTTATTTCAATTTCAAATCAGTGTTATCAACTCTCAGATGGCATCTTAAATATCAATAAATTATTCTTAGTGCGTATTTATTTGAAGCTGAGCGCCGGAAAAACATTGGAAAATCTATTTACTTAAATCCACATAATACAATACTAAGCGTATGTAAAATGCTTAAAACAAAACAACCCAAAGAAGGTTTATTACCAAAGCTTCCAAGCTGCGGTTTAAACTTCGGCCAGACAATAAACCTTTACAAATTAATCTGGGCATTATTCCGTTAAGGCATTTTAGACGTTTTAGAAAGGCACCCCGAATTAGTTGACTGCAAAAATGTAGTAATGGTACTAAATATATACTAAAAATCTCTATGGTTTCTCCTTTTTTATTGGTGAAAAGCATTCACAGGAAATATTACAGCATCTTAGCAAAAATCTCTTTTTTTTATATGACGCAACAAAAAGCGTCAACAAAGATTGTCATAAGATTTGCTTTTTTTGTTCAAATTTTCAGGGTCAACTAAACCATGTTTAGCTCGTAGCTTACATCCAATCGTGACATGTGAAGCTTTTAAATAATAATTTAATGGTAAAAATATTTTATAAGACGCTTTTTTGCTTATGTTATATTTTTCAACAACCAAATATCAAGCAAAGCAGGGCAGGGAAGCGAATCAAAACTATAAACATGATATTTTCAGAAGCAGAAAAACTTATTTTTAAAAATTTCCTCAGTTTTTTTTTAATACGCACATGGTTTTAGCTCATGACATTATTATTATATTGAAATGTTGATGAGTATTTTTGACTGACAATAAACAAAAAAATTCCTCAATTTGTTCGTACCAAGGATTTATTCAAATTGTTCGATAAGAAAAAAGTTTTAAAGCGTGGGTGTAGCTGGATAAAAACTATTAGTATTATATGAATAGCAAAGCAAAATGTTGCCATAACTAAACTTTTTGAAAACATTATGCAGGCAGCCACAGAAACAACGTGAACCTGGAAGCGTTTAGTGAACGAGTTCAGCAGGGATATTAAAATGAAGCGGCGCGGCAGGAGCTTTGCCGAGACATCATTAAGCGTTATGCCCCGCGCCGATACAAAACAAAGGAGCTGAAAACTTTTAAGCGTGCCTGAAAGAAATAAATTTCATCACTCCAGTCACACCTGAGTCATTTTCCCTGAAAGTATTTCCGCAAGCCTTCCTCTCCGTCAGGTTGGATTATTTATTATTACCACGTAACTTTTTTTGCTTTTTGACGCTGCGCAAAGAAAAGATTATAATATAAATTTGTTCGGGATACAAAGAGGACGCATGTGTTGCTTCTTCGCAAATGTATTCAATCTAACACGTACATAATATATCATTTTACACAAAACATACGAAAATACATGTTTAACGATTCATACGTGCGCCGCGTGGAGAAGTAGGCACGTTCTGTCGTAAGATATCGTGTGTACCTACATAGCAGCGCAGGTAAGCTTCGTTTACCTATCCTAACAAACTTTACATACGACAGTGTTTTCGTCAATACTGCTAGAGAAATGCCCTCGAAACAATATACACTGAAACCACATCTGCTAAATCAAAACGAGCATCAGAAAAATATACCTTACGAGAAAGGTTAATACTTTTAAAATTAAAAAAACACTGTCAGAATATTTGAAATAACTGCTTTGCGATGTTTGCAATTTAATTTAACTTCATTTATTGTTTTTAAATTTAAAAAAAACCCTCACTGGGATATAAAGCACATTTTGATTTGGGAAACACTCCACCAAAATGTGTTTAAAAAATGCGATATTCATAATTTACTCATGTGGAATATTTTGTTTTTAACGATTTTTCTAAATGAATTTCTGAATAAAGCGTTTCCCGTGTAAATGTGCGACGAGATACGCACCCGAAACCGTCAAATAAATCAATGGAATGGAAAGCAGCCAACGTGAAATCTGTGATCGCGGTTTGCGCACGTAGAAAATATATGACAGAAGGGATCTTCTGTGGAAAACAAATTTCGTCCTGTGATGGGGTAGCAATTGGGAAGGAACCGTGACCCACCCTGTACAGCCTCTACCCCTACCCCTACCCTTGTCTGTCGATATGTATACCCATGCATAACACACCCCTATCGTGTGGCGCACACAGTAGCTAGTAGCCACCCTCCCAACACCTGATCACGGCCGAACTTTATCTTCATGAATCCGACATACTTCCACTTTCTTTATCGCTGGCTTGCCACTTGGCATGCATTGTCTGTATATCACAACTGCAATCTGCAACTATTCGTTAACAAAAGTAAATCAAATTTATATAAATTACCACAGTTTTTAAATTTAGAACTCTAATTTTACACGTATACTCAAATATATGTGAAAAATTTTATACGTACCTCCACAGAATTACAATATTTAAAATTTTCGTCCAATATTAGATATACTCGTATTTCCCGTAAACTCATAAAATTTCTCATTATTTTTTAATCACCTTCTCAGCTGACGTTTTGCTACTTTCGTTTCAATTTAACTGTCTCTGTTTCTCTTTTCCTTTGTTATTCTATTATTTTCTCACTGTTCTCTTATTTTATGTTATATTGTGTTCTCCTTCTCTATGTATTTATAACCACACACTTTGTATTTTTTATTTAGTTTCATTGTGTACCCTTTATGTTGCTTATGCTAAGCGAAACCAGTCGGTCATACACATTAAAATAAAATCTGTGGTCTTGTACAAAGTTGTTATTTCATTTTCATCAAATAAATAAACATTTTTTGACATCACGAAAAAACATTTCCCTTTATATTTTTGCCAACATTTAGTTTCGCGGTATGAGCGTGAAACACGGAGTAATATTTTTTTGTATATCTTTGTATACTGGCATTCATAATTCCACGTGTACCTGGAAAAACGTAGTTTAAACTTACAGATTACATTGCCACAGTAGTAATATCATAATTCTGCACGTATCTTAATTGATATAAAAAAAAACACAAAATAAAACTTATCGTTTTTTTGCAGAAGCTATTCAAGTTATTTTCGACTGCCAAAAAAATGATTTAATATGAAAATCTGTTGAGTAGATAAATCATAATTTTATATTACGCTAAAAATCTTTTATTCCAAATTGACAAAACAAATGTAGTCGAGCGGTTAAAATTCTCGACTTCAAATTTAGAGGTCGTGCGTTCAATTCCCGGCGTGTGCTAAAGCGTGGTATTTAAATTGTATGTGCTATTTTACATTTGATTAATATAAAACAATACGTAGTATATTTGCGGCATGTTCCAGAGAGATATTAACTCTCAGAATCATCTTGGTGAAAGGCAACCAGAATTTCATCAATGTTTTTTCTAACGTTTTTCAATTTATTACTATTTTTATTTGATTGTACTCATAAAAATGCACTAAAAAATACTTTTGTAATTTTTATCCAAGTAAACTGTCACCATGGCGGGCGAAATAAATATTTAAAAAAAACAATTACTCTATTGTAACAATTTTCATTTTTCATGTAATAAATACAAATAAAATAAAAAAATAATCAAGATTAAAATGGTTTAAGCAGTGTTTGGTGACTGGGTCTGAGTAGCCGAGTACTTCTTAATATTTCTCTTTCACTTCTCTTTTCTTTCTCCACTTTTTTTAGACTCACGATAAACCTCAATTGGGATGGCATAATTCCACTGGCTTCAGACAGTTGGGATAAATATTATTTTTTATTTATTTAAATCAAAAACTTAAATTCTGCGGGTAGATAATTCATTAGTATTTAATATCATTCCAATAAATAACACATTAAAAAATCACCTCTCCAAAAATATGTTATCATCTGATTTCTTCATGTAAAATAATAACAAGCTACTTCTAGAAAAATATTTGTTATTTTGAAATGTGTACATTGATAGAGGAAATTGTAGAATCTTGAATTGGATTTCCCTGAAGTAAGGTTTCTCAAAGCATTGAAAAACAAAAATATATGTTTTCATTTTGTATGATTAGTTCGTGGAATACGAAAATTGATCACGTCAAAATAATCGTTTACATAAACAAATTATTATTTTATTATTCAATAAAGCCATAAAATTTCCAAGTTGGATACTTATTTTAAAAATGTTAGATATCTTCTAAACCAGTGCTACTCAAATGCTGGTCCGCAAACCGTGTCATTACCGCCATCACGGGCAAGCGGTCAACGAAGTATGAATTTTTTAAAAAAAAACAACAATACTTTTAGGTGTACCACTTTTCTTCCGCTGTTTTTCTATAGATGGCTTTAGCGGTAGGTAGCCGTTGAAATAAATATATCATAGACGTCATGCATTAAACTAATGCATCTATCAACATAACCCCATAGAAACATAAGTCAATTTCTGTCTGCATCATAAAATTATTCTCGATTGAAAATGTTGGTTTAGTTTTTTAGAAAGTGGTCCAGACATTCTTGGGAACGCTGAAATGGAAAGTCCAACCTCACCCGCTGTATTATCCAGAGGTTGTTTCCTCTGTCCATCACTTGTTTCGATCAATGGCACATGGCCTGGCTGAATAGCACTTCCAGTCTCATGAAGAAGTAAAAATTTGGATCGATTCGTGGATCGCTTCAAAAGACGAATAGTTTTTTCAACGCAGGATTCGTAGGCTGCCCGAAAGATGGGAGAAAGTAGTGGCCAGCGAGGAAGCAAAGTTGATTATTATCAATTATCGTTAACAGGTCTTTTGGGCTTGCCCAAAGGTTCAAAACAAAACATATTCAGCAGTGATGAGTCTGGGCAGACTCCCATAAAACAAGAAAAAACTTACGTTATTTTTAGACATAGCTTTAATTTTAAAGATGACGAAATAAAAGTATACCTCGTAGTGGATAAACCAGAAAATGTTCACAATTTCAACAATCGTCATTTCTTGAAATGATGCAGAGGTGGCGTTCTCTGTAGCAGAGCGGTAAACTTCTTGTCTTATTTACTATTTAGATACATATTTACATAATACATACTCTCTAACATCACCTGGAGAGAAACCTTTGTTTGAAATATTAAGAAATGAGCTATGTTTGGTAACCAGACATGCATAGTAATGGACTTTCCGAACCATCCACTTTATTTTCCCCATTCTTTTATTCACTTCTTTCATGCAAACAATATTCTTCAAGTATGAATATCATACTTCCACTGATTCCGGGCAGTTGGTACGCATTTACGGTACTTGAAAACTGTTTTAAATATTTAAGAAATTAACAACACCAAAGCCTACAATCGACAATTAATTTATTTATAAATTAACAGACTTTTTCCAATAAAAAAAAAATCGATAACACGATATGGGAAAAAAGAGCAACAGAGAAAGAACAACATATACATAATAGTATAATGAAGCAATGACAAAAATAGAACAAAATACATATTATAAAGAACATTTAAGTGAAAGACAAGGTCGAGCCGTAAAAGAAAGACAAAAATCATTTAGACTGATTTTCAAAAATTTCAAGATCATGGCTTGAGTTTATAAGTCTGGACATTCTGAACAGTGGATAATGAAATTCATAATTAGTAGAGTGATGATTGAGGAACAGCAATTTATTGTTTCTAAGTCTTCGTCAAAGAATGTTGAACTGGATGAGTTGCAACAAAGAAGGTGAGTCATTAATACAATTAATAACTCATAGATCAATTCAATGTTCTGCCAACAACACATATTTAAAACATGCCCAAAGCTGCGATTTGCAGGTATAGTTTTATTTGTATATTCAAGTGAACTATTACTCCACACATTATTTTATTTATGTTTATAGTGAATACTGCACAAGAGTCCCAACTGCTCCCAACCGTCTAGAGCCAGTGAGACTATGACATACCTAATTAGGGTATGTTGTGAGGTTGAGGTTGTGGGGAGGAGAATAAGATAGGGAAAAGAGAGGTTAGGAAGTACTTGGCTATTCAGATCTGGTCACCAAACATGGTTAAAACTTTAAAAATCTAAATGGTGGTCTTTTACAAGGGCGATACTTAATACATTTAGTATCAATTACTCTAGAACGTGCCGCGAATATACTTTATATTATTTTATATGGATCAAATGTGTTATGACCAGTGGCGGCTCGTGAGTTTTTAGTGTGCTAGAGTAGTAAGATTGAAAAAAACGTCATTATTGATGTTGTTGTAGCCGAAAATACTTTTTTTTCAAAAATAAATTTTTTGTTTGAAGATTTTTCAGAAATCCGTGCAGAACTGAAAAATCCTGAAAATCTTCATACAAATATTTTTTTTTTGAAAAAAATAAAAATCATTTTCGGCTACAAAAATACTAAAAATGACGTATTTTTCAATCTTAGCACTCTAACACACTAAAAACTCACGAGTTGCCACTGGTTATGACACCTATTAATTAAATACAAATATATTTGCGCATGCCGGGGGCAGTCATAGAGCGATTCAGTGTTCTGCCAACATGCCTATAGCTGCGGTTCGCAGGTATCTTTTGCTTTATATCTTGTCCTTAATAATAGAAAATCTCGTCGCCTCAATGAATGTGCTGTATTGTGCGAGCAGGATAAAGCCTGGAAGAAGTAGGAGGACGCCCATAAGTGTGCTGTTTTTTCATGTCGCCGAAGCCGGCGACGCTTCCTGCTTCGTTCGGGAATTATTCAAAAGAGCCAGGAATTTTGGACGAGTGAAAATTTCGAAGTAAATTGACTTCCTCGCGTTATCCCCGGAAAGACCGAGCTCGGTGTGTCGGTGCCGGAAGATATATGAGCTGCTTTTTCCGATGATAGAGTGTTCTTTTTCATCCTCGTTGTTTTTTTTTCGTGCCGGTTCTCATCTGAAGCTTTGTGCGCGCCGTGTTTCCCGGGTGAAATAAAGAAATCCAACAACAAGGCTATAAAAGTTTTCTCCTTTGTAATTTATATTCTTTATACGGGGGAAGTTTTTCACCTTTATCGTAGTAAATCAGATATACAATAAAGGTAACAGGAGCGGTGTGAGTAAATGGCACACTCATGCTCTTTGTATTTGTTCCATTTGATTGTTGTTCGCTGCATCTTCTTCCTTTGTGCGGATTACGGTAGCGCCAAGACTCCACCAGGAACTTTGTTATTCATCGCTTAGCACCTTTATTTGCTTCCCGGGTCTTGACATGGAATATTTATTGCAATAGATTAGTGCGAGGAGGACTGCTTGAGGAGCAAAAGGGTGAGCTTCACGGGTAACGTACAATACTGTGTGCTGAAAACTAGAGCATTTTTGTGTTGTTCGGAAAATATTGTAACTATTTTTGCTGGCGAATAAATCAGAGTGGTAGATACTCTCAGTATTGTACTGGGGAAAGACCACCACTCAGAATTGAAGCTTGAAATGGCTTTAGCTATGTTAAGGGGTCAGATCTAAATAGCAAGGTAGGCTCATAACACACCTCCAATGGAAATGCCATAGTTTCAACAGATTCGAGCAGTTGGGATTATGATACGGGGTTCACAATAATAAAAAAAATTGAGTTTTTTTTTTAACACTCTTTGTATTGTAAAAACACATTTGAGAAATGTGTTTTTAATTTGGAGAATTTATCAAATGTCTTTCTCCAATACAAATGTGTTAAAAAAAAATGACAATTTATTTACTTTTGTAAACTCCGTATCAGAATCCTTACTGTTCAAATCTATTGGAACTATGGCATCCCCAATTGGACGTAGTTATGCAGAAAGCATCCAACCCCAAAGAGAAAATGACGTTTGAAAATATGACGATAAAAAGCATTAATATGCGTAATCGGCATTTGTAAAGTGAATATCAGTATTGTTTTCTCCATGAGCATTATTATCAATAGGTAATTTATAATCTATCAATGTGTTTCTTAGGAAAAAAAGTATTTCTTATATTATCCTACATTTAATAATGTTTTTAAACTTTTTAAGTCAAATATCTGCAATGTGCGTTAGTAAAAAGATGAATTCCCAGAATTCTATTGTATTTGGAGCTTGGATGTTTTCAGCAGATATAAATCTTGTATTTATCCATAGAAAAACATGTAAAACTCGATTTTGGCAATTTTCGGTTAGACGCTCTCTGCATAACTACGTCTAATTGAGATATGCTATGAGCCTACCTAGCTGTTTAGATATGATCCTTAGACACAGCTAAAGCCATTAAAGCTTCAATTCTGAGAAGTGGTCTTTCCCCAGGGCGATACTGAGAGTATCTACCACACTAATTTATTCGCTAGCGAGAACAACTACAATATTTTTAGAAACACAGAAGATGGTATAGAAAGGTTAAGGAGATAGCTCTGAGGTTAGAGCAGACGATCGGATAGCGGAAGGTTCATAGTTCAAAACAGGTTTTTTTATAATACATATATTGGATGACTATTAATATTGTTATATTTTCGTTATAATTAATTTCTTGAAAAAGGATGGATTACGGAATTTCAAATCTTATATCTTATCCCTAATTTTGCTGAGCGATTGTGCCTCTCCTAAAATGCCGTAAAATCTGGTAAAAATTTCCGAAAGTCGAGCGAAACACAATTCCAACTTATTTGTTATCACAGAAATGATCCCGAAACTTTGTATTAATAAAATGTGCTGTGTCATAACATTTCATAAGGGAGGGCGGTGGGCAGCAGAGGGCAGAGAGCGAGACCAAAGGAGGGGGGTGGAACGAAGGAGAGAATAGGAAGGGGGATACCGCCGTCGCGTCGCTAGATGAGAGCGCGCGATAAACAACAACACTTATAAAAGTTTAAAATCACTTTGTGTCCAAACTTTTTTCAGTTCTCCCCTGACATTCTCAGGACCGGCCCGGGCCTGACTTACCCCGTCCTACACAGCCCAGGGTAGGTACTACCCAGCGCAAAGTAGGTACCTACTATATTATAATACAGATACAGATCGACAAACTTAACTCTGAAGTCGGAGACGTCACCACTCCAGATATCGTGGATACGGGTACCAATAAATCAAATGAATTAATGGTTTTCTTAACAATTTAATATTTAAATTTATAATCATGATTGAAATATTTCCATAAATGGAGTCATTTTACACCACCAGTATAAAAATAAAAGTGACATAAAATACAAAACAAAAAATTAAACGCTCTTATGGGTAACTGTTTTCCGCGAAGCTGATAACACAACTTCAACTGGTGGCAACTCGTACCGATACTGTAAATATCAAATTGTATGCAAAACCTCTTCGAATAATGCTTTGAGTATCACTTTTCATCGGTCTTTCAATATTTATCGCTTTATATAGTAAAATTTAAAACAAAAATCTTTCATAAAAACCCAATTGGGGATGATTTGATCGCTAAATAACAAAAGGCATTCAAGATAATTAAGTCTAACTGTGATGCTAATATTAGTAAATACGTTTAGTTTGTTTGAGAAAAAACCGGTAGATACTCTACATTACGTTGTGAAAATTTAGGTGTACTCCTGCGTAGAAAGATAAAGCTCCCTCCTACTTTTCAGTGACTACTTTCAAACCGTAATAATACAGCTTTTTTTCAGAAGCTTTAACAAGAAGAACAATCAATGTTTTTTTTTATATTTTTCAAATAACAAAATTACCAAAAACATTGCGTCTTTGATTCTTCTTTTGGCCACCTGCAGAGGAAACACACATAGTTATTATAGTACTGAAAAGTGCTAGGTAGGTACTATACAGAGTACTAAAATTATAAAGCAATTTTAGAATAACCTTAACAAAATTTAAAATTAGAACGAAATTATTTTCTATTTATTTTTAATTGGCGACAATTATTCTAACTGGGCCTTTTTTAACGTAGGTACGGCGCACGCCCCCACATATTGTGACACTGAATTCCGTACCGACGGCGCAAAGTCGAAAATGGACGCTGTTTTAGACTAAGTGCGAAACCTTGTTCGTTTTAATCATGGCCATAATATTCTGTGTAAAAGTGTTCGCGAATCTCGATTCTTTTGTATGAATTAAGCGGAAACACTGCCTTGACTATCATTAGTATTCATTTTATAAGTGTTTTAGTTGGCACTAGTGCCATCAACAGTAAAGGGTGTCAGCATTTGACTTTCACACTTTTTACAAACGCTAATTAGTAACTCCAAATTGTGCTCTCTTTCGAAATGAGAAAATCAGCTTTTTTAATACAATGTTGCCATCTGACTTAAATGCCAGTGATTTATTTTAACCACCTACCTACTTTTAATGTATTTTTTATGATATTAAAATAACCACAACTAATTCCAGTTTATTATTCCAACCCACCAGTTTCGTTTTAGCAAAAGCTTCATCATTGCAGTATTATTTTTATTTATTTTTTTTTAAATATATTTATATAGAGTATCTTTAAATGTATATATAGAGAGAGAGATAGAAAAAAAATCATCAGGAAACATTGAAATAGAGACAGATTCTAAATTGTCTCTTCTGTTGCTGAAACCATTTTTTGTCACTAATGTTGACACTCGTACTATAATAAAACGTGTGTTGACTTTATCTAATTGATTTTCCAAGTTAGAATTTTACTCGTATAAACGGTTTTATGACGTCGCATAGTAATTAATATCTCCGCGATGGCGTTCCGAGCGACATCGTAAACGTCAGAGCCTTGGAGGAAAAAGTTTGAGTCGAGTCGGAGCGTTTTGTTTTATTGGTGCTTTTGATACTTTACCCCTCAACATTCATATATTTTTTTTATAAATAAACTAGTTGTTACCCATTTTAAATATAGAAAAAGTGTACTATAAAACATTGTAAATAGGTTTATAAAAGGTATATTTTTTTATTAGATTATTTAAATTTGTTATCAGTTCTAAATTTGAAAAGTTCACATTTGTGCGTATTACGTACGTATGTACTCACAAAGGATATTATTGATAGTCAACTAGTGGTTATCCGTAAAAAATCATGAGATATAACTTATTTGACAAAAACATAATTTATTGTTGCTTTAATCCACTCAATTCAAATAAAGAATGATGTCTACAAAAATACATTACAGGTACTTATCTATATTTTAACCATCTTTTTTAATTGAATAATTTTCTGAATACATCCGTCGATTTCAATTTTTTAAATTTACACTCGTACATATGTACGTTAGTACGGACCTACTCACAAATGGAATTAATTAAAGTTAATATTAAATGTTATCCGTGAAATATCACGGGATGTAACTTGACTTGCCAAGAAAAATATGAGTTTCCATTTCAAATATTGAAGTGTGTCTTTTAAAAAAAAAAAATAGGTAAGTACTTCATCAGATAAGTAAGGATTTGAAAAAAAAAACTTAAATTTGACACTTTCAGTTAACATCAGTTCCGAATTCTTAAAGTTTACACACACAAAGGATATTATTTATAGATTATTTACTGAGGGTCTTGAAAATTTGCGGAAGTAGGTATTCATAATTTGTATCGTTATAACCCAATATAGACTTCCTGTACACGAGAAAACCGAAAAGTACACGGTTTACATTAAATATACTTTTATGGTGTTTTTTTTTACTAACTGGTATTTAAAGGTATGAGCTATAATTAGGCCACAAAGCCTTTAAAATTGTCTGTGATATTTAAGCTCGACAATATTTATTTAAATATTATGATTGAAGATCAAATAATGATTACTTATTAGAAATTAATTAATGACGTTATTTCCTGATTGAAATTGGATGACATGTGTTTTGGAAAGTAGCGGAAAATAATGTTGCCTGATTACAATACACGATTCTTTTGATCAAATAAACAGTTCCAGGCTTTCTCTTAATCCCCTATTTATTATCCTCAAATTTCACTTATTACGTATTACCGACACCATTTGCAAATTACATCACTTTTCTCCAACCAATCACCACCCTTTGCTTAATTCTGCAATTCTCTCTTCAATAATCCATTTGTCAAAGCGACTCATTTTCTTTTGTTAATTAAACTTTTAAAATGGAACAAATTTGAATATCGAGGTTTAGGAGAGTACCTACCTGGATTTTATTTATAAAATGAGAACCGTAGTGGCTATAAAATGAAAAATTTAATCTCGCTCTTAGAGCCATAACTACAAATATCAGCAAACTCTGTTTCAATTTCGCGAAAATTAAATAATAACTTTGAATAATAGCACAGATTTTATTTTATGTTTTATGACCGACCGGTTTCGCTAAGCCTAAGCATCATCAGGGTACAAAATTAAATTTAACAAAAAATACATAGTGTGTGGTTATATATACTCGTACATACAGAGGGAGAACACAATATAAAATAAAATAAGATAACAGTAAAAAAACAAAACAATAACGTTTAGATTATAACAAAGGAACAAAGAGAAACAGACAGATAATATGAAATGAAAGAGGCAAAACTTCAACTCAGAAGATCATAAAAGAATAATGAAAAATTTTATGAGTTTATACTAAGCGAAACCGGCACCAGGACCACTGACAGCATGATAAGAGAAGAACGAACCCATCTTTTGAAATATAACTAATTTACTATGTTAATGTAAAAAAATGAACCTAATGTTTTGTGTCAAAACATGGTATTGATATTGAACAAATACGGGATATCATATAAGGGATAGATTATAAAGCAAAGAAGGAGACCCCATACCCCCGGGCTCAACGTTAAATCAAGGAACAGTCGAGTTTAAGGAACGAGTACAGGTGGTATTCTCCAGAAGAGCCTCCACCAAGGCCGCATTGGACTAGACGAAGAACAAATACAAGTTGAAGGAGGGCTTGGATAGTACAGCCCAGAAGAGAAAAGTGGACAACTCGGTGATAAGATAATTGTTGCATCCCTAGTGCTTATGTTCTCAAGGAAAAATCAGAGGAAAGTACCAACACGTTAATTGTCTTCAATATTATTTCTTTTTATTAGCTTCTTTTTTTTCTTCATATTTATACATTCTTTACATCTGATTTATTTACACCTTAAGCTTTTAGTAAATAGTTTATTTTATTTGTCAATGTACACACGCACTATTATACCCATACTTGAACACTTTATCATGATTTATTAAAACGATTAAGTAAAAAAAATCAAGATTTATGATAACGTTCATGTTTAAAAGATAGTTTTAATTTACACACATATCTGTTGTATATTATTTTCTCGTTGTTATAGTTTGTTAAGTAATTGACAATTGAACTATCACAACACAGCGCCACATTATTTCAATGTTATTTTATTATTTCAGCTAGTACGGCCTGAGATGTTGCTGGGAATAAAGAGGCTGCTATCGTTCAGCTTTACAGAGAATATTTCATTGGGTGGTAAACAAAAAAAATGTATGCTGAAGTAGCTGTGATTCTCTAACGGTAAGCTCTGATGTAATGAAAATAGCACAACTTTTTGTACAAAATTTCTAGTTCGATGCAACCGTTTTCAGTTTGCAGCGTTATTTTCACCAGTTAAACCAAGGAATTTTCAGGTTTACATTCATCTAACCGTTTAAAAATAAGAAAAAACATCATATCGTCGCTGGAAAGACAAAAGAGTTTAAGCGACATTTTGGTCAAAAATGAGTTAAATATGCAGTTGTTTCGATCAGTTCTTTTTCTGCATCAAATATTTAGACTCTTGTTTGATTTCAAGACTTTTATGGCCATCCAAATAATATTTACCATTTGGAAGAAGGCTTGACTCAAGCGACACAAGTTTGGGACATTTTTAGCTTTTGTCGCTTCCGTGAGTTTTGAGACTTTTGGTTTACAAAAAGATCGTTAAAATTTGGCAATAGCGAGGTAGTTTCACTACTATTTGCGTAAAATATAATTATTTACCATTGTAGACTACTTTTTTAATACAGTATTAATACTCACCTATTAATCGAAAGGTTTTAATATTGAGAACAGATATGTATCCCTGAATCGGTATTCTTTGATACGAAATTTCTAATAAATTGTAAATTTACTTACTTCAGCATGATATTTACTTTAAAACAACTTTATATTTACATCAAATAAGGGTTTATTTTAGCAAGCCTGTAAAACGTAGCTATTTATTCATTTTGCACCAAGAACAGGAAGTTTTTGTGTTGATCCATAACCTTATAGCATCGATTAAGAGCAGCTACTTCTACATCCGTAAACTCCTCCATTCATGAGAGTTTGAAACAATTTAATCTTTCCCTTTGGAAAGTTTCTTCAATAAGCGTGTTCAACAGTTGATACGATATGTGCGAAGTTTTAAGGGGAAAAGATGGAAATTACGATAAAGTCAGAAGAAATGAATATCAAAATTTATTTATCTCCGTATGAAAATCCAGTTCCGATGAAAGTTTTAATTTGCTACCAGATATATTTGGTCGATAAAATTCACGTTCGTACGTTCTACGGCATCAATTTGGTTTTTTTATGAAAGTTCTGTCATTTTTTATTCGGAACAACGTCACGATTTTCATATTAACTAATAAATAATATGCCCTGTTCGTGGTTTTAACAATGTTATTTCTTATTGGAAAATAAATACCAGATTTTTTTTTGTTCATAGCCCTGACTCATACTACCTACTCGTATATTATATCGTGGTTTTGTACAAGAATAACTATTCACTGAGTCACAAATGACGGCTTCCGTGGTCGAGAGGTTAAGATGCTCGAGTACGAATCCAAAGGTCACGGGTTCAAGCCCTGGCGTGCGCAAATAAATTGTATATATTTGACACATTTTGTTTCACATTTAATTCAGATAAAATAATAAATACTAGTATATTTGAGGCATATTCCAGGCTGTCAGAATCACCCTGGTAAAGAGCACCATTCAGAATCGAAACGTTGCTTGAAATGGCTTTAGCCGTATTTGCTGACGAAATATGAATGGTCACTACTCAACCTTTCTCTTCACCATCTCCTTCCCCTCCCTATACTACCTTCAACCTTACAACATACCCCAATTAAGGATGCTATAGTCCTACTGGTTCCAGACAATTGGGAGCAATTGGGACTCTTGTGCAGGATTCACTATAGTGATTATACGCTCTGACGTCACAAAGTACAGCTTTTTCTCTCCAAAATTTCTGAATCAACTTTACAAAATATCCACTAAAATGTCAAAATATGAAAAAAGACACCACTTTATTGGCTCCACATTTTTTTAATTGCAATTGATTCCTTTGACCGTGATGATTTATTTTCGTGTTTATCTTTTTGAAAGCATTTTTCGTTTTTCACTAAAAAAAAAGAAAATAAATAAAATCAAGTTTTGTGTTAAGTATTCAGAAATATTCGTATCAATAAAAAATGAGATTAGTCAAAAAATAAAATAATGTGCTATAATTTTTTTTTAAAGGACAAGACATTACATTATTACATAAAAACAAAAAAACTCCTAAATATTGTTTTGGTTTTCCTAATGCGTTTATTTACTCATTCCGTTCTTCCTTGCGCAAACAGATTTAATATAAAAATCCTCTTACAAGAGTAGCCAGGTAGTAAATCTAGTTACTTAAACATTTACCTAACGAATCGAAATTGGCTTTATTTCAGTAATGAAAAATACCTTTAAATTTTAGTACAACTTACTGGAAATATTATCACTTTTTCGTTGGCTTATTTACCAAAACTTTATTAATTTTATACGTTTATATAGATTATATCGCTCCGTTCTCATTATTAATGCACTTTTCCGTATTAAATTCAGCTGCTTTTAGTATACAACATCATGCCTGCATGCGCTTTAGAATTTTCGCCGTATCTTTGCGCTTAGCTTCCAAGCGAGCTTGACGTAGATTGCGTGTATTTTACGTTCACTCTAACTGCTATTCACTGGATACACTTGATCCTGGGGTGACATACCAGGCTACACGGACTATTACGGGAAGAATTTTCTACCTCCTTCAAATAAAAATCACGCGAAATAAAAAAAAAAAACAACTTTTGTTTTGAAATGGAAAACTTTTAAGTTTAAACTTAAGAACTAGATTTTTTTGTAATAAATAACGTTTTCATAGAAAAAAAATTACTCGTGAAAACGCTTCATATTTTAACCCTTAGAGAGCGACCAAGTACAACAGCAATCCAATGAAATTATGAATACCTTAAAGGTGTACTGCAATTTATAGTGTGGAGCGCTAGGTTTCAGAAATTTTAAATACATTTCGTTACTACCCATGGAAATTCCAATGTAAAAATGTTAAAATTGTATAAACATCTATATCTTTTCAACAATATTCAATTTTATATTCGGCTTTGATATATTACCCGACTCATAAGGGTTGTGATAAGTGGCGCTTCAACTCTGAATCAGATGACTTCAACTTGCTTTTCTATCTCCGATTTAAGTGATGTCAGAGCCAAACCATGCTGTTTAGATTTATTTTATTTTATTTTAGTACATATAACAGGCATGATGCCCAAGACATATATATGGTACATGAGTGGTTATTAGATTGGAATATTTAACGATAGTTAGTAATCAAGAAAAATTTAATGAAAAATGCAAGAGTAAATGAATAACAAACAGAATCAAAAGAATAATGTTATACAAGGTAGAACATAAATGAATGGAACACTGGCACTAGTACTGAAGAGATGCCTATTAGCCGTTTGGTACTTGGTACTTCATATAACCAGTCCATAACTAAAGGGCATCATTACAATATCAGCTTGATATGATTGGCAGAATTCTTTTTTTAAATTAATTTATTATATTAATAAAGATGTCTACTTCATTGTGTGTGCAGTGAATTGTGTTGTGGTTTCTTAATGTTCTCGCCAAATGAGAGAAATATCCTGTATTTGTGTGGTAGGCTTTAATGTTAAAAATGTTGTTTATCCTTCTTGTTGATTTTTTTATTGGTATGTTAATGTTAATTTGGGATAAAATATTTGGTGCATCAATTGATGAATGTATAATTTAGTGTAAAGTTAATATATCAGAAAGTTTACGTCTGGCTGACAGAGAGTGAAGTTTATAGTGCGAAATTCGTTTATTGTACGTTCCAAATTGATCAGATAAGCCTTCGCGATATGCAATTATACGAGTTAATTTTCTTTGAATGAATTCAATTTTATAGTTATGAATCTCATAATTAGGAGACCAAATAGTGGAAGCGTATTCTAGAATACTCCGCACAATCGATTTATATAATTTTAAAGATAATTCGGAACTTTTAAACAACTTGTAGTTCTTAGAGTTAGTCCTAATATTTGAGATGCATTTTTTTAAATAGTCTCTATATGTTTATTGAAGCTTAATGAAGAGTCAAATGTCACACCCAAGTCTTTAATTGAAGTAGTGTTCAATAAGTTAACGTTATTAATGCGATATACATTTGAAAAATTATTTCTGTTTTTTTATGAAGGAAACTGTTGTGCATTTATTTTCATTAAAATATAAATCATTAAGAGTACACCATTCGTGAAGAAATTTTGCAAAAGGGTGCAATCAAAATTTGTTGCTGATTTAGTCATTTTTCAAAATCGATTGTTTCATTGTCCAAATAACCATCTATGATAAAACCTACAGATATTTTAAATCAACGTTCATTGTTTCTTATGGATATATTTTAGTATATATTTTAAGTCCTCTTATTTTTTAATGGAATTCCTCGTTACGAAATTTTCAAATTTGCAACTATTTTGCTCCGGATAATTTAGATTAATGCATCTATTCTAATCGGGCAAAGATCCATTTATCATATGTTATATCACTCCCCCATTAAAATGACAAAAAGAGAGCAAGAAACAATCTTCCTTATTTTATATCTCTAAATCTTGGTCAAAGGCTTGTAGAAAGCTAGTTATTTTAAAATTGATTATTTCATCTACTAACTTGGTCATTTACTTTCTTTTTAAACATATTCCGATTGTTATATTTGATATTATTGCGTTTTTTGAAAATGAAAGCATGTATGGTAAAATATATTAGAACACCGGCTTTCTGAAGGGTTGATTAATTCTTCATACGAATTGATGGAATGCAAAATAATGAAACAGATTGAAATTTAAAATTTTTGTTTTGTTTTGTTTGCGGATAAAAGATAGGTAAAATACAAATAAAGTATCTTGCTTAACGTCAGACCGACAAAAACTACCCACGACTAGTTTCAAATTTACGGCCTCTAGTTATTGTAATTAAAAGGTACAAACACTATTTGCAAAACAAAAGAGAATATTTTATTTGATAATAAGATGATATAATATGTAATCAATCATCGTTTTAAACCTGAAACCTACAAATAAGAGATTAATTACAATATGAATACACACATTCACAATAATACAAATAGATTAGATAAAGAAGATTAAAATTTATAGCAATCACTTTTAATTTTACGTCATTATTTTTTAAATTTCGTAAATATACAGTCAAAATGAAGTTTCTAATAGTTTTTTCTCTGTTTGTGGTGTTATCAACGGTGAGTTTTAGTTTTCGTTAACTCTCGCCTCACGCATTTTTCTTCGGAAATGGAAAACTTGTTTTATAACGACGCGTTCTGTACTAAGCTCTATTTTGTAACGACCTGCCAGTTTTTATGTTTCCTACCTTTGTACAATGTTAGACTCTTCAAGACGCAGGTTCACCTCTTCCTTAACTAAAAAAGAACCTCAGCACAGAATCTTTTAACATGTACAGGCCTGAGGGAAAACTCAGAATTTCATGTACGTAATACAAAAAAGTCAATACCATTGCGTAAGTTTTCAATTCAATTGTTGAAAAGATACTTTTTTTAATTATGCCTGGAAACATAAATATTTCATTCAAATTGAAGACTTAATGGTCAAATTTTAGAGGAATGGTCCGGAGTGTATCAAATAGAAAATAAAACAGGTCTAATTCAGAAAGTTTGAAATTTATGTTCTGCATATTTCCACTACCTATGCCTCAACAAAATACAATTTTGAAATCTTTTATTTCTCAAAATTATTATGAATATTAGTCCTTCTTTTGTTATTTTCAATTGTAAATTAAAGTTGTATCGTACAGCCCACTTTTTTAACCAATCACTACTTTCAATTAAAAAACTAAGATTATTTCACAAAATAATTATATCCTTTGTGAGTCCGTACATACGTACGTACGTAACTATTCAAATTTGAAACTGATATAAATTGAAATTTTCAAATTTTAAAAATAATCTTTTCAAATCCCTACCAATCTATAATGTATCAGATTTTTTTCTATTTGAAATGGGTGGATTAAAGCAAAGCATATTTTTTCTTGGCAAGGCAAGTTAAATTCCGTGATTTTTCACGAGTAACATCTAGTATTATATAAGAGATCATTCAAAAAAATATGTATTTATACATATACGTTAGCATAGGTATATCTTTTCCGTATTTAAATACCGGTGACGAGAACTGCCGTTTCCTGCTGATTTTTATAAAATATACTAAATGCGCAGTCCTTCAATTCCATAAACTTATTTACTTTTTTGTTAACATTTTCTTGATATAAAATTTTTTTTTTAAACACCGGTTTAAGAGAGTTGTTTTACTTTGTTTATTTATGAAATAATGTTAATATTAATGTATGGTAATTTCGATGTTTTATCCATTTGAAAAAATCTTGTGACTTGCATTTTTAATCATGTGATAAGAATTTGAGAATTTTTAACAAAATAGTGCTGAAATTACCTGATATCTCATCTCATCATCTGTTCATCATCATCCTTCATTATTATCTACATGAATACAGTTTCAATATTCATCACGGTAATAAACTCGAAAAAAAATTGTATGCACCTGCCTGAAATATAGTGATTTATTTTTAGGCGTCAACTTACGATGTTATAAAAGGATTGCAAAGTAGAATAGGTAAGTAAATTTCAATTTAATTATCAAGGTAATCAAAATTAATGTTTTATCAAATTATCGTATGTGGTTGTAAATATAGAAACAATAACCGAAAAATAACAACAACATAAAAATACGAAAAAAACTGGTTTCTTCCTTGTTGTATAAATGACTTCTCTTATTGTAGAAAAAAAATGCTGTTTTTTAAATGACTGGTTAGTAGCTGAGTGGACAAACGCACTTGATTCTCAACCAGGCGTCGTGAGTTCAATTCCTCTGCTACCTAAGTCTTTCATCATTGCCCAAGCAACATTTTCCGCTTATTATGATGGTAGTAGGAGATTAACAAATATTTTCAGGCTATTTGAAACTAAGAATATTTTTCTTTCTTTTAAAGAATAATTTAAAAATAATTCAAAACTTGTACGGTTTCCAAACTTTTTCGATCATTTTTTTTTACATTGTCGAAATACATAAAAATGTCAAGAATTTATTTATAGTAAATCATATGTTTTAATCAATTAATTTACGTATGTGTTTTTCCCTAGCGCATGTATAATACATTTTCTCTGACAAAAAAGTAGAGTAAATAGTCTGCGATCGTTTTTTATTCTTAAAATATATTTAATTTGTAGGTATATCTGATATCTATTCGCTGCTGTTTTTTCAGAAAGTCGAGTAATCAATGGCATACTGGCCGCAGAAAATCAGTTCCCGTACCAGGCTTTCCTGTTCGGCGTCAGATCCATGTCAGACATAGTGGAGTGCTCGGGGGTGCTGATTAGCCCCCGGTGGCTGCTCACGACCGCTCAGTGCACCAAGGGGTAGGTAAACTGCCCCGTTAACGGATGTTTGCGAACTTTCAGCATATTTCTGATACAACATGAATAGAACATGAGAATTCCCAGATATTCGAATGTTTGCAAGTATTTTGGCTGGAATAAGAAAGGGTAGAATATATATAATAATATATAAATTGAAAGATGTTATTGTGAAACACGTGTAATTTCACTTTCCGAAATGGTAGTTTAAAAGCTTATCTCTCTTTAACCAATCTAACCAAACCTAACAATTCATCGTAATCTAACCTTACTCAACTTTACCTAATAATGATAATAATGTTTTATTCTTAATCATAATATAACCTAATCTAACAATTTCGACCAGTTTAACATGGACATATGCTACTCACTTACTAAGATAAAACAATCTACACCTGTCTGACGAAGTTTCAGTCTAAGATAAACTTGTTATTTTTTTGCACAAGTATCTATTTCAAATTACACGTTATTTCAGACATGTCAAAATGACAAAATACAAATACTATTTGAAGTAATTCAATAAACCATTGAGTTTGAATTTTTGACACAGTTTTCGTGTTTTCATAGGAAAAAATTTGGTGTGGGCTGATTGTTTCAAATAAAGTTATTTTTTCCATATTTTAACCCTAAATTGGTTACAACAAAATATTTAAAATACCTTTTTAGAAACTTTTTATGACAAATATGAAAGTACCATAAAATAACAAAACTATTCGGGAATGAAAAATTCACACTGGTTTTACAAATATATTTGTAGGTTTTATTCCGAATGGAAAAAAGAAATGAGAAAATGTTGATTTCCCATGCTGTTAGTATTTTTCCTACAAAGAAAATTATTAAGATTTGTTCTTTTTAATCAATATTACTTTGGAACTTAAAGCTTTTGTTTTTCAGGTATACGGTAATTTACGTATCGCTTGGCTCCTCGTCTATGAATAATGCTGACATCACAAGAGAAACCCGTATCTTCGTCCCCCATGAGAATTACACTAGCAGTTATCTCAACAATGATATCGGACTTATAGATCTAGAGCAAGAAGTCATTTTATCCGGTAAATATTTTAAGAATTCATAAAATTACGTTGTTTTTTTCTTTAAAACATATTTAACTAGCGGGAGTCCTTGTAACTTTGGTATCTCGATGTTGGTTATGATGTCAGGCTGAAAGAACAAGAAAATGAGATGAGAAAGAGTAGGGTTTAAAAAATGCCTGGATATTTGGATATGGCCACTTAACATAACTTAAGGATGAAGGAGAGTGGAAAACGAAATGGAAAGGGAAAATGGAAAGATTGGGAAATACTTGGCTATTCTAATCTGTTCACTAAACAAAGGCATTTCAAACATGTTGTCGATTATGATTTGCAATCTCTCTAAGGCAATACAAATGGTTCATTCCACACTAGGACTAAGTAAAAATATAAGAAATATTTATTAAACTATTTCCGTTTATCCATACAAATTAAATAGAAGTAATATTAGCATATGCCGATCTCAAACTTCCAACTTCCGGGTGTAAGGCCAAATAACTTAACATTTGGCTATGGTGAATATCGTAATGTGATAAATGAAGAATCTTCTCATTTTATTTACAAAAGAACATGAAATGTTTTGCTTTCCCGTTTGCTATTAAAGCGTATCAAATATTTCGTTTACGCTTCATAAAGTGATTAACATCTCGGCCATAAAGTTGTTTTCGTGGGGTTAAAAAAAATATATGCTGAATGTTTCCGCGGTGCGTTCAACCCGCAGAAACATGTAAATATTTCAGACCGTGTGTGAAATGGGACACCCGCGCCGGTCGTTGGAAAATGTCTATGTTTTTTTGCTGTACCCTTGTCCACGAGTTTGAAAGGAATGTTGTTACTCCGTCCGTGCGGCTGTACCCGCTTGTTTTAAAATTGTCCAAGTTTTTGTGACATTCGTTCCAATTTTTAAATGTCAATTCTTATTTGTAACGTGTCAATTATATGAGTTTTAATCTATCATATAAAAAGCCAAAGATTTAAATTTACACTAATCCAGCCTCCTCAAACCAAACCATATTTGTATTAAAATCTTTGAAATAATTACAAAAAAGGTGCAAATTAAAAACAAATTGGCCATTTTAGTCCAAAACCAAAAAAATTGCTGAAATTCCATAATACCGAGCTCTGGCGTCGTAAAATATACACATTTTAGGTGATTTTTCACAAAAAAAGCGCTATACAAATTATCCAATTATTTTTATTTTGTTCTGTTTGGAATCTAAGCTTAAGTCGCATCTATTTTCAGTTTTAAAGAAATCGAAAAAAAAAGTTTGGAAATCGATCAAAAATTCCAAAACTTTTGACTGTTAGAATTTTAAAGAATACTAAACGATTTTTCATGAAACCATATACCGTTCAAAGCCGGCTAGTAGAAAAATGTTACACACATATCACATATCCATATTAACAAAACTAACATTATTGTACATAATGTTGAGTACCGCATAATATCAATCAGATTTTTTCTCTCAACCGTAATTTCCACCTTTGAGTTTCGCGTGTTCTGGTACAATATAGGCCGAGTTGCCCGGTACATGCCTCACAATGATTGCTAATCGGTCTGTAGCTCTGATATCTTATTTCACTGTGTGAATGCATGCACCGACACTTATCTTTATCGTTATAAATCTGGTGTTTTTTTTTCAGATAGAGTTAATATCGTCAGACTGCTGGGAAAAGATTCGCTTAGCAACACATTTGTTGGAGAAACGGCTCAAATTTCTGGCTATGGAAAGTTAAGCAACTCAGGTAGTAAATTTTTGCAAAAAATGAAATAAGAGTATCTGCTTAAAATATTATAGTCTTTATCGTAAGAACTTTATTCCAGAACAATATTAGTGTAAAATGTTTTTGATTGGATAATTTGGTAATTTATAAGTGGAAATGATTTTGTTTAACAGGAAAAACAAATAAAATGGTGGTAAAAACTCTGAATAAATGTGGCGAACAGTACCATTATTGGAAAAAGTAGTATTTATTATTACCTGAAATTCGAAACAGAATATTTTTATAATACTGTTTGATGTGAAAGATATTTGAAAGTGGTTTTCTTGGAATTTAATAAACATAATACGGGATTTTCTTTTTATCTTAGGTTTTTTGGTACATTTTATAAGGTTGAACGAACTATTGCTTTGAAAATTATACAATAGTTTTATTTATAAATACCCTTTAAACCTAAATAGCTTTCTTAAGACCCAGCGTCAATCATTAAACTGACCGTTTCATTAGTGAATGAAACCTAAACAATTTACGCCTTATTAACTGAAAATATTTTTGTGTTTTCACTAAAAATACTTACGATGTGTAATGGATGGAAACAGAAATGTTCAATTCATTGTGAACGAGTTTAATTGTTCATTTAGATTAAACGAATCAAACAAATCCATTCACTTTGAAATATCGAACTGAATACCTTTAAATCGTTAATCCAGCATAAAATTAATCTACGGCTTTATTCATTTTCACACGTGCCAAAAACTATTTTTTTATTGGTCGAAATGTGCAAAGTGCATTATTCTTTTATTTCACAGATGTATCAACACAGTCAAGCATGCATTTTGGAAATGTGACTGTCGTATCCAATGAAGAGTGCACTGAATACTATGGAAACAAAGCTGTTACGGATGCAACCATTTGCACTAAAGGACCGAGTTCCGGGGATTACAACATGTGCAGGGTAATTATTAACACAGATACCTGCAAATTTTCCGAATTCATGACTTAACAACAAGATTTTGTAAGATTGCGTGAATCTAAACTAATATGGTAAATTCGTAGAATAAGGTCTCATAAGACAAAGTGCCAGAGGTAATGCCAGATATGTTGATCTCCCTGGAGACAATAGAACATATTTATTTATGTACTCCTTACTTATTTATGCAGTTAAAACGTAAATATGGGAATTTAAAACATATCTGTTTCTAAATGAATGCGGCGTTATAATTTATTTATTTTTTTCAATTTATTTTTCAATATTAGTCTCTTGATCTAAAAACTATATGGTGGCATCCGTAGCGTTTTGATCTACATATTTGATTTTCAGTTTTAAAGGTTACGGGTTCAATACTAGTGCATCCAAAATCATATGAACATATTTCTTGTATTTAAGGCCTTACATAAATGGATATATTTTTTGTTAGAAACATTGACTCATATTTAAGTCACTCAAAGGCATGTATCAAAAAGGCAGTTGGCAACAGAGCTCTTGGCGGGAGTATCGTACCACAAATGCCTGAAAAAATCAGAAAGACGTGATGAACTTTTCTTGGCAACCGTATCCTCATAGGATTTTTTTTTTAGCTGAATATGGTTGAGATGATTGAACAGTTGAACATTGAAAGTGCAGTTTTTACTCAACCTGTATGAATAGACATTTAAATATATATGTTTTTTTAGGGAGATCAAGGAGGACCCCTGACAGGATGGGATAAGAACGGAGAACCCGTCTTGTTGGGTCTAATCAGTTTTGGCGACTCCAGGAGCTGCGAAACAGACTTTCCTACGGCGTACATCAGGCCAGACTACTACATTGATTGGTTAAATGAAATCACTGGCTTATCTTTTTAACAAGTTCGAGCCTAAAATATTAAAAAATATATTTTGTGAAAAAAAAAATACGATTTTTATTTGTATTTTGCATTAAATATTTGGGGAATAAAAAAAGGACTTTAAAGCAAACCAATTTCATTTTTTAAATTGAATTGCTTTGTTTAATTTTCTATTAAAAAACAATTAGAAAATTGAACTTTAGTGTGCGACAATTAATGAAAAATAAAACGATTACAAAATTTAAAAAATACACAAGCTTATGAATTTCCATACAAAGCTGAGTATATTTGTGATTAAGCAGCAAAAAAGTTTAAGCGTTGAGGACTGGCGTTACACTAAAATTCTAAAGTTTTTCTGTCTGCAGTTTTTCAGTCAATACAACTATTTTCAGTTTACAGTTATGAAGATCTAAATTTCACCTTTCTGTCAAAAACTAAGATAAGAAGTCAATTTATCAAATGTTTCTTATTTAAATGTTTAATTAGAAATAAAACTAGCAAAATGTTTGAAAAATTAAAACCAAACTTTTTTTATTAAATAGTAATATGAAACCGGTTAGTAGCGCTTACCTTTGAGATGATTGATTTTTTGACGAATGAACTTTTTCACGTACTTGCTTTTGAACATATTGTCGCTGGAAAGGCAAAAGGGCTTAAGTGACACTTTGGTCATAAATGAGTTAAACATGCAGTTTCGATCACTTTCTGCATCGAATGCTCTGACTCGTTTGATTTTAAAAACTATCATGACCCTTCAGCTATCTAAAATATATTTACTATTAGGGAGAAGGCTTGACTCAAGTGACACAATTTTGGACTTTTTTAGCTTTTGTCGTATTTTTTTCAAAATCCAACCAGGTACTAAAAACTTATAAATTTTATTGTAAAACAAACAAAAAACTTTAAAGTGCTCTGGTGTAAGCTTCCCAAAATGGCGCTTCAACCCTTTTTCGTTTCCGGCGACGATATTAAAAGTGGTTTCTGAAGGTTTCAAGTACATGTTATGTTGAAATCTGAAATCCATACAAATAAATCATGCACGGCGCTAGCTGTTTTCAAACTAAGACAGCTGTTTCCTTGCTAACTTTTAAGAAGCCGGCCGCACAATAAAATCAACAATACTTTTGTTGTGTCTTTTCAACTGTAAACTCTATTATTGGGCTGCAAGGCTATGTTTAAATAGCAATCAGCCTCTCAACGTTATTCATGCATAGGTGAGATAAATTTACAGGTAATGTTCGACAATCCAACTCACTATAACCGGTAAGTAGACAGGTGTCTTATTGAACTACCTTCTTCATAGAACCATCAATATTCCCAGAGAAGGTCTGAAAGGCTGGTCCACGAGACGTGCTGCCAATCTCTTATCAACACAATTAGCTGGAATCGTATTGGATAGTTTCACAAAGCTGTCACACCCGAACATTGAACGTGTAGATAACTTATAATATGAGCCGTTCAGAAACAGATGGGCTTAAAAGTATCGTTTGACGTATATAACGATACGCTTGAGTATGAAACACAAACACCAATTGTTAGCTAGATTGTAAGAAAACTTTTTTCCACTGTATGGCCAACAGAGGTTTTATTAAATTTTTGACTAAAAATGAGTGTTTTTTGGGAGATTACCCTATTATATTAAGAAGCTCTTGTTTTGCGTCACAACAAAAGCCAAAAAAATATATTTACGTCTTTCAAAAATGAAATATAAAAAAAACGTTTCGCTCAGAACAAACATGAAAACATTCGATGTTTACAAAGTACCTACTTGAAATTGTTCTCAAACAGAGGCTTCGCATCTACACATTTTTCTTAGATTTATCATAGATATCAGTTGAACTGAAAATCGCAAAAGACTGTTGTTCGATCCGAAAACTGCGATAAACGCCAAATACGTTTCAGCTTCGGATGAATTGTGAAATTAAAGTGGACTGTACAGTGAATACTACTTGATGGAAGATTTGATTGTATACTGTGGACAAAATGAGGATTTAAGCCAGTTTGCTCACCTGAGGTCCTTGAGAGGAAACGGCCGGCTGTCCCGAGCGATGGATGACGAATGACGGCGAATATGTACCCGCTGTCTCGTCAGGTGCGGGTTGTGAAACTTTTGCCGGTTGAGAGCGACACCGTCGCCGGTTTTTTTTAAGGCTGGTCACAGATAAAATCAAAGAACACACTGACCGGGATATAGGTTGGGACTGGATAATAGACACAAGGTGAGAACCTAGCAAGTTGTTTCATTTAAAATCAAACAACTCTTAACCGTTTGAATTCAGTGAGACTATGGCATCCCCAATTCTTAGAGTTTGTTGTGAAGCTGAAGGAAGTGGGGAGGAGAATGAGACGGGGAAGAGGAAAATAGGTAAGTAGCTGGCTATTCAGATCTGGTTACCAAACACGGTTTGGTAACCAGATCTGCTGACCGGCTGAATGGAGGTCTTTCACCAGTGCGATACTAACCGTCTTACTTATTAGATTTTTACGCGCCTACGTAGCGTTGGTTTAGTTACACCTGACGTAGGCCATTAAATTAGACAGATAATCCGTGGTTTTAAGGCAAGTTTATCGCTATTCCGACCTTATAACACGCGTAACATTTACACCTCGTTTATGAGTAAGGGAGGAAGAGTTTCTTCCACGTTAGAACGTATCGCAAATACACCATGTCATATTTTTTTATGCCAATGAAACTATGGCTTCCCCAACTGGGGTATGTAGTGAGGAAATGGAAACGGAAAAGAGTCGGAGATGGGCTAGAGGAAGGTTGGGAAGTACCTTTGATTTGCGAAAAAAAATGTAGATACAACATGTAGAGTCGACATGTTTCGACGTTTGTACATAAAAATCAAATATCATCTCACAACAGGCTTGCTTTAATAAAAATATTGTGAACATATTATTATCCATAAAGAATTAAGTGAATTTCAACAACGAAGATATAACTTATCGCATTAGGCACAATCAATGATTATTTTGTCTTAAGATCTAATCCTTTATATAAATATCAATTATATACAAAATGTTTTCACGTGAGAACATACCTAATTTACATTCTTTACTTCCACATACCAAAGAGAACTACTAGATCCAAAATGCTATTTAGTTGTAACAATAATATAAGGACTGAGTCTTTCAGATACTCGCTCGTACCTAGATTGCATGTAGTTAGTAATACATACGCAGAGCTCACTTGTATATTGAACTGCGCGGAATGTAGATACAAGAAGGCTTTATATCATATATCTTAAATCAATATTAATTTAATTTATTCCAAAGCTATTCTTTATTTTTTTTGAGTAAATCTTTTCATTTTTTCTCTGTTTAGTGTAAATCTTTATATGTAAAAGCCTACTCGGGCGTATACAAATTAAATAAATACGATTATTTGATGTCTTTGAGAGTGTTTCAATTTAGAAGCAAGTAATTTTACAAACTCCTTATTATTGACACCTCAAGTAAGGATCACGAACATTTTTTTTTGTATTAAACTTTTACTTTATAAACATCCTATACTTTGCTTTCGATTCTTTATGACAGAAAACTGACATTCCCGTTTCGGGTCATAAATAAGGGCTCCATAAGAGTGATGGCGATGATCTCATAAACAGGAGCACCCATATTTTGATTTTATATAAAAATTGCTTTGATATATTTGAAGTTCAAACTAAGAATTCAACTCAACTTGCGATAATGTTTAAATAGGAGAATAACATTTCAGAATGAGATCTATAAAATGGAATAATTGATTTGAATAGGACAACCAAAAGTATGCGATCTAAAGTTCCATCTTCTGAATGTTCAACTTTCTGAAATGTCATACTAGTTTGTGCTCTGTAACTGTTACATATTCAATAAAAAATGACGTTACATAATTTGACTTACTTTGTAGCGCAGTGGTAACCTCCTTGGTTCAAAGCCCATTGTTGACTGGTTCAAAACTCAGCGCTTTTTGAAAATAAATATTATTTATTAGACAGAATTTTTTTTTAAGCAATTCAATGTCTATTTTCACCTTGTTTCCAACATACCTCAATATCACCATAATACGAGATTACTCGGTATATAAAACTTGTTTTAAATATCTACTTTTTGCTTTCCATTGCTTTTCTTTTCAGTAAGGCGTTTTGTTTTTTCTAGGACAGACAGACATAACTCGAATAACAGAAAAATGTTTTTTTTATAATAAGCAACGTTTTTACTAACCGCTCACGACTATTTTCACTTAATGAACTACCTTTCTTACATTCTGCTTAATGTTTTGTATGTTCATATTATGAATTTGAAAGCTTCCCACGTCGACAGCTAGGGGCCGCGGTACACTTCAGGTCCGGCGATGAAGCGATGAAGCCGTGAAACAATGAAGCGGTGAAGCCGTGAATGGGTCCGACGCAAAGGTCCCCGATGGGACGGTAAATAAAAAACTTTTATAATAATTTGACATTTTTGTTCAGATTTTCCTACACAAATTTGTCCTAAAAAGGGCTTTCTAAACTAAAGGGCGAAATTTGTTAATTAAAATATACGGCAAAAATTACGTAAAATTACATTATTTACGTGACTCTTGCGGTTTATGCGCTTGGTTTATGTTAGTAATTATGATAATAACTAAACAAATAATGAAAAACAAAGAATAAAAATATTACTTTAATAAAAAAAACTATTGTAGCGTAACTGGTTTTACGGGTGTAATTTATTTAGACTGTTGTAAGAAATAAGAATTATTTCATTGAACTCATTTGTTGTCTCAGCTTTGGTGGCTAATAAGAAGTCGCTAACGGCTTTTTCAAAATAATTACATTTCATCCTTTTCTTACAATCGGTAGTGTGTATTTACTTTTCTCCGTTATTATATATTTGTGAGGGCCTTCAAACAAGTTTATTTTTCTACATATTCCTTTATTTCTTACGGAAATAATTGAAAATAATAATTCAACAAAATGGAGGAAAATCCTAGGAATATTTATTGAAAAAAAAAACATTCTTTTGAAAAATCGGAGTAAATCAAAATTGGTGGTTCAATATTCCGAAAGAATAGTCTGATAATGTTTTATTTTTAAATTATGAAGGGCATTACATTACAAACTAGTAAATTTAAAGACAAGTCAAATATTAATCAACCTAACCAATATAATAATGCGCACAGTTAACTTGTTATTAATTACACTTTATTCTAATAAATTATTTGTATTTCTATAACAAAATATACATGTTTTTTTTATGCATAATATTGAACTAAATGATTCTTTAATTTTTATTTCTTGAAAAGTGTACCGAAATATACTCGTACATACAATAACTGAATTAGAAACTGCACTATTCAAGAAACTGATCAAATAACCATTACTCGTTTTAACACAACACAACTGCTGCATGCTTCATCCACATTTATAAATCTTTTTTCGATATTTAAAAATATTAATTTCGTATTCTAGTATTTCCAATTTCTTAGTAAACAAATACAGATACTATGCGAGAAGAGGCTTTGTATGCAATGGACCAAGGTTATGAAATTAGAGAAAGCCAAAGATGCCTGCCGAAGATTTGTTAAGACAATGACAACTAATAAACGTGATTGAAATGCAACTGATTACCTTAAAAATCGCTCACCATCTAAATAAATTATAACTAAAAACAGACATTCAGTTTTTGTGTGAAATCAAATATTCTTTTTCAACCTCTGATTTTTAGGTGAGTAATTTTCATCATAAGCGTTGAGATTTTAAACATCAATTTAACCGTCAAAAAGAAGACGGGTGCCAGTGCTGTTTGATTCTTACTTTTCAATTGTCCATTTAGAAAAAATATGAAACTTGGGTATAGCCTTAAATACCAGTTACTTATAATATTCCATATCATATTATTTCTATTCAATTGAGCCTTTCAAGTCATGAACACGTCGTTAAAGGCCTCAACCATCTAAATCAGTTATAATAAGTTAAGTAACGCTATTCACGTCATCGCTGTTTATATCCGGGAACATTTCATTAGCTAATTCCGCTAATCAGATCAATGCCTTTAGCTGTGCGTTACTTACGATCCCGAAATGCGGTGATAATTAATGAAATTAATAATCAATCAGTCAAACTACACTGATCCATTAAACTGCCTATCCAGCAGTGTTTGCTGACGGAAACAGGCATCACGTCTCGGGCGCGGTTTGTACTGCAGGATTTTTATTAATTATTTATGTAACTATTATCCAATTTGCGTGATATTTATTCATTTATACGAGGCCTGTTCAAAAGAAAAGGTGAATTTTGAATTTTCGCGGGCTGCGTACATTCGACTATCGTTTTTTTTTTGTTATGTTGGTACATATATTTATATCATATGTTAGCATTATCAGCCATTTTGGATTAGTGGTTTGTTTTTGACAACTGGAAAGGTAAGTCACGTTTTTGTGTGTTCTTCGATTTTTTACTTTTGAAAAAAATTGATCAAAGAATATGTATTAAATTTTGCGTTAAAATTGGAAAAGAGTGCTCCAACGCACTTAAAATGTTGACTGTGGCATTCGGCGAGTCTACTTTGTCTCAAAGAAGGGTTTATAAGTGGTACAAGCGCGTTGCAGATGGCCGAAAAGATGTTAATGACGATGAGCGTCCTGGAATTGTGGAAAAATAAATCATGGATTTTATTCTTTGATCCATTTTTTTCAAAAGTAAAAAATCGAAGAACACACAAAAACGTGACTAACCTTTCCAGTTGTCAAAAACAAACCACTTATCCAAAATGGCTGATAATGCTAACATATTATAAACATATGTGTACCAACATAACAACAACAACAACAAAAATCGATAATCAAATGTACACAGCCCGCGAAAATTCAAAATTCCCCTTTTCTTTTGAACAGGCCATGTATATAATCAAATACATTGATGCATTTAAGCAATTGTTAATTTATAATTATAAACTATGTTCCTCATTTATTTATTTTATTTTACTCTCCATAAATTAAGCTGATAACTCGTGGTTATGGGTGAACCAATTACATAATCTTAATTAATACATTATAATTAATTAAAAAATCAAAAGAGCACAGTAAAGTAATAAATTAAACTAACAATAACCATTTTTATTCAGTAATGGATTCTATACAACATTAAGTAACTCTCTCCGGAACTGAGATGTATAACGAGCCCAACAGAAATTCATTAGAAGAATCTTAACATAATCTGTTTCTCGACGAATCACCTTTAGATATACAATTTTTAACCAAATCCTGTACTGTACGACAAATTCAGAAAGTCCGTTTTTAATTTCGCTCCCATGCCCTAAATCGGAAAAAAAAACAAGAAAAAAAATATAAAAACCATAATTAAAATTTAAAGTTAATAAGTGTGTCTATCTGATGGGACCTGCCAGGTATTTTCCTGTCTATTTTCTCTTTAAAATAGGAATTAATATCTAATAATAGAAAATAAGATCTGTACAGCGCCCTTGAGGTGATTTTTCACAAAAACGGTGCTATAAAAATCATCCAAATATTATTATTATTTTTTAGTTATGATAATAGGTAAAAAATAAATCATTATCAAAATCAATGGACTTAATCTGGTTTTAAAATTGGTTTTTTTTTTTAAAGACAAACATTGCCGAGTTACAAATAACCTGACAATATTTGAAAAACTCCTACTGCCATCAGTATAAGCCGAAGACGTTGCTTGTGCAATGATGGAGGGCTTAGCTAGCTGAGGAATTGAACTCGACGCCCGGGTGGGAATCCGACGCGTTTGTCCGCTCAGCTACTATCCGGTCAAATTCATATTTCATGGGTTCCGTTAGTTGGACGGGTTTCTTCGGGGGACGGATTGCATTATAAAATATCAAATAATCAGTGTTCTGTCATTTCCGTTATCGTGAGTCTTGTTTTGACTTGTCCGTTCCGCTTTAGCTGCGAATTAAATATTATTTAACTAAAATATATCCAGTAAGTGTAATACACTTTTTAATTTTAATATTACTACCTATGTGTGGTACCTATTTTACGAAATATCAAATATAAAAATATAAATACCAAAAAGGTTGTCTTATTTTCAGCTCTGCAGCTTCTGCTAAATTTCATTATATATTTTAACAACCACCAAACGTCCATTGAACTCCCGGTCACCTAAAACTGCCTTCATTAATATGAGCGCCTAGTGAAGTTGTTATGTTAATAACTGCTCTGTACACAGTCTCTTAAGGCTAGATGTCTCTTTTGTGGGAACCCCACTCCGCCCCACCTCTCCCAACTTCAACATAGCGCCGTCAGCTAATTTTCTGATAACTCGTGCGGACCCTCACACTCTTATAACTCCTGTTCTCCTGGTCTAAAAATGTGAACTATTCCATTATTATTTTTGGAATCTTCTTAAATACCAGTTTTGACTCTATATTTCATTATTTTTATCACGTTTTTATAGTTAAAAGCTAGAATTGTTTTGAAATTGTCAAAACGATCTATTTGTAGCAGTAGTTTGGGGGGAAACGTTACGACACTGATACCAAAACAATGTCATTAGTCGAAGTTAGTGGCGTGGGTTCCGATGACGTCAAAAGTCTTCCAGCTTTTAGATATTTTGGTTGTGTACTAAGTTTTCAAGAGTGATTTATCAGTTCTTTACTTAAAACAATAAACGGATATATTCTAAGAATCGGTGTTGACAACAGCTACAAGACTAAATGTTTTATTGAAAATGGATGAATGAATATCTACTCTAACGTATGACAGTAAGTCTTGGAGCTGGCAGAGTAAGCATGAAAGTACATTGAATGCAGTACATGCATATAAGAACTCTTAGGCGTGTGTGAAATCAAGTGAATCATAATTGACTTGGGACAAGTCAAAGGTTGGTGTGTCCAAAAAAAATCCTATAAGACCATGTAGGAATGTAAATAAAGTTATGGCGTTTCATTGTTTTCTGCCTTCTTCTGCGAAGTAGAGAAATAAAGTTAAGGTAATTAGTAGCCTAAGAAAGTTAGTGTTAAATTTAAGAACACCTGACTGAACAAACATAAGAAATTTAATGGTCGTACTTATCTTATTTTCTACTTTAAAAACCGGATTTGATTTAATGATGCTGTTTGACAGAACTGAGCGACTGGTCAATTTTCTTTTATGAGAAATGTTTGTTTTTATGCCTTCCAGCCATATAAAGGTTCAGCTTACCTGAGTCAGTTTGTATTTTTAGAGCTGAAGCGATGGCTAGTGTAATTGAAGATTTGACAAGGGAGTGTAATGTCAAGACAAGCACGAAACAATGCCCCTTCTATTTCCAGTGCAATTTAATATATTTCTAGAAAAATTTTAGAGAAGCACGTAATAAATACCGCGTGCCACCAACACCGCCTGTATAAAGGCCTAGACTTTGATATAATTTCTTTCACTGTGGATTTCAATTTGTTTTCTAGGGGTTTTTATTACTAACATGATAATACTCGTGTACTATCATAAGAGACAGATTTGGAAGATTTTTTTTTCAAATTTCGTACAAGAAATTCAAATGCCTGGAGACAGTGTGTGTATGACATTTGCAATTTGACATTGTATAATGTGAGGCTAAAGGAAATTAGAAGGAAAAAATACGGAAAAAAGATTAGGAAGAACCTTTTCATGCAGATCTGGTCACTATACATAAACTATGTCTTTGCAAACACCGTTTTAATTTTGACTGGCGATCTTTCTCCAGGAAGATATTAAGGGTATCTACCACCATGGGTGGATTATAAATTGGCACAAAATACTTGCTACTATTAAAATTGTAAATCTTTATTATTTTTGATTATGTTCTGACATTATTCGGAACACAATACCTCATAAACCATTCTAAAGAGATTCGGAAAACTTCTAAGTGACATTATATCGATATCCAATTCTGCAAGTAATTCGATGCAAATTTCAATTACTGTTTAGGAAATTCCAACAAAATGCCTGGGCTACAATAATTCCCGATGATCAATACGAATTAAACGGATTCAAGCAAGATTTTCTACTAATTTTATTATCCCTAGAGATGTGGTTGCCTTTTTTACGTGCAAATGATAAACAAAATGATAAATTTACCATGTTTAAAATAGTTATTCGTATCGCATTTCACTTTTCAAAAGGACATAAATAACTGAACGAGCGTTCTTTGTGTAGATTGGTAAAACGCTTTGATCACTTAGATTACTTTCCACATGCAAATTCATTTATCAAAAATCCCATAACCATTTAT
This sequence comes from Drusus annulatus, assembly GCA_022651775.1. Lineage (NCBI taxonomy): Eukaryota > Metazoa > Arthropoda > Insecta > Trichoptera > Limnephilidae > Drusus > Drusus annulatus. The sequence continues at coordinate 355,224 of JAGWCC010000276.1, forward strand.
AAACGTTGCAATAAAAGTATTATGAAGACGCGGATGACTTGCATAAAAAAACATATTTTCCTAACGGGTTTTCTCCGCACTTTGAGAGCACATTTTCCAGGAACTTCTCACTGCGTTTTCACTTGTTTTTTCTTATTCCACGGCCCTCTTAATAAATGTGCTTAGTATAAACTTGTATGGTACATTTAATTTTAAGCGGTTGAAACTTTATCGTCCGGAAAATTCTGCTTTAGGGACATAACGTATGGGTTATCATAACAAGAGGTAAAAAATACGTTGCGCTCATTTACACAACAATTTTATCTTTTAGCGTTTATGAAAAGATACAGCTATGTTTGTTTGTTCGTTTGTTTTAAAAAATTCTCGTTGTTAAATAAGAATGTATGCCGGGTATGAGTTAATTTCTTCCCTCATCTACTGGGAATTATTTTACTTGTTGGAAAGAACATTTTCCCGGTTATCTCTAACAAAGAGTTATTTTATCTTGTTATATTTATTTCACGGTCTTAATAGTTAATTAATTCATTCAGCATCATTAGCGTAAAAAACGTTTACATTTTTTCCAATAAATCTAATTAAGGAACTGAGGTATGCGAGTAGTGAAATGACACGTTTTTTAAATACACTTATATACTATATGAAGCATAACTTACGTTATCAGTTACATTACCTGAAATTCATCGGACGCTTCTTCGTTTTAATCTTCTATGGCAGATTTTAATTTTAATTTTCATTGTTTAATAAATATTTTAACATTTTTTTTTTACTTGAAACATTGGTGTTATCACATAGAAACAATTTAAAACAATGCTTCATACGCAAACCCCATAATGAATTATAAAACATGACAGGTCTGGATGTTGCTGTGATAGCTCAGTGGTTAGACCAATTACCCAGTAAGCAAAAGACTCCGTCTTTCTCGATAGCGGCATACCTTTTTTTCTTCTGTGTGAATTTTGATAACGAATGGTTTAATAAAACATAGTAATTAATTATTATTATTTTGATTTAGTTTTTCCAGTATTTATTCTTACTTTAGTTATCACTCAATAAATAATAGAAATTGGCATAAACAATTAGTTTTGTTCAACTTTAACCGTAAATAAACCAAGTATCACTTGCTTGAAAATATTTTAAGCTTGTAAAATCCGGTCAAATGCATTTTATTCACTTAGAACTTTTAGGCTTTTCCCAGCATACTCCCTATTAAGAGGGAATAAGAGAAATATAAATACTTTTTGTAAATACTTTACTTACTTTTTTCGGCTATTTTAAAAACTACACAAAATAATGATTCCCTCTGAGTGCGTACAAGTGTTAACTTTTGTAATAGAAATTATCCCTTTTTAAAATAATATTTTTAAACCCCAACGTATCTATCTTTAGCATATTTTAGCAAACATTATTCTGTATTTGTAATGGGTGGACTAAAGAAACTTTATTTTTCTTGGCAGGTCAAATTACATCCCGGCATTTTTACATTCAAAAACTAAAGTTACATAATTACTCTTTGTTATATTAGTTAAAAATCTTTTTAATTTGTTTTATATTTACCTTAAGCATACTTTTTTAATAAATAAAAATCATGAATTCTTTGCTTTTAAATATTATTATTCAACTTTTTTGTTTGTTTTTGTTTATTTCTGTTTCCACTTAAGTTTTCATATTTTTCTAATATATTAATTATTTCACCATTTTTGTTCTGCCATCTATGTAAAATTAATGATTTTTTATTTCATATTTTAAATTTGTAAAACTGTAACCATTTACGAAATGCAAATATAGTAAACACAAATATATGATACCACTTTGCCGCTTTTTGGTATATCAAGCGACAAGCAAGAGGTAGTTTTTCCTGTTTCCTTCTGGGCTTAGCAAAGCCTCTCTCTTGCATTAATCCCACCGAGCTGTCGGGCAGACTGCGTGCAATATATTTCTAATAATCCACCCTTCGCTGGTGTTGGGCCCTCTCCACACAATAGTCCTTTCTTCGGGGCGTCTGGATCCCTACTTCCCTCACATAGGACAGAGGTGGATCTGGTTTCATTTCAACCATAACCAAATAACTAATCTAATATAAATATCTTTCTAATTATAATACAAATATCCTCTTGATAATGATACACCCTTAGTTTTTGATCAACTGTTTTATTTTTTATTTGATCAACACATTCATTGTTATACCCATATCTATTATTACCAACATTTTTTTTTGATATTTATAATACAATTGTGATTTTTAGTTAATTTGCCTATCTGTTATATATTATTTTGTCGTAATTATTTTAGCCAGGGTTATTTAGTTTAAAGCGCACTTTAGTGAACTATCACAAAACTGTGCTACATAAATTCACTTTTATTATTAGTTTTAAGATTTACTCTAGAATAACGTTATTTTCAGTTTCGCGCAAACCGTAACATTTTTTGTAAATATTTTTGACTCCAGAGGGTGTAAAAACTATATTGTGTTTTAATGCATTCATAATATTAAGTGATTTTTTTTTACTGCGGCACTTCTTCTTATTTCGTACTTTATGGTATAGAGGACAGGTAGAGTAGATGCTGCATGGTTTTCTGAAACAATGACAATACTGTAGTCACTTGATGAAAACTTTTTCAATGAATTATTTCGTAATTTGCAATTGTTGTTAAACGCATAAAGCAATAAGCACATATTAGGAAGAAGAAAACAGTTTATTGTATAGTAAACAACAACCAGTGAAACGATAAAGAAGTTCTTGCGTAGGTACTTGTATTTATTATATTAAAAAATGTCTCTATTTTGTTCAAAAATAATAATAAACTCTTGTACAAATGGTTTGGTTTCAAGAGTTTCGTATTTTTTATAGAAAACCTAGAAAATTTCATAAATGTAGTTAAAAAAAATAAAAAATCCTGCATATTAAAAGAAATAAAAAAAAACATCATTATCTTTAGTTGGTAAATACAATTACACAACAACCTCCAAAGAAAAAGGAAAAAATAAAATAGCAGGTTAATCTATAAATGTTGTGTTGTGACTGTGATTATTATACAGGTTAGTATTTGTGCGCGGTATAGTGACTTAATATGATATTTTAGAATAAAATACTTTCAAATATAAACATGGTATGCATATCTAGAGACACTTTAAAAAAGCCAATTTTTTTTTTTCTCTTCCTTTTTTATCTGAATACAGCTGTCCGGAGCCTATGAGACTGTGGCATCCCCAATGTGGGTATTTTGTGAAACTGAAGGGTGTGAGAAAAAAAAGATGAGGACGAGGAAGGTTGGGAAGTTCAACTCTGTTCTGATATGGTCAGTTAACATGATTTTAAGCAATAAATTTTTATTTTTTTTAAACAAACAGTTGTCAGTTTAAAGGATCAACAATATAAGAAAGAATATATTTTAAACCAATAAAGATCCATTGATTGAATACAGTATAGTAGTTAATTTATACGTACGAGTACATACTATTTAAAAGAATAAATCTGAATAATAATACAAGTTAAGCATCATCAAATTAATTAATTAGGTGAGCTTGATATTAAGTAATGCAGTTAACGAATGCTTTGAAATAAAGAACAAAAAGAAGCAACATTAATTGAATAATGCAAATAATATGTGACAAGAAAAAAAAATTACAATTTATAATTTCATTTGTGAGATGTTTATTGAAATTATCATTTTTTTAAATGAATCCTTTCAAATCCTCGCCTACCTAATAAAGTACCTTCTTTAACATATTTTAACAGACATTATTCTTTTTTTTAAATGGAATTAATGTTTTTTTAATAAATATTTTTTTTATATAATAATAGTAATCATAATATTTAAGAATAGTAACTTTTTTAATACATTTGCAAAGTTGCGATTCTGAATGGCGGTCTTTCAATGAGGCAATACTGAGAGTACCTCCTGCACTGAAAACTACCGCATAATACTATAAATTATATAACACCTTACTTGCACTTTATTTGTATTTATTTCATAGTATGAGGTTTTACAGGGTCCACACCAGAAGCGTAGTGTTACTCTTATTTATACGTGAATTAACGCATAAATTAAATAAATATTCCATATTCGCAAAAAGCATTTACTTTGTAGCTTGCCATATTTATAAACAAAACACAATATTTAAATAAAATATTTTCCAGAAGATGGAAGGGTGCTTCCGTAACCGGTCGACAAAATGTTGAAAATAAAAGTGGTTGTAAACAAAGTTTATCTGTTTTATTTACATTTATGAATAATTATTATTTGTGCGACCTCTGTATCTGCAACTAAGGGTTTCAACCTCTGGGCCACGGAGGTCGACCTGGCCCGGGTGAAGGCTGCGTGTAATGCGGCCCTGCCCGCGCCCCTCCACCGCCCGGCCCCTTCTCACTCGCCGTGTCCGCCCCGCGGGTAATTTGGTTAGTGCCTGTAAAGTAATGGCCCGCTCCGAGACCACCATCAACTGCCCTAATTGGCCACATCTTTCTAGCTGACAAAAGTTCGCGGAAAATGTCCGAATAAATAAACGGCGGCCGGGGCGGACTGGAAATTGAGCGTCATTGTGCATTTTATCTTCGAGCACCCCCCGCATTTCTCGAGGGGGGAAACAACACTTCGTCATTTGAGACTAGGTTCGGATTTGATTTTCTTTAATAGGGCACCTAGGAGGGACTTTCTTAACTTTTTATGGTACTTTTTCACACTTTTTTATCTTTTATTATTATTATCAAACATAATACATAGTAGATAATATAAAACAGAGATTATACATTGTAATGTAAAGTGTTATATTAATATATATATTTTTTAAATCTAACATTTCATTATAAATTATAAAGGTATACCCTCATAAAAAAGCTGTGCTTTTGTGTATGAGAGGGTGTTATTTATTTAGTTACTAATAATTTGCTGTAATGATTTTTCAAAAATATTTATTTTATGTTTTCAGTGTAGTTTTTTTAATTGTATTTTGAATTCTTTGAGATCATCATTAATCGATCTTATTTTTTCCGGTAAACTATTAAAAAATTTTATTCCTAGATATTTGTAATTTTACTGACCTATTGTTTTTTTTACATATCGGGATCGGTAAATGTGCATTTTTGTCCAAGATTTTTTGTATTTTTGAATGATTCGGTTTTATTTAAAATTTCTTCTTTACATATTTGTAAGTCGGCGTGGTACAAATAAAGGGTATTTTATTTTCTGAATTTAATTTCTTTAAACAAAAGTTCTAATGGATATAAAAAAAAAATTTTAGGATTATTTTAATTTTATTTTTTTTTTATTTTATATTAGTTACTTTGTACATTTAAGTTTACAAGTATCTAATTATTTCATTTTCTTTTTGACTAATAATATTTTAACTTAAACACTACTTATTATTTCGGTTTACATGCATTTTGAATAATTTTTACAGGCTTTTTTAAATTTATTGATAGGCATAATTTTGATGTTTTCCGGCAGCGCATTATACGATTTCATTCCTTTATATAGTAAGCTGTTTTGGGTGTTGGCTTTATTCTTTTCTGGTAGTCTAATTTCTTTGCATGCCCTTGTATTATACTTGTGAATATCAACATTGTAGATAATTTTGTCAGAAAAATACAAGTTGTTCTTCATTTTATGTATAAACATCAATAATTTTTAATTAATAATTTTTGTGCAATGTAAAATGTTTGTGTGTAATTTTTATAAGTGCTAATATTATATCCATTTAGGTATGTTATTTTAATTTGAGTCCCAACTGCTCCCAGCCGTCTTGAGCCAGTGGGATTATGACATCCCTGATTTGGTTATGTTGTGAGGCTGAAAGTAGTGGGGAGGGAAGGAGATGGGGAAGAGGAAGGTTGGAAAGTACTTGGCTATTCATATCTGATCACCAAACACGGCTTAAGCCATTTCAAGCAACGTTTCGATTCCGGGTGGTTGTCTTTCACGAGGGAGACACTGAGATAGAAATTAATCTGGAACTATGTGCAAATATTATAATACATGGTAATCTAAGCTAACCAACTAACCATCGCGTCGTTAACTGAAGTCGTAGACAGATAGGATAGACCACCACGTAATTTGGTATTGGTACATACTTCTTGCTTCATTCACATGCATGCATTATCTCATAGTATATACTCTCCAACTTTTGGCATGACCCGACTCTAGTATTTGATTTACTTGATCGTGCCACGTCTTGTTTGGGCATTCCACCACTCACATATGCGTCACATGTTCTCCTGGCAATCCTTCCTTACTTGATCGTCCCTTTCTTAATCGTGTTCACTAAGTTTTATTTGGCCTTTCATTCGTTTTACGTAGTTTAGAGGCGCTCCAGTATTATTTAGTGGAAATGCTAATGTGAAAACAATTTATTCTAATTCAGTACTTACGTACAGAAACGATTTCTTTGCTATGTATTATGTCTTACCTTGGTCTTCAATTCCGTTTCTCTGCTTCGTAGCATGTAAGTACCACTATGATTATTATTAAACAAGACAGTATTATTTCTTTTAACGTGTGTATACATGGATACACACGTTAAAAGAAAATATAAGCAGACCTACTACGGGGTGAACGAATCGACTAACAAAACAGGGCTTCAAACATAAATCAGCAACGCAACGGGCCGAGAAATAATAATCCCTTTGCACCTTTCATAAAAGAACCCTTCACGTAAAGCCCTGGTAATTCTACTTGTTCAAATGCGCACAATGAAAACAGAGAAGACTGTATTTTTAGTATTATATTTTCAAAAATGTATTATATATACGAGTACTCTTCCTGATTCATTTATATACCTCATTATCATAAGAACGCTTGTATGGGGTTCATTTCTGGGGTTAAATAAACCAATTAATAATTCAAATAATATATAACAAAAAACTTTCATTCTGAACGTATATGGCTTTCATTGCTTATGATAGATTCGTACCATAAATAAATCTATTTTGAAAAATGATTAAAAAATCAGCAACAGATGAAAACGGTCTGGCTGGGCGCTGACGTCATCTGAATCCGATAGAAATGCCTGGCGGATAAATTTACAACAGCTATAGTGACGTCAACTGAGTCAAAATCATATGGAGCTACATAAAATGATACCCGTATGTTGGATCCGAAGGTGTGATGAAACACTGAATGTGTTTTTAGCTTTAGTTAAATTTGTAAAATAATGGACTGTAAATGATAAAATCTCTAAATACTTTACTTCTTGATGGAAATGTCTTGTTATAGATGTGAAAAGAATTAGGGAAGGAAAAAATTAAAACAATTCACTCACCGATGAAGTTGAAGTCCTTGATTCTTCAATACAATTTTATTTATAAAACAATCCACGAAAACACCATACTTATTTAAGTCTTCTAATCGATCAAACACCACATTTATTTTATAATTTTGAATATCAAACAACAAACCGACCAACTAGCGAAACGAACGAGTAAAAACGTTTTTTCACAGAAAAACTTTAAAGTCTATTTTATTGTCAATTGTTTCGAATTATAGTAGACTTTTTTGTAAATTATAACTTTTACAACCAACAACCTTATGTTATTCACCCAAAGTCGAAAATCGAAAAAGACGTTACAACGGAAATATCAGCAGTAGGACCATCGGCAATTCCCCTTTTTGAGAAGTTCATAGAAAATAAGTTGGTAAGATTTATTCAGGTGCTTATGATACCGGGTTCTTGTGTCTCCCACCTTCAATAGATGCCGCCGGGAAGCAAGTCTCTGCCGCCTCCGTCTTTTTAATCAAATAAATCCCTTGATATATGCCGCCGAACACACACCATTTCACTCACGAATGAAGAAACTGCGCATGAAGGAATTTGATCACAAAGATTTTTTTATAGACTTTACGATTGCGGAAGATTTATAGAGACTGCCGTCTTGAATTATTGTACTTAAGAACTCAGGGGCGCAACTTCAAATGTTGGGCCCCTCGAAAAAAATCTCAATACAATCATAAAGGGAGGGGGCCTTTAACAAAAGTACTTATTTTTTCAAAAACATTTTTCTTTCAATTCACGTAAAAAGTACCATAAGAAAATTAATAATCTTTCCAAAACAACGATCATAAACATTAGAAAACCTTCACCATGAAAAACAAACAATATGTATTAAATACGAGGAAAAATAAAATAAGTAGGTTTTTACTAAAGACTTATGGTCAAAGTACTCTCATAATGGTATTCATAAAATTACATGATATTGTATACAACTGTATTGAAAAAATAAATAGCTAAAATATAATGATTAATTGATAACTTTAAGATTTCAACTGCCCGACGCCAGCTGGACTACGGCATTTCCAATATGGGGAGCACTGTGAGGCTAAATAAAGCGGGTAAGGTTAGGAGAAAGGAAAGAGTAAGGTTAAAAAATATAGAAGATTAACCTTATGCCAACTTAAAAACTAGAAATATATCTTCAAACAATGCACGTAGTATTTCAAGTCACCGTCTGCCTGAACATTTTTTTAGAAGCAGTTACAGAATGTACCTAGATTATATACTACCATTTTATTTATTTATTAAAGTTTGATATTTATTTCGTGTGCTAAATTTCTCCTGCAGTGTGGGGTCTTGCATCACACAGTTCCACCACTGAACTTCCGCATTACTTATGTAGATATCGGGTGCACATTTTAAACATGCACACAGTGCACTATAATGTACAGGGTGGCACAGTATAACCGCAGTACTGACTGTTACCGCGGCTTTACGAGCTTACTACTGTTGTTATAATGAGAGAATCAAGCGTCACTGGTCCGTTAACATTTCTCTTCGTAGATTGTATAGATTGCGTAGATCAGTAGGTGATACAAAGGGCTATAGACAGAATGAAAATTCGCTCTACGTTTGTATAATTCAATCAGAAACACCTAGTTTACTGACGTTTTATGCTGATGTTTTCATTGTTTACTTCTTTAAAACTTTTTTTTTATATCCATAAAGAAAGACAAACATTTTCAGGTTATGAATAACTTAACAATATTAGAAGCTAGCGGTTTATTGAACCCAGAATGCCTGATACGAATCCAATCTTTGAACCACTCAGCTTCAAGCAAGCCATACTCAAGGTGGGTATATTTTGACATTTCAGCATCTACTAACGGCATTGTATTTTATCCATTTTAATACAGAAACCGACACATTTAATAGAAAGGCCAAAATTATTAAATATTTTAATTGTGCGAAATGTGACAATTACAGAAATTCAGAGAATTTCAACAATCTTACCAAGATTTTTTTAAGAATTGCAGAATAACAAGATTTACTAAAAATACCGACAGCTGCTAAAAATACAAGAATTTTTCCCTTCGAATTCTTCTGGTCATTTTTATTTCTTAATTTGCATATTTTTTTAAAGAATAAAAGAAAATCAATCTTCAGATCCGAACCATGTTTTATTTTATTTTAGCAATAAAAATATTTCTAATAATAAAGCAACTTCTTGAATATACTTAAAAATTCCAAAACGTCCATCAATCAATTAATCCATCATCAACAAATCCATTTTGTATTTGGAAAGCTGTAAAAATACAAAAAAAAACAAACTTGCAGAGCTCGTTTTAGAAATCAAAAAAACAATGCCAATGTATTTTTGCGCAGCCGATTGTGTCGGAACTGCAACCGCTCCAATTTAACGCCAAAATAAATTATTGAATTGAATTCACTCATGCGATTTTATTCGCTATCCAAATTAATCGAAATTATCGATGTAGTTACTATGTATATGATACTTTGTATTGGACCACGAATATTATTTTAATTTTTATGACTGACCGGTTTCACTTACCCTTTATACAAAATTAAACTAATTGCTTCAATTTAATAATTTTAAAAAATAATTACTGCAAAAATATTAAATTATTGAGCTGTTTTTTTTGCATTCACACATTAAAAAAATGTTTACATTTTTATCCACACGCGTAATTTTTCAATTCACCGCCAAGCATGGGCCTGGAGTATCTTAATTTTTAATGTTTTGTTTTAAGTAATCATTCATATAAAATCAAACGTGGGTGTGTGTGTGCGTTCGCTAAACGATCGTACACCATTTGATTTATATCTGCCCAGATTGCATAGTTTATCGCCTGGATCCTTTCGAATTGTAGATTATCGACATTTGTTGTACAATCTTACACTCTCGGCTAGTTGAAGTGAGTATATGAAGCACAAATGAGCCCTAAGCAACTGGAAATATCGTAGAAGAATGTCTACTCCACAAGTTCCTGGAAGGCACATCTTTGCCGAACCAAGTTACTCTTGATACCGTTTACTCGTTGGATGGCTACAACGTCCAACTACAACTTTTATTAACTCTCTTTCACCATTCTAAGATGATTCGTGGAGATACGTTAAAATAAAAAAAAGCGTTTGAAACTTCATTAAATTGACTTAAAAACTCCCATTTTTAATTCAAACAAACACCGGGCATTGATCGCTAGCTATTATTAATTACGACAGGCTTTTCTATCGTACGCCGCATTAGCCTCAGGTAGACAGGTGCTGCTTACATAGGGACATCAAACTAATTTACTAAATGCTCTTTGACAAACGAGGAACCCACTCTAGGGAATTCATCGCCTTGTAATTACAACTTTGCTACTTCAGAGGTGTGGCCGAGGAATACATAACAAAAAGATATTTATTTTATGCAGGTATTGAAGTGAAAAATAATTGTGATTCTATCGTAAAAAAATATTTGAATTGTAATAGAAGAATTTTACATATTTTTTCAGAGGAAACTTTGACATCTAATCAGCGCAGATATAGTAAAATTGCTTTAACATGCGTACAACCTAATTTAATAATAATAATAATTGGCTGATTTATATAGCGCCGTTTTTGTGGCAGAAATATCACCTAAAGGGCGCTTTACAACATAATATTAAAACTTAGACTTAATATTAACTTCTGACTAATACTTATAGTTGATGGTTGTTGCCCGTGCTGTCGGAACTTGGGTAGAAAATAATGGAACAAGCAATAATAAACTAAGTATATATAGTGATCAAAACTCAAGAAAAAAATTCAAGTTATTGTGGATTTGATAATTTAAAAAGGTGAGTCCTTAGTTTTGTTCTAAACTCAGTTGAGCTGTCGATCTTTCGCAAATGTGAAGGTTCCATTCCAAAGGCTTTTCCAAGCTGTGAGGCCTGCTACGTCAAAAGCTCAGTCTCTGAAATTGGTGTTAGGATTGCGTTTAAGTACTGAGAGTCTACCTATTGGTGTTGAAGATGCAGATCGAAGAGTTACTTGCCTCGTATTAAAAATCATCCAGCATGGTTTGAGTTGGATCCTTTCAAGACATTTAAGCCAATGAAGGTTCTTAAGATGTCGCGATATTTGGGAATATTTGGAAACGCCAGTTATCAGCCTTGCTGCAGCATTGAAAACTGACTGAAGTCTGTCAGTGTATATTTTGGGGAGACTTGCATATAAACCATTGCAATAATCGAGTCGTGATACAACGTATGAGTTTATTATGATGCAGTCCTTCGCTTTATTACTTGTTTCATAAAACAACGTTTGCATGGCTGATTGTTTCATTTCATATGCTTGGTGTTATCGTCACATCATTTTTTAAAAAACGGAATTAATTGATAATAATAACTGTAAATTATTTATATAGCGCAGTTTTGTGATACTCCACCTCAAGTACGCTTTACACTAAATTACCCAAACTAATATAATAACGAAAAATAATAAATAACAGACATTTATGCAAATTAAAATCTAAAATCATTGTTATCATAAATTATGAAAAATCTAAATTCAATAAAAACAAAATTTAATACATGCTTACCTTACCTAGTCCAGCTTCACCCACCCCGACTTATTTTTTTTAAAGTTTTCAACCCTATTAAAGATTGTGGAAGAATACTTTTTTATATTTTCGTAGAAATCAATCACTTTGTTGTGATTATTATTGTAAGAAATGAAAAAATAACCTTGTTTAAGATCACGGATATATATATTTTTTTTTTTATGACTGACCGGTTTTGTTTACTTACATAAATACTAGAAATAAAGAAAGACATTAAATTAATAGTCTTATACTTAATAATCAGGAAAATTTGTCCATTATTCCAATATTATACAGGTATACTTCCTGAGAAGTCATAAAATGTATCATTATTCTTTAATCACCTTCTCAGTTAAAGTTTGGTCTCTTTCAATTCATATTATTTGTCTATTCCTCTCTTTTCCTTTGTTATAATTGAAATATTGTTCAATTTTTTCTCATTGTTCTGTTATTTTATTTTATAATCTTTTCTCCTTCTGTATGTATATAAATATAATCGAACACTTTGTATTTGTTATTTAGTTTGATTGTGTACTCTGATGATGCTTAGGCTAAGCAAAAGCGGTCGGTCATAAAAAAATAATGTCTGTTGTCTTATACAAAGTTATTTTTTCATTTCTTTAGAATACTTTTTACCTATTTACAGGCGATATAGTCACAGGAAAGTAATATCGCTTTAACCACCACTACCAACAAACATGGTTTTTCGTAGGCATTTATTTATACGTCATTCTAGATGGATCGCGTAGTTATACGAAAATATTTATTCTGGTTTTAGCCGTAACATCTCTATTATTTCCTATGAAGTAACGTTATATTATTTTTTTATAACGTTGATCTTTCAGTAGGATTTAGGAATTTCAGCTTTTCAGTCGACCTTTGGGAAATTCTCCAGCACTAAAAAATTCCTCCGTTGAAAAAATTGCGCCACTAAATAATATTTACAATAAAATATAAATTCAAACTGTTAATTTTGTCAGTGCTATAAAACAATGATGAGCATGTCGATGGGCGTTAAGAATCGGCGGGTGGGAAATTACTCATCTGCAGTTAACTATTATACGTTTTGATAACAATAGACGGATTAATCGAAGTGGGGTGGAAATATAGCGGATCGCGTGCCGCCCCGGGGGCGGGGGCTCGATAAACACCCACAAGACCGCTCGGGAACAATGAATGCAATTATTCTGACAGCACTATTCCCTCTATTGCCGCGAGCCCGAGTTATATTGGTCAAGTTTTGCAATGCTAAAAAACAACCCTATATTTTACTGGCGATAGATAATATTCACAAAAATGTTAACAAGGCTTTTTAATCGGATTATTATTTTTTCCATCGGATTCGCACGGGGTTTTAACACCGTTATACAAATTATTTTTTTACAGTTGTAAAATTATACTTTTTTGACAACAAAATTTATATTTTCGTAGAAAGCAATTACTTTGTGGTTTGACATTTGTAATGAAATTACAAAATAACTTTTTATGAACAACCGGTTTCGCTTACCCTAAGCATCATCACGGTACAAAATTAAACTCAGTTTAATAAATACTTTAATTTTGTACCCTGATGATGTTCAGTGATGACTCAGTTTAATATTATAATACTAATTATGGGTATAATTCTCCAGAATGTCAAGACTTGTTTAACTCAAGCCATGGTCTTGAAACTTTTGGTAGCAGTCTAAATGATTTTTGTCATTCTTTATGACTCTACCAAAACTTTGACTAGACCATGGCTTGAATTTTCTCTCTTATGTTTATTTGGCCTTATTTTTGTCATAGCTTCATTTATTTTAATGTATATGCTATTCCTTCTCTGTTGCTTTTTTTCTATTTCGTGTTTCATTTGTATTTTTTTGTAATTGGACTTTAGTCCGTTAATTTATAAATACATAAATAAACATATAGTTTAATTTTGTACCCTGATGATGCTTAGGCTAAACGAAACCGCTTGGTCATAAAAATTAAAATAAAATCTGTCTATTTTATTTCGTTGATTAAATTTATATTTCAAATCACCATAACTAATGATTGAAATGATGTAGCTGAAAAAAGATGTGTTTAACTTTTAAAAATTTCAAATTATTTAATTTTTAATTTTGTTAAGTTGTGCCCAACATGTGCATCAAGATGACAGAGCTCTCTGTTCGGAAGTTTATGGTCTTTCTTCAAACTCATGTCTGCATCGTTATTAAGATCTAGCCTGTCTACTCAGTCAATTATTTATAGCGTAAAATTTGTGTAAATGTTAAAAAAAAGTAAAGCTTAACTCCTTCCTCTCCAATGTCGAGTTTCACTTGACATTGATTTCGTTCCACCAGCTCCAATTCCGATGTAGCCGACCAAAACGTTTCATCGTAATACTTTAAATTATAATATGGTTAGTATCATGCAATAAATCTCAAAGTATAAGTTTTCAAAAATTCTTTTTAGAATTAATGCAATTTTAGCGAGGACCTGGCGGAATAAAAACAAAGAAAGGCTTGGAGTGGAAAGGGTTAATGCGTTTAACTGTTCATACTGTTGTAGCTAACCCTAGGTGATTATCCATTATAACACTAAAACAATTTATTTAGTTTGGAATCACTATTATCTAATAACATTATTTTATTTGTTATGATAAACTTTTCTTTTTTATTTTATTTGATTAATACAGAAAAGCCTTTTGGGAAAGAAAGTTTTGACTGTCCACAACGAAAAGTTTTCCTTTTTAAGACGATCAAATTACTCAATCTATTTTTTTTGCAATATTATTCTTTATTTTATTTTTTATTGTTAGCGATTAAATAAGCCACAAATGCAGTCTCTCGGAGTGATATGAATTGCTTCTTCACTGGTATCTTTCATGTCACAATATCAAGGGGGTACCGCTTCCTGAAAAATGCTGACAAATAAAAATAATTCAACGGATAAAAACTGTATGTGAACTTTTAATGGAGGGTTTGTTTTAATTATAGCTTATTTTTTCACTCTTGCGATAGATTGAAAATAATGGCTTTTTTAACTTTAAAATCATTTGCTTTAAACATAGAAGTCAGATTAAATGCCACGTTTATGGTTTAAATGTCAAAGCGTAAATCTATTTACAGCCGGTGCGAAACTCTGGTAAATTATTTTAGTAATACAACGCCAATGTTGGTATTTAAGCGACCTTTGTGGCATTTTAATGGATGAATATATTTTTTTATTATTTCAATCTAATTTGTTTACAATGTTTTACTTTAATTTGTTCAATTTTACAATCTAACTGTATGTTTTCTTCCTTTGTTTCGTTTTGCTTTTATTAGGGTTGGTTATAAAAAAATTTTAAAAAAGAAATGAAAAGCTTAATTTTGTACCCTATAGATGCTTAGGTTAAGCGAAAGCGACCGGTCATAAAAATTTAAATAATTTCAGTGGTCTTGTACAAAGTTATTTTTAATAAATTATTTGAGTATTTCCAACCATAAAGCTATTGTTTTCTACGAAAATTTAAAAATAAAAATTCAAACAAATTTTTAAATAAATTAGAAAATTTTTAAAATATAATTTGAAAAAACATAGTTTTTTTAATTAAACTTAAAAGCACAAATGTTCAAACTGTCTTAAACACTCAAATAAAGCTAGAATATGCCACTGAAGGATATTTAAGTAACACAAGATGGGCTATGTTATGTTTTTTCACAGTACTCAATAGAGTACGACGGCCTCCATGGTCGAGTGATAAGACGCTCGACTACGAATCCAAAGGTCGCGGGTTCAAACCCGGCGTGCGCCAATAACTTGTATTGATTAATATGTGTCGTAACACATTTAATTCATATAAAAATTATAAAAAGTATATTTGCGGAACGTTCCAGGGTGGTAGATACTCTAAGTATCGCCCTGGTGAAAGACCACCTTTCAGAATTAAAACGTTGCTTGAAATGGCTCTAGTCGTGTTTGGCGACCAGATCTGAATAGCCAGGTCCTTACCAACCTTCATCTTCCCAATCTCCTTTCCCTCTCCACTACCTTCAGCCTCACAGCATACCCCATTTGGGGATGCCGTAGTCTCACTGGCTCTAGACGGTTTGGAGCAGTTGAGACTTGTGCGGTATTTATATAAAAAAAAGCGAAAAACAGTAAGCTTAAAAAACTGTGTCATTTTTATATTACAACAAATGAATCGTGATAGAAAATTGACATTTCGTATTGTAATGTTCCGATTTCTTTAATTGAAACATCTCCCTTAGTGACGTGAGTTGTTATTGAGAAATCAAAGATCAACCCCCAACAATAACAGAGCGTGATGAAAGCATTTAAAGAATGCACGGCAGCGTGTTGATGGTACGTGGCAACGGGGTGGTTTTCAAATTAACAGAGTGGGAACGATTGCTCCGTGGTGCAATTATTCAAGCCACTTCCCCCACTTGCTGGTTGCTGGTTGCTGGTTGCTGGTTGCTGGTTGCTGGTTGGTGGCCGCTGGCTGCTCACATTGCGCCGCGGTTGTTCACTCCACCCCGAGTTGCTCCACTGCCCCGGGGCTGCTCATACTATTCTCCTTTCTCCCGTCAGCCACGCAATGCACATTGGCTCGTCTAATCGAATTATAAGTTCGTGGAAAGTTTCCCTTGCAACCCTTCTACCTCTGGTGAAAAAAGGTCTATTGTTATCGTAATTTCTTTTCACGCTCAGGAATTTCAATATAAAGTATTATGAAAAAAAGTATATTCGCTTAGAACAAAAATATCGATTATAAAAATTGCGTAATGTATCGTTGTATATGGTTATTCGTACAATTGGACGTAGTTATGCAGAAAACGTTCAACCCACAATTTGTCAAAATCGAGTTTTACATGTTTTCCCATAGATAAATACCAGATTTATATCTGCTGAAATAATTCAGGCTCCAAATGCAATAGATTTTTGTTTTTTTTTTTCTAACGCACTTTTGCAGATATTTGACTTAAATTGAAGTTTAAAAACATTATAAAATGTAGGATAATTTAAGAAATACATTTTTTTATACTTCGTTTTATTATAAATTACCTATTTATAATAATGATCATGAAGAAAATAAAACACTGATATTCACTTTACAAGTTTCGATTATGCATATTAAAGCTTGTTTATCGTCACATTTTCAAACGCCTTTCTCTCAGTTTCATCTTTTTGGGGTTGGACGCTTTCTGCATAACAACATCTATCTTGAAAAATGAATCAATAAATAACAGTGTTTCTAAATGCTCCGGATGAGTTATGACATCATAAGAACCGTGTAGGGCGGAATGGGACATGTGGATTGTGGATATGTAAAGACGTTAAACTATTACTCTCCACTTACAATTGTTCCATTTCGAGGGGTTAAAAAAAAAATTATCTTGAAAAATTTTACACTTTGGAATTTTAAAAATGGAATACTGATGCTTAAGTTATCCTTAATAAGTGCTTATGTTCTTGCTATTTTCTGTAAATTCTGTTTTCCTACATAAATTATATTACACGCAACAAACTATTCAATAAAAACAAACTTAGGAAGATATTAGGTAATACAGCAACACTGCTAATATCAGAAGTTGGCTTGTTTATTGCACTAATTTATTGATTTTAAGTTTTTATTTTTTCAAGAATGATGAATTTCAGTAATTATTTCTTGAGTGGTAATAACAATTTTGGATCAGTTTTATGACGTCGTTTTCGTGAAAAATCACCTCGAGGGTGCTTGTTGTAAAGTTGGTGTAACTTACAAAGCCGATAATTTAAACTGACAAAAGTTATAATGCCTATTTTATTTACCAAATTTGTTCAATATGTTTCATCTGTACCTTCATGCCTTCGAAGCCATTTATTTTCTCGGCGGAATACTAAATAACGCGAAACGTTCATTACTTCGCCCGTTAAATATAACGGTTAATATTATTGATGGTGAACATTTGAAAAATGAATACAATATCTTTTGTATACAAGTTTACTCTTGGTATATTACTATGAGCTCTCATTCTGGGAAAAGCTTCAATCTGCGTATTTAAATTTATACAATAGATGTTCATTTTGCGGATGAGGGAATTTCCGGAACAAAAACGGTGCGCGAAGGCGGCCATTGTTGAAATATCAAATATTTGGTCAAAATGCCTACAAGGCGAAGAAGAGCCACTTCCACAATCGTTCTCTATCCTATTGAATCAGGTAGTCGGGAAAGGGTTTCGGTAAATTGTTTCAACATGATGGCAGCACGTTGATTCCAACTACTTGAAGCATGTAGGGCTATTTCACTCTAGACATCGGTGACCACCTGACCATACATGACAACAGCACCACTTGGCCACTCTAATATTTAGCAACCCGACTGTTTGACTGCCTGACCATTTGGCTACATGAACATTCAATCACTCATCCACCTGACCACAAGACAATACGACCATTTTACCACATGACCATTTCACCACCTAACCATTTGACCACTTAACTATTTAACCATTCGAAAATGCGGACCACCTCACCACAACACGAGCAGTACGAAGATTAAATAACCATTGCTCAAGGTGATCTGTCAATTTGTTAGGCGGTTTGAAGTTAAATATTCAATTTAGCGTCATTCCGGAATTGGTCAGGTTACCGGATTGAAGGGCAAAGGGCTAAGTTAGGTTTTTTTCTTTGTTGATGCGGCTACTTAGGGATGCTGAAATTCTTCAGTCCTTTGATGGCATCTGCCATCGCGCAGCATCGATGTGCTCTCGGATAACTAGTAGAGTGTTGGCATACTCCCAATGTACTTCAAAGTATGAACTTTTCCACATTTAATCGTTGAGACCTCGTGTATTAGAAAGATCCAGAATCAGTGGAACTATACCACTCTCAATATAGGTGAAGGTTGCTAGGCAAAAGGAAAAAGGAATGAGAAGGAGGAAGGGGAAGGTGGGTGGCTTGGTGGGGTGTAGGGGCGGCGCATGCGCCCCTCAGCTCCGGTGATGTCTCCATCAATCTAAATAATAATTCCCGCAAACCGCGCCGGCAATTAATTAACCCCCGAACTCAGAGCGGGTCCCCGCGGTACGATGCGGCAGCAAACTTTGGTGTCATGACTGCCATATACCACTTAAGATGAATACACATAACTGCGAGTAGAACCAAACTGACTTTTTACTGAACAATTTCATCACAGATTTTACAAGCTTTCCATGAAAAATTCACGCATTTTTACTGGCGTGTTTGCAGTACAGAAACCTTGTAGATGCTAACTTGGTTATGTTCTCATTTAAAATGTATTATATTATATGCAATATACAAAGGTTCTGCCGACCCACAAATACCAGCCGCAGGGTACAAAGTTCTCTGTAAAACTTGTGCTTATTTATTTAACACAGGTAATACAATGCGAAAGGTGAAAGGTGAATTTCCTCTTCTTGTTTATCTATTATAACACATCATATAAATTTACGAGAGCCAGTTTTCACCAACTTAATTTTTCACTCACATTATTATGATTACATTCACAAAAAAACGTAAATATGCAAGCTGCAAAATAAAAGTGCCTGCAGCATGAACCAAAAACAAGAAACAATCTAAAATATTTTAAAAGTTTCTATTCTTCAATCTTTCCATAATCTGTTATGGAAATATAAAGCGTTGCTGTTGCTAATAAACTGCCAGACTTCAACAAAAGGGAGGTACCATTAAAAGCTCCTTGCTACATGTTTTAACAGATCAACTGCCTTTTTGTTGAGCCCTAGCAGGTAAAAAGTTTTAGTAAAGCTCATCTTTATATCACACAACTTGTACTACGGAATTTTATTGCGACGCGGTGAAAGAGTTACTTTTATTCTGTTGCAATTGGCGATATCTAGTGCAAGAAAAACGAAATGGACAAAACACATATAAATTATTCAAACGGCTAAAAAATACAAAAATAGTTTTATTATGCAAATATGCTATTTATATATTTAGAAAAATGTAGGAAAGACTTTTTAATTTGCATTTTTTAAATTATTAATTGTATTACTGACTCACCTTCTTTGTTGCAACTCAACCAGTTCAACATTCCTAGCCGTAGACTCAGAAACAATGAATTGCTGTTCCTCAATCATCACTATACTAATTATGGGTATCATTCTCCACTATCCAGAATGTTGAGACTTGTTAACTCTAGCCATTGCCTTGAAATTTTCGGTACTAGTCTAAATGATTTTTGTCATTCCTTACGACTCTGCCAAAATCTTTTTCAGGCCTTAACTTGGACGTTATTTCTAATGTACGAGTATATTTTTGTCAATGCTTCATTAAAAAATATAAATATGTTGTTCTTTCTCTTTTTCCCATTTCGTGTTATGTATTTGGATAATAATCCGTTAGTATATACATAAATATAATCCGATTCTTCATTTTCCTTATTAATTTTATATACACATGTAAATGTTTTAAATATGGAGCAAAACTAAACAAGAATAAACTAAAAAAATAAATTAACTTCGCTATTTTTGCTATAAACTTAAAAGTATTCCGATCCCATCTCCGTACTTCTCGCCTTCCTCCACTTTAGCTATACGAGTATCAACCAGTATTTTCAAATTCTCCCACGCCCCGAGTCGAGAAGAGTTCTTCTTTTTTACCCTCTTGGGATTGAATTACCAGCAAATTTTAGAGAGCAAAGGATCAACGGAGATGAGGAATTGAATTGCTAAATTCTTACGTTAAAATTCATCACTTTTAATAGGTGTACCGAACGTATCGCCGGCTCGATACGTGCTATAATTAAATTCTAAAATTAACATTTTGTCATTAATGGGGTAAAAGGGTGATCGTTTTTGACTGTTGACTTATTCGGGGAGAATATTTACAGAAGTATTCAATAGCTTCTCTTGACTTTGACACTATCGCAAACCAATACCCATAAAAAACACTGATATTGAAAATCATGTTCATCAAATAATGATGTTTAAACTTTACAATTAAATGACAGATTTCTTTAAATTTGTATAGCATTTTGTGTTATTTCTTTATGGAGCAAGTTGAAAAAAATCATTTCAAAATTTGCCTAATTTTACTTTTTTTTATTATTTTTATTATTATTTGTATAGTTGACTCACCTTCTTTGTTGCAACTCATCCTGTTCAACATTTTTTACGGTAGACTCAGAAACAATAAATTTCTGTTCCTCAATCATCACTCTCCTAATTATGGGTATCATTCTCCACTGTCCAGAATGTCGAGACTTGTTAACTCAAGCAATGGTCTTGAAATTTTTGGTACCAGTCTAAATGATTTTTGCCATCCATAATTTCAAAAATTCATGTTAAATTCATGCTAAATTCAACATTATTTTCCATTTTTTTGTTATTAATTGTATAATTGACTCACCTCCGAATGTTTTTTCTTATGTATATGTTGTCATTTTTTGTCATTGTTTCATTATAATAATATGTATGTGCTGTTCTTTCTCTGTTGCTCTTTATTCCCATTTCGTGTTTTGTGTATATATATTTTGTAATTGGACAATAGTTAATTAGTTTATAAATAAATAAATGTAGTGATCGTTTTAAAAACCTCGCACTTAAGGCAGTTGAATTATTTTCATACATATGTCTTGATTTAAAAGTGGATATAACCATTATTACATTTAACAATGGCAACGTCTTGCTATTAATTATTAAAAAATATTGTTTTATTTTTTATTTATTCATAAATTACCCAATGTATCCCCTAATTAAGTACATTCTCGTATATTTTCTTCCTACTCTATATAAAGTTTATTTAAAGTAACGATTAAGAATTTAAATACATGCTAAAGCTTCCCTCTCGGCGTCTCGAGATGAATCTTTGTCCTTTTATTTGCAGTGACGCGACGGCGAAGTGCAATCATTTGTTAGAATTACTGCGGGACCACTGATGTAGATGGTTAATTATGTGGGCGTTCACTTTGTCTGTTTCGTGGGAATCCCTTAAGTTCCCGCAATACCACACACTTACACTCATTCAAATCATTGAATAGCTTACAATTGGTTAATTCACGTCTAAAAACAGTGCATTTAAAATAAAATAATTTTTATACAAAAACACCAATAAATAGAGCCGAGGATCGAAAAAATATTCAATGAAAATGAAATAATAACTTTGTATACACGAGGACTAGGTTCCGACGTTATAATGATTTGTTCAGTGATGGTATGTAAACACACGTTAGTAATAGTTTTACAATACAAACAAAAAGCTTTTACATTTAGTAAAAACAAAGAAATTACTATGGTAAGAACAGTTATGAGGTAAACGATATTGACGGAAAGTCATAATTTTGTGAAAATGAAATAATAACTTTGTATTAGACCATAGATTTAATTAAAATTTTTATGACCGACCGGTTTTGCTAAGCCTAAGCATCATCAGGGTATAAAATTAAACCAAATAAAAATACAAAGTGTGTGGTTATATATACTCCTATATACAGAGGGAGAACTCAATTTAAAATAAAATAAGAGAACAGTAAGAATACAAAAGAATACAAAAGAATAACATTTTAATTATTACAAAGAAACAGAGAGAAAAGGACAGATAATATGAAATGAAAGATGCAAAACGTCAAAACTTCAATTCGATAATATTTTTAAAAAATAGACAAAATATGTGTTTTGTACAAAAAAATTTCGAGTCGATAATTTTATATCTTTCAAAAATAAACTCGGGTCATGTGTCAAAACCTTGAAGTAACAATATATGGAGGGAGAGCTAATTATTTTTACCCAACCTACACAAACTTGCGAAAAATCACTTTCTCCGGCCTTTTACGGCGTACACCATGAGAGAAAAAGAGACAACAAATTTCTTGGCCCGCTTCTATATACTGTCATAATGATCTTAAGGTGCTGGTTCCTTGAAGTAACACTGGCGGGACTCCGCCCACATTTTTTATTATGCCACTAAATTTGACACAACTAAACGGTTTTTAAGGTTATATGCTATATTTTTGTTGATAAAAATACTGTGAAAAGTGGCTATACGAATACACAAAAACATTATGTCGATATGTGATATGAATGGATGTATAAATACCGTAGCCTTAGTCTTAGCCACGCCCAACTGCGCCGAGTCATGTTAAAATCATCAAAAACAAGTCCAAAACTGACTTCACTGCCTTGGATAGATACTACTCTATGTACTCTAAGGTCAAAACTAAATATTTACAGAAGCCTTGGACTTATGGATATGTATATAACGTATATTCAAAATACCCTGGCCCGATATTTATTTATTAAAAAATATATATTAGTTACTTGTACATTAAAGTTTACAAAGTATCTAATTATAATTAATATTATTGTGGACTTAATAGTAATAAATTGCATACCACGTGATATAAATAATGTACTTAAATGGTTTTTACAGGCTATTTTAAATGTATTAATTGGTTTAATTTTGATGGTTTCCGGCACGCATTCCATCTCTTTATAAAGTAAGCTATTTTATTATAGTATAGTTTTTTATAGTTTTGGTTAAATTTTTTTTTTGGAATTCTGATTTAATAGAGTAACCAATTTAAAAGCACTTCGCCAAATGATCACTAATTGGAAAATCGTGCTAGCTACAAATAGATATATTACAAAAACTCACTTAAAAATATATATTATTAAACAGGTTGAAAAAAAGAAACAAAGAGATTTTTTTTAAATACAAATTCGATGAATAATACAAAGGAAAAAAAGAGTGATAGAAAATGTAGCAGAAGCAAATACTAGCAATCAGAAGTGAGTACCTACAATCAAATGGCGGAAGTGAATCATAGCAAATATGAAGATATTTAAAAATGTCAGAAGTGTAAAAAAGTAGTAGAATCGGCTGAGTTATTGTTTTATATTTTAAAGCCATAGCAAAACAATTTAATTTATAACTGTATAAAATATCGTCAAAAATATTGATTTCGGCACATTTTAACATATTGTACTATCGAATCTGGGACGTATGGAAGAACGAAAAATATAAGATTACCCTGTTGATAATTCAAAGGTAGATCGATGGACGACGTGGCACGAGAAGACGCCTCACTCTGTGGTTTCGGTACGAGGGCAGCTCCACATAGTTTTTCGTGGCTAGAGCTTGCAGGCTGAATGTCCTGTAACTGGTGACTATGCAAACCTCTGATATGATAGGATACCAAAAGAAGATGTATCCTTATGTCATATAAATATATCTTGAGTTTTTTCGGTGTAAATGGTCAATTCGTATATGCCAATAAAATATTTAAGGGTTGATAGCATACAATTACTAATAAATGTGTCTAGTAAGATATATAACGCGTCTAAGGTAATAAAACAAAATAAATAAATCTTAAGCGGTCAACTCGAACCGCGTTATCTCCTATCCGTATCCAAAGCTTGTCGAAAACGTCACAATAATCAACCGCAAAGAGATTAGTTCACAAGATAATACAGAGAGAGAGAAAGAGATAAAGACACCACGAGACTCGAACAGGAGTAATCCGCAAGCGCTGAAAAAACCCGCACGGATTTGATTAAAATTCCAAGCCGCACTCTGCGGCGGGCCACGGGAAAAGTTAATTCGGTTCAGAGTTTTATTGGCGGAATTGTTCTCGGGTCGATCATAAATCGCTACTTGTTACACGTTACGTCGCTTGACGCACTCCTTTTCTAGTTGGCGACAGCTCCTGCGACCCGGGGCGTATTCCCAGGCCGAATGAGCACAAATTGGAATAGTTCTGTGGAAGAGATCGGAGATCTCTGAACTTCGCCGAACTCTCAGTGTATTTAGTGACAACTTCAATATGCTACGCTATTATTGCTAAAGTCAAACAGATTGGAATAACTGTCTACTAAGAACCTATCTCAACGGGAATCTAGTTACGCGAGTATTAGTCATTTTGTAAATACTGACAACTATTCTAAACTGTTACTCAAATTTCATCGGCATGTTTATGCTGCCGCGGAAGATGCAGGGTAATTCGGTTCGTTTTTAGTTACATTATATTTGCAAACTTTGCTTTGATATAATGAACCCTTAACTTGCATCATTATGAAAAGCGAGGTGATGGCGTGAAAGTTTATAAAAATATTTAGCGAGTTTATTCACTAAACCGACGTAATACATAATTCCGCCCGCCCTTCCGCGCCATGCTCCCCAATATAAATCGCCACATCGTTAAATCCTTCCGAAAGTTTGTGTTTCTTGCCTCCGTAGGCAAATTCTTCCATCGGGCCTCCTCCCCGGGACTCTTAGATTGATGGACTCGTTTGCAGATGTTTGTTTGGTGTGTGAAAAAACAGATGGTGCTTTGTATCGGCGGCTGTTTATCACTGCCGAAAAGGTCCGAGGAAAAACGAAGGCCGGACGTAAATTCCGTCGTGCGGAGCTCGCAAATAGTTTTGTATGGAACTTGTTTCCGTGTTAGAAATGATTGAGTGTTAATAAAGTTACTAGATCAAAGGGGGGCTCACTTGACACATTGATGGCTTTCCTTTTAAACTTGGGACTGTTTATGTTTAGTTTTCTCGGAAAGTATTATCCCCAAATAGCGCCCAAATGCCAAACTCGGAAAAATAGAGAAAAGCCCACACTTCTGTCGATATCCTGATAAAGAAATTACCATGGAGAAATAAGCCACGATTGAGAAATTTGGTAAATTTTATGTTTTTTTTTGTTATCTCGGATTCAGGTTCCCTTGATATAAGCAGTTCCTGTACTTTTTTCTTCTCATAATGAAACCCGATATCTCCTTCCGAAATCTAAACGAATTTTTTTGAATCGATTCTCATCAAACGTAGTCCCATGGCACGTTTCCAATATTCCTGATCCCCTCAGTAGATGAAGTAATATCAGTGTGGTAATTTCTCCCGGCGAAGGGTTGCCGTATAAAATGTAAATTGTTCTGTGGAACACCCTTTAGACAGGTGTTGCTTGCCGCCGGGCATGTTTCATTCCGCGGAGGTAGCCGCAGGTGAACGCCAGGAGCCGGATTTTCAATAGCCGTTTCAGTGCTGCTTAGCATCTGGTAATCTGGAACTAAGAACAGCGTGCTAATACTTTTAGCTATTCAAATATTTACATTTAAATACCTGCATAACCTTCACGAAATTACATTGTTTTCTCACATAAAACGTAATCATCTGGTTATTTCCTGCGGGAAAAAATGTACGCGGCTTGAAAGTATAAGATGACAAACTACATATATTTTTTAATGAAAATGAAATAATAACTTTGTAAAAGACCACAGATTATATTTAAATTTTTATGTTCAACCGATTTCGCTTAGTCTAAGCATCATCCGGGTACAAAATTAAACTAAACAAAAAATACAAAGTGTGCGGTTAAAGATACATACAGAGGGACAACACAATATAAAATAAGAGAACAGTAAGAAAACAAATGAATAACAGTGCTTAGTTTTCATTATTATCCAACATTTCTCAGCCGGAATTTCTCAATTTATACTGTGTTGCCATTTTTTTTGCTTTATAACGTTCTTACTGTAACCTCTTCATTGACTTGAAAGGCTTCTAGATAAGACTACAATATTGCCTCGACTCGAAAATTGGTATCGCATGCAAAATGCATTATCTGGATATATGGAAACGATATTAATTCAAATATATCTACCACAAAGAGCTTTATTTAACTGCATTAACGCGTTTTTAGCCTTTCTTTATCTATATTTTTTAACTACGTTTTATGTCAAACTTCAAAAAGTTTTAGTCAGCACGAGTATATATATACCTTTTTGACTATTTTTTTCATGTTTTTAATCTTACGTATCCTGCTGAAAAGCTACTTGTAGTAGTTTAAAGGGTACAATGTGCCACTGTTCAAAATAATATTATACAGTTAAGGAGGACTGAGGCCATGAATATTTTCCTTCGGGGCATTTATCATCTTTGAGGATGATGGATTGAGGGTTCTTCTGAGAAAAAGTAAACCTGAGTCTCGAAGAGACCCATGTTGTAGAAGGGAAAAAACACAGAGGATGGAAAATCATCTCATAGCCGATCTGTTGAACACAAGAACGAGTCACATAAGGGACCCATTTTCATGTGACAAGTGTCATCCGCGTACAAAAGATGGGCGCGCGTTTGGCGTGTTTCCTGGTTGTGCATTGAACTCGAAGGGATCAATTAAATTCAATGATGTTATTTTTACTCCAAGAGGAAACTCTCCGATCCATATTGGTGCACTGCAACATAATTCAGTTAAGTACAAGTACCTACCGCACGACACTATTTTGTTTATGCGCACAACACTATTACGAAGAAGCGGCGCACAGCACCGAGTTTAGATGAGAGAAAGAGTTTACTCTTTACAGTTTGGATTTTGTGTGTGAACTTACGTTATCTTTTCGGTCCTCTTGGGCAAATACAACGTCTAAGACAAAACCAATCCCGTTTGGATGTCAGCAATAATTTAATGTGAAGAAGAATTAAAATCATCAGCAACCATCTGAACCAATGCTCCCTCAAAAATTGGTAATCTACAAACGCAATAATGCGGAAAGTCCGTAAGATGGCAATTTGTTGCCAAGTTCATGGCATCAAATCCGGTCTGGATCTCACCGAAAAATTCCAGACACCGCCCCTAAACATGTTGAAACATTTGAAGATATTTTAAAAGTACTTAAGAGATCTATTGTTAATAGTTTCCCAGTTAAGTTGAAAAACATTATTGACATGGTTGATGAAAAGCAGCCATTACATTGTTTCAAACTTCATCAAAATCACTTTATCAAATGTGACAAATGCAAATTTCCTCTATTTATGGTTGGTTTAAAGCATGACTCGTATGAGGTAAGTATTGTGAAAGATAATCTGTACCTTATAAATATATTCTACTTTATGGAATTGAAAAACAGAAAATGTTTCGCTAATTTATTTTATCAGCTGTTTATCATATTAGTATTATCAGTATGGCAAACAAGATAATTACGTTTCGATTAATTGTTTCAGACACCAAGGTCATACTTGTTATTCCCAACATTACGTATCACAGTGAAAATTGCTTTACTTTTTGTACATGCCGTGTAACCGCCAAAATGCCATTTGTGCTAAAAATCCGAGCGTGGCTACGCATGCCTACAAATAAACAAGTACACGTGTAGCAAATTGCCTACAAAAACCGCTAATTAAAGCAGTTCATAACAGCTGCGGGACTGGCCGATACACAGATGCCGCCGGTTTACCAGTCAACAATTTGCAAGCTCCTCGCGCCCTTTAACAAAACAGATTTGGGCTCAGCCGAGAGGGAATCTGAGAAAGGCTGCGGGAGGCTGCGGGGGGCTGCGGGGATCAAAGCTTTGATGAAAGAGAAGGCGATAATTTAAAGATTGCATTTACACCACACCATATTTAATCAACGCTGTGATATAAATAATTGTATCTTGCCGCAGAAGTTGTTGGAACGCGATTAAATAATAATTTTCACAGAAGGCTGAGAAATTTCACCCTCTTTAATTTGTATACGGAAATTCTCGTAGTATATTTTTGAATTTATGTTTAGTGGTAGATCGTTAAGTAACTGTCTGTGATAAATGTTTTTAAGATTTTATTCACGTCTTTGCTTTTAATTCGTTTTGATTTTTTGTTCAAGGCTTAAGTAATGGCTCAAGGCCTCATATATTTTGCAGGGCCGGCCCGTGGGTAGAGCTACTAAGGTAACAGCCGGGGCGGCAAGATGGAGGAGGTGCCAAATTTTGGAATATGTAAATTTAATTACTTTAAAAATCTAATAATAATTTCATTAAATCCCGTTGGATCGACAAAAAAACTAACTACTGAATTGTTTTTTTTTTAAAGATCAATAAAAGTAATGATATGAAACATTTTTATTCGTATTGTAATAGCCCAATCAGTTGCGCACATGTGCAACTTACCTGTCACTAAACATTCATTCCAATTTCGTATTGTTTCCGTAATTGCATCCCTTAATGCATTTCTGCCTCGTAAATTATATACTAACATCGCTTTCTAAAATTCTTTTAACATGTATTATTCCATAGACCACATGTTTGGACTTTGATACTTTAAGTTGACCATACAGGTATAAAAGCAGAGCATTTCTGTAAAAACTCTCTCTACCATTACACTCTACTATCATACTACCATTCATATTCTCATCGCACTCCCGTGCAGTTGTGAACCATTTTCAGTTAAAGGTTTAATTAATAATATTATACAAATTCTTCCAGTAAAAAGTATTTAAAACAATGTGACTTTATTTTATTCGTCGTCCCCGATCAAAAGTGCGCCTTACGCAAGGAGCATTTTGTCGGTCGCACAGCTATCATTTCAGTATTCTAATAATTGTTACTAGCAGACAAAAACCCGCTGCCGCGGGTTTTTGCCGCTAAACCCCACGGGCGGCTTTTGGTTGGGCTGCGCCCAATTCAAGTGTTGGCGACCATTTATAAGGTTTAGCCCTATTGTAAGACAATAACAACTACAACAGTAACTATTCCCAATGCACGGTATAGCATGCTTACTTCAAATATTTAAGCATATAAAAAAATATTCTTGTAATTAATATTCTAAATGCATTATTTTGAACACCGCAGACAATGAGAGGAACACCCTTCACTCCAACATAAATTTCGTTCATCCATGACAACGTAAAGAATAAATTGTATTTTATTAGTAATTAATGAAAGAGAAAATGCTTTCTCTCTCTCCCATAGAATTTAATAATTCAACAGGAAAATGAAGTTGCTCATTATCATCTAAATCTCCTTGTTCATTAATGATGATATCAACGGAATGAAAAGTGTTCATTGGTCCTTCTAATCGTTAAAGTACATCATAATTAATTGCACGAACATACAATATGGTTCGGTGAGTCATTCATAAAGCATCAGCATCTGTATGCCTGTCGCCGTATATACATTGAATCATATTGACATTGGAAAAAAGCGCAGATGATTCTGATGTTCCTTCTACAGGAGAAAACACAAACTTATTTGGTACGTCTTGATATAGAAAAGAGCGTCCCTCTACATGTTGGTTATTCAATTGGAACCACGCTGTTAAAGAGGAGTTTCTTGTAGATGCTTCCCTGAGAGCTTCTTCTTCCCGTCCTTCTACAAAGTAAACAGACAGACTATCGGGTAAATGTAGAGCTAAAAGTAAATTTGAGTGAGATTGATCATATAAAGGATTTTCCAGAATTCTCCATGCAGCTTCTAGGGTGCTTAGATATCGACAATTGATATATTGCTTAATTTAATCATATTGGATAACCACATTCTCTTCTAAGTTTTCAGCTTTTTCCATCCTAGCACAATCTATATGTATACATCGTATATGGGTATAGGGTCTCGATGTTTAAGATTATTCTTTAGAATCCAACAAATTTTAAATCTAACCTCGAATGTCATAACTGTTTAAAAAACATATTAAAAAGATGTCGTTATTATACTAAAGGGTATGTAGTAAGGTAATAAACTGATTTAAAACAGCAACAAACACAACCCGCAAACAATGAAGTGATATAAATAATAGCACATTGTCCTTTAAAACGTTTGTTTTCCACCTGCTTTCGTTTTTAACCTATTTATTGGGAAGAACCAGTAAACTGTCAGATCTGACTTATCGACGCCATTGCGTTGAGTACAGATAAAGTAGGAATCTTCTTTTAAACAGTGTTTGAAGATGCAGCGTTAGTTACTGGTTTAGTTGCGACACTCATCAAAAGCAACATATAATGAGTATATCGTCTAAGATCGTAAACGGAAGAAAATTTCAAACTTTTTTATGCATCAACTATATTTTATCTATATTCTATGTCGCATTGGTCTATTCGATCTTGACGGAGTGTAGATATAAAGGAGGCTAGAATCAGTTTTAGTAACGACACTCAACAAAAGAAACATAGTGAATATATCGTAAGCAGACGTAATCGGAAGAAAATTTGAAACTTTTGTATATATGACCAATATTTTCGCGTTTGATCTTGACGGTGTGTAGATATAAAGGAGGCTAGAATCTGTTTTAGTAACGACACTCAACAAAAGAAACATACTGAGTATATCGTATCGCAGACGTAATCGGAAGAAAATTTGAAACTTTTGTATGCGTCGGCAATATTTTATCGGACGTGTGCAGAAGATTTCTTACGGTATTAATACTATCAGATGAGTCTATCAGAAACTAACATATTATTGATAATTAGAAAACCCAATGTATCACATTTCCAAGTGCACTTTTCATATCAACTATTTTGTGAGTTCTAAAATTTTAAAGAATTTGAATCACAAATGAGAAAAGAATGTATAATTTCAAAATAGTTCTGTAATGACACCCAAATAAAGGGCTTTTTTAAATTAATGAAACTGTAAATGCCTCAAACCTATTATTATGCAAAAATCTAACATTGTAGATGGGCGCCAAAAATGTATTTGCATTGGCATCAAGGACCCTGGGTTGACCATGAACTTTTGTTTCATTACCCAAGGTATATTAAGAATGTTAGGAATTGTCACATCAAAACAGTTTAACGTAGGGTTAGCCCTTTTATTTTATTTGACTTCGTATTGCTACATTACTGAACTATCCACACATCTAGCTAACATTGATATGACTGGACGAAACTACGGACTATCTATCTTGCATTTTTTCACAGACCGGCATTAATTTAATCAAAGCGAGGGTAATTTTCATTTTATGCTGGGTTTTTGTTTTAATCCGACACAAATGTCAAACGTCATATATTCATAAATGTGGCAGCCAATGGCAGTCCGTGTTAGTGGACCACGTGATTAATGGTTCTAGTAGCGAGAACAATCGAGAAAACGGAAGGGAATGTTTTTCATTATTCTACTATTTTGAACTCCAATGGCGCCTTTGCAACGGAGACGGATTTTTGGATCACGCAATACCGTTAATTAATCTCATTTTTTCTGAAAAATGGATGACAACATGCAAGGAGGGCGCGCATAGTGGATGAAATAACTAGTTTCCTAATTAGCTACGTGATTTATTTTAGATACAAATAAATTTTATAAAACAGCACAAAGTGAAAAATTTGAGTAAACTGCTTTTTTTTGTTTTCAAACACGAGACTTTTTTTGGTAATCGACTTTACAAAAAAAGCACCAATAAAAGTATCAAAAACAACAACAATAAGAAAACAACAATTTTCTAGTACGTCCAGGGATGTCATAATAGACCACAGCGGACACAACATAATAGCAGAATCTGACTGGTGATAGGTGAGGGGTTGGTGTAAAGGGCAGCACTTCTTCCAGTTATCACAGCTTAAGAGTTAATTTTCAGTCAGAAAATGATTTTATTCGGTAAGATTTTATCCACTTTCTATTGGCCATTCACTTTGTGTTTCTAATGCGTCTTGGCTCATATTTTCGACGGTTTCTCTTATGAATTCAAACTGATTTACATTTTTATACTTTCCTTAAGTAAAACTCTTAAAATAATAATTGTGTCTCGTGTAAGTATTAGAATCTTAATACATTTTAAGAAGGAACATTGCACCTTCAATAATTTCAGCTTAGACAACTTGTTCACTCGTTACAACGTGGTTTCTTTGAAGAAGACATTCAACCACAGATATTAATTAGAGCAAGGATAAGACTTGAGACAATTTTTTGGACGAGATTTAAACAAAAAATTAAAATGTACATTAAGCTTCTATTACATACTATAGAGTTCATTTATTTAAGATCTGAAAATTATTATTTTCTAAAAAAGCTTACCCGGGTCTTAGTTTCGGCATTTTTCTACAAAAACACTGCTTTACTTTACTTTCACTGGTTATATTCGCATATTTTCGCGGTACCTTTTTCCCACAACCTTGTTAGCCCGCAAAAACTCCATTTGTAAAAATAATATGAAAAGAGTTCTTTCGCATTGTTGGGTTGATCTTCATTTATCATGGCGAGCAATTCTTATCAAATAAACGACATATTTAGCTCACAAAACGAAGATACTCCGTTAAGTTCTTATGTCAGGTCCTTGTTAAGAATTTGAGACTTAAATTTATCGCTAAGTCATATTTTTTTATTGCAACTTGAGCGTATCCCCGGCCGGGCTATAAATTCCATAACCACTTTTTACAAAGCCCCATCAATCATAATTTCATAATATTGTGGATCGCTTTCCCAACGTGCAAAAATAATCTTCTGAAATATGAAATTCACCCTCGTCCTGCGTCGGCGCGTTGTTTTATCTTATGCCTTGAGGTTCGAGGGTCAGCGCCGGTATTTTTATAATAACACTGATAACTCAACTTGTTTCATATTTTAGGTACCTCTACTCATCTAACAAAAATAATTGTTTCTTTTATTTTTTATATCAATCTCTTTTCATTGATTTTTTTTTATGAATTCTCTTCATTTTTACAAGCGTGAGATTTTTTAAATTATTGAAGCTACTATCACTGTTTCGCAACACGTCACTGTAATAATGTTACATACTCATCTTACTGTAATAATGATACATACACATCTTACTGTAATAGTGTTGTGCAGTACCAGGGAACATTTGTTGTTAGAAAACCATTAGAGATACTTATGGTCATTCCTGGTGAGGCATTTTTTAAAATAGCCATTTTACTTATTTATGTGATGCGCACAAAACCCTAACCACCCGTAGCTAGTAGAACTATAGCATCCCCAGATGTGGAATATTGTCAGATTGAAAAAAATATAGAGAATAAGGAAAATAAGTGAGAGAAAATTTACTGGTAAATGGCTTTTAATGGCTAGATAATGGTTGGTAAAGTTTTAATAATTTGAAGCGACATTTTTCTTTTGTGAATGGTGATTCCTTACACTTTTAAATATTGTACAAATATGTAATTAAAAAATGTTATTTATGTGAAAAACCATATTTATTTGTATTTTTAAACAAATTCGCCAACTCTGGGGAGTAAATAATGCAGTCTATGAATAATACCTACTTCTTACAGATTCAACAAAATAATATATAAATGCTACATCCTTTTTAATCACATTAAATTTGTAACGGTAAATTACTTTTATACGTGAATTCGTTTGTGGTTTGTTTAACGTATGAATCATTAACAAAAAAACACATCATTTTTTTTATTTAAACCTAATAAGAGATAATACCTTTTACTGTAAAGTGTAATACTAATATTTTTTATATCTAATTTTTTATTGTAAAGATATACCTTCATAAAAATATGTGCTTGTATGTATGGGGGAAGGGTATTATTTATTTAGTTACTAAGAAACTGTAGTAATAATTGATTTTTTCTTTCTTTTTTAAGTTTTCAGTGTATTTTGAATTCTTTGAGTCGATTACAATGCGCGACTTTGAAAAAATGCATCATCTTTATTATTTGTTTGCATTCTTCACTGTTTGATTTATGGTTAGTCGGGTCTGTGTTTTCTTTTTAAATGTTATTTTTTATACAGTTTATACATTTTAGAGTTTCATTTTTATTAGTACAGTCCTTTAAACTATGATTGCTTTTTTTATTAAAAGATTTTGAACCTCCCTAGTTACTTCGAGGATCATGTTCATTTGTTAGTATTTTTTTACAATAACGTTTTTTTTGCTATATTTTGTTATTATCTTTTTCGAAAAGTGTTTGAACGTCTTTTATTTTGTATAATGAAGTCTGATAGAAATTCTTATTTTGTGTAATTTTCGTTATCTCATTTAAATATCATCCAAGCATTTTTCTTTTTTAGATCTCTAACATCAATCAACATATACGACAGTTGTTTTTGAAAAAACCTCAAAGTTTATTTGTTAGAACACCATTTGAGGGAGATGCTAAAAAAGCTTCATGATAAAAGCATAACACTGCTTCAATGAATACCTTAAATGTTAAAGACGAAAGGGTATTCGTACAAATCCCCAAAGTGAAGTGCCCATAAAAAGAATATAATCCAAATAGTATATTTCATTAACCAGAACCACAAAAAATATGAATTTCCAAGGCGCTGTCATGAATACAGATGAATATTTCAGAGTTAGCGGCAGAAGATAACTCCTGATTTATTCAAAAAAGTTATTTATGTCTAGCAGCACTCCTAACTTACTCCCGAATTATAACCCATTTATTTTGGTGGGATTCATTTCTCGGCGAAACTCTAACTTAGATTCATTTACCAAATTAATTTTTAACATTCATTTTCGAGGTTTATCGCCGCCAAACTGTCACGGTAAATGGTACTCGTAAACTGTGAAAATATTATATTAATTGTGGGAATAACAACGTGATGAAATGGCTTGATACGAAAACGTTTTATTCGCTTTACATCGCTTTTAGTTTCTAGATAGAAATCTTTAAGTTGTGTTTTAAAACAATGCTTTCCTAACTATTTTTTTATCAATTTTTGTCAAATCCAAAAAAAATTATTTAGACCCTGTTGTGAACATTTTTTTTTATTTTTATATTCACATATTTAGTTTTTTTTTCAAACTAGGTTCCTTGAATTCATTATAAAACTGTTAACACGAGACGACCTTCGTGGTAGAGCGTTAAACTACATAGGTTCGTAACACTATGCCTGAGAACTGCCGGTTCAAATATCAGAGGAATCAAATTAATTACAAAGTAATATTTCAATGACAAAAAAACTCTTTAGAATTAATAATAAGAGTAAGGTTTTTATTCTAGTATGTTTGTGTTGGGTGTACAATACACAACCACGTACATAAAACACATATGTTTAAATATATGGTACTAAAGCTAGGTTTAAACGGAATCCATAGCGTAATTGTCTACATATTTGACTTGAAGTTTTAATTTTCAGTAAAAAACTAAACAGTATATATATTTTTTTTTATTTATTAGTCGTTATTTTAGGTGTTTAAAAGGAACATTTACTCAATTACGACGACATTTAAAACGAGTAACTTCAATCGTTACCATTGTGATAATAGAGACAGCAAAAACACGAAGAAGTACTCGTCACAACGGCCTAGAAAGCAACCATTATCTCCATTTGACTATGAGTTATTATTTTCCATCAGACTCACACTCCCCACTCGCACCGCTGGACAAAAAACGCTCATAGAACGAGGCCGCAAAAAATCAGGGACGGTAATAAAAATCAACACTTTTATCAGCAGCGTCCCACAAGTCACACTGTGTCCGGCTGTGATTACTGACCAGTCTATTCACGCAGAAAAAGTGTCACGGGGAGGGGGGTGCGAGGGCGGGAATGGTGGGGCGGCGGTATTCTGGTCACGCTGGGCGGCAGTGGCGGGTGGCGCTCACCGCGAGCCGGGGGCGGGATATATGGGACAATCCGTTAAATTTAACACTTCATTCTTTATGTTTTTTTTTTATTTGGTTTGAATTGTCTTGAATTTGAGCGGATTTTTAAAGACACATATAAGATGACGGATTCATTTGATTCTTTTCGATTTCACACCTCTTTTGCTATTTTAAGAACTTGAATAATCGCCACCATTCAACATTTTACACTCGCATGAAACTTTTTTTTTTCTTTTTGATCTGAAAGCCACGTAGTAACTAAGCACATTTTATCGAGAAGCATACAAAAAATGAAACCGTTTACAGTCAAATTCTTTACCTACTAGGGTTAAAAAATACCTTAATATAAATATAAAATTGTATTATTTTCCTCTGAAATAAATTTGTTTTGATTTGCCACCCTGACTTCAAAATGATAGTTAACATCGTTGTTAGTTTGTGTAGTTTTTACCGAAACGATGAAAGATCGTGAAACTCCGAATTTACGATGAATATCATGAAAGAGATCACCTTTGTGTAAATAACCAAACAGATTGGATGTTTCAAATAATATATTTCAACATTTAATATATATATCAGGCTGTGACAATTAAAGCACTATTATTTTTTTACAAAGAAATAAAAAACATTCTTGGGTTACGAATATTTAAAAAACTCCTACTGCCATCATAATAAACGGAAGATGTTGCTTGTGCAATGACTCAACTAGCAGAAGAATTGAACCCACGTCTCCCGAGTGGGAATCCGACGCGTTTGTCCACTCATTTACTGACCGGTCGATGCGGACTTCTTTGATTTTAGTTTCGATTTGATTTTATTTTGATTTTTAGGGATTTTAGCATGCGAGATGATAATTGTTAATTTATAAGGGTTGTAATTTCATGTTTTCGCAAGATGTTTTACTCTATCAAATTTGACATATTTTCTGTATAGTACCCCGCGAACAATATAATAAACCTTCACCTTCCTTAAGCCTTTACACCGTTCACCAAACGTAAGCGATAACATCATTTATTGTATAATTATTAAAATTTAAAAATACTTTATTTTCTTTATAATAAATCTTTTTAAAAGTGTATTCCCAAATGTTGATCAAGTGCACTCGCGGACTTTTATGAGAGTATAATCAATCCTCCCACCGTATATCTTACCTTCCTTGCGCTTAAAAGAGATGTTTAAAAAAATACAAGTTACTAAAAGATTTTTCGTTGTGAAATTTACAGCACTTTAGAGCATTCTAGATTACTTTCGGAATGAATTCTAGTGAGTTTGTCTATAATTTATCATCGTTATATTCGCAGGTAATTTTAAAAAAATAGTGATGTATTATTTCGGAGTGTAAGCCGTAAATTTTATTTGAATTTCAAAAACGAATAAATTCAATTTTAAAATGATGAAAACTTATTGGTTCTGCCAACGTCTTGAGGTAAACTAACCACTAGGCTAGAGTATTTAACAATTTAAGTGCGGTGAATTAATAAATTATACACCAATTACAATAACGCAATTCTCTGACGTAACACTGACGACTTCCGCAGTCGAGTGGTTGAGATCTTCGACAGCCAATTCAGACGTCACGGGCTTAAATTCCCAGCGTAAATACATTTGATTGAATTAATTCATGTTTTTTCACAATTAATCCATTAAAAATAATATATGGTATATCTACGTTCCAGGGTGCTAGATACTCTTAGTATCGCCCCGATGAAAGACCAACATTCAGAATCAAAACATTGTGTGAAATGGCTTTAACCGTGTTTGGTGACCAGGTCTGAATAGCCAGGTACTTCCCCACCCTTTTCTTACCCATCTCCTCCTCACATCTACTACCTTCAGCCTCGCAATATACCCCAAGTTGGGGTGTCATAGTCTCACTGGATCTAGATGGTTGGGAGCAGTTTAGTTTTTCTGGTTGGTAATATTAAGTCCTCTATCCACTTAATGTATACTTACAAGTATACAAAGAAACATTCGATAGGATGAATGAATATTTTTTTATTGTAATAAAGGATATTTGCCCTATAATTTTAAAATTCCTTTTTGTTTAAGAGTGTAAGAGGGCAGACGATATTATCAAGATTTGCTAAAATAGTTATAATTTTTGTCGTGTGTGTCACTGTCGTCGTATTTTGTAAACTATTCCATCAAAAGTTCATTGTACATTGTTACTTATTGCACACTATCCCACAATATCCCTCGTAAATACGAACATTCCCGAACCAATATTAACGGTCTTCGTGTTTCCACACAGTTTGCTTTTTCCCCATAATTTAGGGGAATTTCCCTTGATATTCCTTATTTTGTCTAAAATATATATTTTATATTTTTATACAGGTGGATAAATTACATGCTTCAAGAGTTTGATTGGGGAGGTAAATTATAATGTTTTTTATGGAGTTAACACTAAAATCTATGGCAATGTTTAATTAAAAATATATATATCTCAATAAAGTCAACAAAGTTTTAATAAAACAATTTTTAACTTTCTTCCACTTATTTATAAATTTAAATAAGTGGAAGTAAATTTGTTTATTAAATCATTAAAATGGAATTCCACCACGAATTAACAGTTACAAAATTAGACATAGTCAACAAAGTTCTATAAAAATCTGCTAACTCAATATGAAATGAAGACGTCTAATATTTTAATTTATATCACGTATAAAAGATACTACCAAAAAAAATAATTTGCAAATAGAAATAATTAGAATTTTCCCAAGATATGGGATCTTTTTTATAAATCGGCAATACTGCGAGAACACGTGCATCGCGTGTGACCACGTGACCGCCCGGGGTTTAGCAGAAAGTTTGTAGGTAGGGCTGGCACAAAATGTCAATCCATGTCTATGGAAGGTTTTTAAACAATAAGTGGATGTGGAAAACAACAGTTTAATATAAT
Organism: Drusus annulatus; assembly: GCA_022651775.1. Taxonomy (NCBI): domain Eukaryota; kingdom Metazoa; phylum Arthropoda; class Insecta; order Trichoptera; family Limnephilidae; genus Drusus; species Drusus annulatus. The sequence goes on from JAGWCC010000276.1 coordinate 394,065, forward strand.
ATTATGAAAACACATAACTTATTGCTTTACAATAAACCACATTATTATATTTAATATTCTTACAAATTTGATATGGCTACGATCATTACACAAATAATACAACAATATTATCATCCTCTTCTTTGAATGAGTGAGGATTTATTTATTTATTGTGGTAGTTTGTTGACGACCTCTGTTTTCGAGGGGTAAAGACTACAAATCCAGAGTTGCCGGTTCAAATCCCGACGTGCGCAAAAAATCAATTAATTTATTATAAATAAATAATGTGGCAAGTAACAAAACACACATACTTTCCAGTAAATTCAAACATTGGTCATGGATGACAAAAATAGACACTTAATGAAAATGTTTATATGTGTATGTGTGTTACAAAATGATACATAGTTCAGGTACAAGTATATAATTTGACCAAAAACATACATTTAAATACATCAGGTATTGTAATAATAAACAAGCTATTTGCACAGCCCTATCAGCTTTGTTTTATTTGATGTTTTACACGCGCTACATAGAAAGGAATATGTTAAAAGGTACAATCATAAATGTCCGACTGTGTCCTTTTGACATATTTCCTTTAAATTGTTGGAACAAAATCAAAGGTCTGAATTCGTTTCTTCCGGGGTATACATATTACATTTAAAGCACCAACACATACATCTTTATTCACACCACTTTACGCAACAGCGCGTCAGGAAACGACCGCTCTCGGCGAGATATTCCCGCGTTATGAAATACATTATTTCATGCGAGCGCTTTTATATCTTTCAAGTATTAAATAAAATAGCAAATTACCAATTAAATACTTTTTTTCTTCTTCAATTTATACAGCAAAAGTACTGTTTTATTTAACTGTATTTTTTATTTACTTACTTTATAGTTTTTTGGCACATAAAAATCTGTTCAAAGTTCATTGATTTACGTGTTTTTGAAAAATAATATTTATCGTTCTTTAGTCATTTATAAAATTTAAAAAATATTTCGTGGTATAGATCAAAAGATGTTCTATTAGAAAATATTTTTTTTATGTTTTTTAATATTCGCATTTAACCACAGAAGAAGAATGTTTGGAGGTCGATTAACGATTCATTGAAAACAGCTCTTTTATGAAGAGTTATAAAGTAAGAAAATATATTTTTTAAATATTTTTTATATACTTGGTGGTATAAAGCATACATACATCTAATGTGTGTTATAGTAAAACTTTTTGAACTGCTTTTGTAGATACAGGCGACTTTTAAAATGCGCAAAAAAAACATAAAAACTGAAAAATCTATCGTATCCTCTTAATCGTTTTAGACCGTATACCGTTCTGTTTTGTGTTTGCAAATATTTTCTGTTTTTCTCAGACGAGGGTTAAGCATTTCATCAAATTAATTTTTTTTACCACCTGGAGCAATGTATTAATTTTGCATACGTTCACCTCTGCCTGAGGCAGTACTGTTGTGCGCTGAGACGATAGTAAAATGCTTCAGCTCACTGCCTTGACGACCTTCGTGGAAAATCTGAAAGAACTGTGGCTCTTGGCTAAGAGCCAGAGGTCACAGGTTAAAAATCTAACGAAGTGGAAATCAAAGATGTGCATTTTTAATGTTAATAATATTTATTTATTTCTTGTTTTATTTTTTTATTTCCTTCATATAAGGTAAATCGGCACATTCAAAGGCTTTTGCGTATTTTAGTAGTCGATTCACAATCAATTTTGATTATTAATGTATTTATATATGTGTACCTCCCTGGTAGCAGACTACTATTATGATCGAGCATTGCTTGAATTGACTAACTATGCTTAATACACGTATCTAAGCAGCCAGATGAAATTTGTCTCAGTTCATGTCAGACAATAGATTTTTTTAGATGCTACGCAGTATTCACATCAAAAATACATTTATTTCGCAGCTTCTAGCCAAAGATTTCATGTTACATAATAGATCACGCTGAAACGTCATCAGGGTGAAAAAGTCTCCGTGAAATTTTGAATCTTAAATTTACAAAAAAATAAAATGCAATTAGTGCCTATTTTAAAGGTAAGCTGCGAGGGAAAAAAACGGTACAAAAAATCTTAAGAAATTAATTATGATCTTAAATGCTATGCCGCTAGTCACCATCACCCCACATCGCCGAAACATTAATCCACCTTATTAATATGGCTAATTTATGCACGTCGCACACTTCCGATCCATCCTGTTTAATAGGCGGCAGTTAGTTATTACCCGGCCGACCCCGCGCCCCGTCACGCAGTGCACCGCCCAGGCGACCGCCTGCCGCCCACAGCAACCCGCCCTACCGCCCCCAACTTACCCCACGTGATAAACGCCTGACCGGCCCTGACAACAACTCAATTGTTTTCTCCGTCACGAACTGTCAATCGGAGCTTTGGATGTGGAAGAATTAAGTTTACCTGTACGTGTGTCTTATAAGTTACTTGTTATGTTTTACACTTTTCAAATTTGGTGCTTCCCAACCATACTCTTCCTCATCTTCTTCTCCTCCCCACTACCTTCAACTTCACAACATAATATGATTGGGGATCTAATAATCCCACTGGCTTCAGACGGTGGGGAGCAGTTGGGACTCTTGAGCGGTATTCACTGTAAAAAAAAACACACACGCACACAGACGTATTTTTTTTAACGTGGTTAAATTTTCCACCCACATTATCTTTGTATGTGACTTTAATAATACCATTTCAAGATGAGAAATAATCTTTCTATGTGTTGAAAAAAAAATCATAACGATGCAATATTGAACACACATTTTGTCGTAACTTCCGTAACGTAATAAATTATTATAAAAGAAATGAAAAAATAACTTTAGAGGTAGTTTAATTTTGTAGCCTGGCGATGCTAAGGCTGACGTAACCGGTCGGTCATAAAAATTAAAATAATATTCATAGTCTTATACAAAGTTATTTTTTCATTTCTTTAAATACGTCAAACCACAAAATGATTGCTTAAACGAAAACATGTTTTTTTTTTAAATATTTTTTAATAAAATAACGATACAGTACTGGATACATTCGCTTCTACGTTAACACTAATTTACATATTTGTTTCGTTTCTCTAATTCACTTGAATTCCCAAGCTTACCGTTTATAGTACAAACCTTATCACTTTCCAATGTGTACCTAGAGCATGTTTTGACCACAAACATGTTAGTTCAATTCTTACACGATCTGTCCGAATTTTAGCCGAGCGTCCGACCCTCCGGGCTGTGAAACATCTCTTCGAACGATTGATACAAATACAGCGAATAAATAACGTCATCGTCATCATCAATCACAAGCAGTAATTCCTGCAAGAATACAATATCAGGGTAAAACACCGTTCGCAACACCAAATAATGTCCAGTCATCGATCATCTCGCTGCACCACGGAGCGCAGAGATTCAGAAATATAATGTTGATTACATTTTTGGTATTATTGCGTTCACCTATTTTTGGTAACGACTTGTATTTAACGACGCATGCATTTCGCTGAATGAAGACAATCTACCTTTTCTTCACCAAATGGTCAAAAATTGGGAAACAGCACTATTTTTTAAAAACGTACTTTGCACAGAGGTCTTAAGGGAATTCATTTCCCCGGGATCTATGTCAGCTTTGGAGATACTGCGTGAAGTGTTTTCCGGGAAAAGAAAAATGAAAGAAAACTATGATAACCTGTAATAATTAATTTAAGAGATATTTTATGGTTAGTTTTCGGGCGATTTTGGGGGAGCTGAACTTTAATATTATGTCAAAATTCACAATTCTGACAGCCATCTTCAATATCTGAAAGATTGCACCGAATTGGAATTGACGCTCTTGGAATTCTAGAGTTCTGCACCAATTTGGTTAAAAATAAAAGCTCATTTAAAACAATAAATGATACGCACAAAGTAAAACAGCGTCATGTGCACTATGAAAATTCTGAATCCTCAGACACCTCAAGGTTAAAATCTCGAAAAACTTTATAATTATTTATTTAACTTAATAAGTACCTATGGCTGATCGGTAAAATCAAATGGTTTGGATTTTACTTAATCGTTTATTGACATGTTTGTATATTTATTCAAAGTTTGTCTTTTACATAAATCGATTTCGTTAAGCTTAATTTTTTGAGTAGTTAACTTAAACGTCATTTATCAAAAAGTGGTGGTAATTTTTCATTAAATAGGAGATAATTAATCGAAATTAGGTTCCATGGGTCGGTGTCATACCTACAGTTAAATATAACGTTTTTACATTAATTTTTATTTCCTCTTGCATTTTTCATAAAAATTTACTTGATTACTAACTATTGTTAAATATTCCAATTAAATAACCACTCATGTATATATGTCTTGGGCATCGTGCCTGTTATATGTACTAAAATAAAATTTAATTTAATTAATGGTTTTTATTTTGGTCGAAAAATGAGTAGATATGTTATAAATAGATTTTACCATACATTTTTTCACACCAGTGCTATTTTTGCAGTTATAAAGGACCAAAACCCTACAAACAGGCACTCTAACTACATTGTTTTCTACCTACTTTATATTATCATAGTGAAACGGATACTCTTTCTGGCGTTCTGTACTACCTTATAAACGTGCGAGCTATGGACCAACTTCAAGAAGAGCAGTATGAAAAGGCTTCGGGTTCAGTACAACAACGCCTACCGCATAATGTTCAGTCTTCCCAGACACTGCAGTGCTTCCGGTATGTTCACCGATGGGCGAGTTCCCGGATTTGAAGCCCTAATAAGAACCAGGGTAGCAGGAATGAGGGAAAGGATCAACAACTCTATAAATTACCTCATCTTGGAATCCCGTCAGATCCCGAGTTCTAGCATAGAAGCTCATTGGAGAAAGATATTAACTCCATCTAAGATTGTTGCCTGAATTGATTCTCTCTTGATGGCCTTCTGTAGACATGAGACCATATTTTTTTACATTTATTGTTTTAGTTATTTTCCTATGAATTTATGTTTTTTCTTTATTTTTTCGTAAATATGTATTACTACTTTTATTTTATTTTATGTATTATTGTCAAGAATTGAATGTATCGCATTGCACTACTCCTGCATACCTTCTGCAATAAACTTTTATTATTATTACTATTATTATTATTATTATTATTTTTTACTATTTTTTTTATTATTATTGCAATATTGCTTTTGTTATTGTCAGTATTATTTTTTGTAATTATTTTTGTTTTTATTTTTATTTTTATTTTTATTTTTTTTTTATTTTTATTTTTTATTTTTTTTATTTTTTATTTTTATTTTTATTTTTATTTTTATTTTTATTTTTATTTTTATTTTTATTTTTATTTTTTTTTATTTTTATTTTTATTTTTATTTTTTATTTTTTATTTTTATTTTTTTATTTTTTTTTATTTTTTTTATTTTTATTTTTATTTTTATTTTTATTTTTATTTTTTTTTTATTTTTTTATTTTTATTCCTAAATGTTTATTTTAAGTGCATATCAACAAGAAATCTCTCTCCAAAGTCCCAACAATAGAATGTCAGCATTGATTAAATAATTAACTGGGTACGAACTATTTCCAGCGTACAATTTCGTACCCGATTGTTTTCCTGGCTATTAGTAAAGTTAAGTAACATTTGCATGCAGCCATATAAAGCATGAATTTACGTTGAACGTCGCACAACGGCATTTCCGTCTCGCGTGGTGGGGCTTAATGATTTCAACATTTCTTTTTAACGTGTCCGCTTGCATGCTGTAGGAGCACGGGTAGCACAATATTGGGTCGCAAATTTCATTTTAAAAGCGTATAGAAACTGTACAAATTTAAATAATCTCGGGTTCCGTAGGTATAACCCGACAATTCGTATATTAATTAATTCTTTTGGTGTCATATTTTGTAAGCCGTTTTGATTATTTGGCCTTTGAAAAGCTATGTACGGGAATAAACAGAGTTAAATGTGAAGGTATATTATGATATTTTGCCATAATTTCATTTGAAAGTTTTAATCTCAGAGCAATAATATACAAGAGGGAGCGCTGCTTTAGTCCGTTTTTATGAATTTTGCCGGACTCGGCTAGACCTGGGCGTGGCTAGGACTAGGGCTAGGGTATATATAAATCCATTCGTAGCACATGCAGACATAATGTTTTTGTTTATTCGTACAACCACTTTTTCACAGTATTGTTATAAACAAAAATATAGCATATAACTTAAAAACCGTTGAGTTACATCAATTTATGTCGCATATCAAAACGTGTGGTCAGAGTCAACGAGACGCGAGACACGAAAAACATTCTTACAATACTTTAAAGCAGTGTGATAATTTGGAAAAAATTGTTGTATCTTTCTCATTATGAACGACGTAAAATCTTTGGTCTTATATGAAGTAATTATTTCATTTTCATTAAATATGTCAATCCACAAAGTGATTACGTTCTAGGAAAAAAGTTGAATAAAATAAAATAAATGATAATAATAAATTATAATTTAAAAAATTACATCTAGTGTATTTACACGTTACTTCGTTATTGAGTGTAAGATGCCAATATCGCCTGGTAAGAGACTGTACCTCGCAAACATCTCCTTCTCTACTGCTACTCTTTGCTTTTTTCCTTCATCCTCACAATGTCAAGTAACGGGTGCCGAAGCCAAACTGGTTCCTGTCAATGAACAGTCAATGTCCTTGGACAGAAGTATTATTATAAATTATGAAAATCTTTTATTTCTTTAAATCATCCTTCGACGTTTCGTTCCCTTTTCAGTATAACATACAGAGTAAATGCGCAATGCAAATGACATGCTCACGTGTCAAAAGAACTTCGTCGGCAAAAGTATGCAATCGATTAAAAGAATTACGTTGGTAATGAGGCGCCCTTGAGATGATTTTCCCAAAGTCAAAGTACCGGACGAGCAGAACGACTTGTACGGCCCTACTTAACGAGCCCAATTTGGAAACAAAATGAGGTCATACGTCAGATCTTTTTCTCCTTGTGAAAGTTTCTATGGCTCACGTCATCATTAGGCAAATGAGGGAAAAGCATATTAAAGATCATGGTCGACAGGGGTGTTTCGTGAGATGTACCGTGTTCCTGAAAAGTGCTTTCTCTGAGCCGTATCTTCTGTAGCTGACAAGTAGACTGCCCAACGCTTTGCTCAAAAAATGGATTACGTTGCTTTGGTTATATGTTATAGTAAAAAGTATACAGAATTTTTTTTGTGATCACGTTAGAAAACGATATCTTTTCGCAACTTCCGAATTTTTCGGCTACAGAACAAATACATTAAAAAAGATCATCTCGAATGATTCTTGAAAAATAATAATAATTATATTTGGATTACTTGTATAGCGCCGCTTTTGTAAAAAATACCTCAATTGTTAGTGTGGCGGGACCTGTTATATACCGGGTTGTTTTTTTTTTTAAATCGCTTTTTTTTTCGTTTTTTTTTAATCCATCATACAAGTACATATATCATTACCACAGTTTGGTACATACTGGGTTGGGGTACGATACATAATGGTTAATTGTGGGGTTTTCATTAAATAACTAACCTAACCTAACCATCACGCCGTTTCTCCGCAAAGATAGGCAGAGAGAATGTTTGCTTCATTCACATTCAAACACCGCCTCAAATATACTCTTCTGTTATTCTGCTATACCGGCTAACAGCTGAGTGGACAAACACGTTAGATTCTCATCAGGGCGTCACACGTTCAATTCCTCTGCTAGTTAAGTCCTTCATCATTGCACAAGCAACATCTTCCGCTTATTATGATGGTAGTAGAGTTTTTTTATATTTTCAGGTTATTCGTTACGCGGGATGTTTAAATGTTTGACTTTCTTAAAAATAAAAAAGATTCAAAAATCCTAACTTTTTACATGACTCGACTCAAGTGTTTGAATAACTTGATCATGCCATTCAAAAAAAAAATTTGCTGTTAATTTAAAAACGAAGGATACAGAATTAATCTCTGTTTAGAGTTGGTCATTGAAAAAACTTAAATATAAAGAGTTCGGTAAAAAACAATAACAATTTAGGTTCATGCAGTCTCTCCACCAGAAATCGGCTGCGGAGGCTGCATTAAATTGTTTTCTTCCGCTCTGTTATCTTCGTCTTTCATCTCGGGATAAACACATTTGCTTGAAAAGCGAGATGAAAAAATTCTTGACAGGTCCCGTGGCCTCAATGTTTTGAACGCTTCCCACAAAACATTTGTTTCTTTTTTTAAAGTGTCTAACAACTACACAGTCACCGACATAAAAAAAAATATTGCTACATTTTTCAAAAATACTGCCTACTCCGGAATGTTCAAAATACAATATAATTGAGTTGTCAAAGCTAGAATTCTTATCATAACTTTTCACATTCTATTTTTTTACTTCTTTTTTGCCAATTTTCTTTTTAAGGTCTCTTTCGACATCTGTTTTCCAGATCTTATTTATATCTGACAGATGTCAACATTATGGATGTCAATATCATGGATGTTTTTTTCTTTTGTACAATGCTAGTTTCACAATAAGCACTTGAAACCATGTTGACGATTACACTTTTTTTCCCAGGTACTTCCCAACATTCCTCTTCCCTATCTCCTTCCCCTTCCCACTACTTACAGCCCCACAATATACCCCAATTGGAGATGCTATAGTTTCACTGGCTCTAGATGGTTAGGAGCAGTTGGAATTTTTGTGCAGTATTCACTAAAAAATATATATGTATTAAAATATATTTTTTTACTTGAAAAAACAAATTACTACAGTTATATCAAGGAAGAAATGTTTCCGAAAAAAATCTACGATACGAATAGAATTTCAAAATACCTACTATGAAAAATAAACCAGTATTTACCATTTTGTTATCCCTACGAACTTGATTAGAGTAATCTTAATAGTCAATTACAGAAAAGTATGTATGAAACGATGCATGAATGTAAATGAAGTAAGTAATGTGTGCCAAAACAGAGTTTTATGGCAGCATATTCTCTCTATCCACGCCTCTGGGGAAACTGCATGATCTTAAGTTAGTTATTTAGTTAGTTGTGAGGCTTTAAACGACCCAAACGTCGTTCAGTAAGACGTAAATCGAATGAATTATTATTAAAATTGTTATTAACTTTACAGCATTAGCGCTTATTTATTATATAATATTTAAATAATATCAATAATCTAAAACACAAATAGTATTTTTTTTTTCATTTTCTAGATTCTTTTTTATCATTAAGTGATGAATCATTTAATGCTGACTCTAACTCTTGTTCCTTATTCAAGTCAAATGGTCATGACCATTGTTCTTTTTAGTTTCCGACTTTTTTCTACTTCATAGTTGTGTTTTAGATCCTCGATATTATTTAAATACATTATTACTTAATTTAGTGAACATTTAACATCTTATTTAATGAAAGTTCAGTATTCCTGACTTAATTTCTTTCCTCCGTCTGCTACCGCAGCTGCGTTGAGGTTTATTTTGTTTTCCGTTACAATTTAGTTCTGCTATTCAACAAAAGGAAGTGTTTCAATATTACTGCAGCATTCTAGATGCAGCATTACCAAAATAAATATCCCAGTTGTAGTGTTTATTTATTTCCGTTTAAAAATATACAATAAACTATAAATACCCAATTGTGTCTACTAAAATATTTTTGCACTTATTTGGGTGTGCTGTTTGTTCAATTAAAAATTTGCCTTGCTCATACTAAATTTGACTTATAAATAATAAGGTAGGATGATCGATTGCAGTCTTTATTGGACTTTTCTAACTAAGCTGTCACTACAAAGAGAACCATAATAGTACTTACTAGGGGAAGACGGACTGCCGTTTAACAACATCTGTTTGGGGATTGCACTGACGTACAAGTCGATGAAAGGTTAGCGCGTTGCGAATTTTGTTACCATCGTCTTATGTTAGTTTTTGTCACTTTTCACTTTTGTACTTTTTTCAATTTCATTCACTGCCACTTTTTATTATATTGCAAAAAATGCAATTTTTGTCACTTTGCTCTTTTCTTTTATGTTATTGTTACTTTTTTTTATCGTATTCTATATATTTTTGTTTTTGTTTTAATGGTATATTTTTGTTTATTTTTTGTATAACTCTTATGTGTCATTTATATATCAGACAGAGTATTGCACCTACCGCTCTATTCCGCTGAAATAAACAATATTATTATTATTATTATTTCGAAGGTTTTGTCACTATTGCCTCGTGTTCTCACTGTTGTACTGTCACTTGCACACAACGTCATGCCATTTAATTTGTGTGTTCTAATGAATCTCGGTATTTTGTTTGTATATTTATATGTTTGCATGTTATCTTTGTATTGGGTATTTTTATTTTAATTATTTTACGCTTTTGACGATCTATTTTTCAAGACGAATTTATTTTTTTCCTTATATTAACAAATTTACTCCCAAATCTTCTGCATTGTGCATCTTAACTGAAACGTCTTGGAGTGAGAATAAAGCATCAACAGGTTTTGTACTAAGTCACCTGTATTCATCACCACATGTATTTAAAATGTGAAGGTAGTTTTTCATTGTCCCATGCCCTGTAAAAAAATCAATTCACCGTCCACCGTCCAGTAGGTGGCATTTTTGCAATTACGTTAAGCTGAAATAGTGAGATGAAATACGTCAGCTATAGCTTCTGAGAGGGCTGTGTAATTTCGATCTTTCCATTTTTCTCTTAAATTCTGTTAAATGCACCTCTTTATCTTTACAAGCTACATAGAGGTAAAAAATGATAAGTTTTCCTTTTATTAAAAGTTTCACAAGCACATGTTTAAATTGCTATGGTACGGTCGTAATAACTAAAATGCCGCGGGTAAAAACTTATACTAAAATGTACAAGATTTAAAAATGTTTCTTTACTCCTAATACTCTGAAATATACTGGATCGAGAGATTTGACAACGTTAAGTAAACTAACAATTTAATTAAACGTAATTTCAACCAAATAATTCAAAAATTAGTTTCCGTAATAAATTAAATGTTGTATCCGCGGGCTTCGTGTCTCGTGAGATTTGAAATTAACAAAAGTTAAATGTTTGTTAGGAATCTATTTTCATTACCTTTTTTCTATTCAATTTCGTCTTTGTTTTTCTTTAAATGAAGTCTTAATTAAATTGCCTAGTTTCTTGAGAAGCTCGTGAATCTCAATGGATGGAGTTAGCTCACGCGTCCCTAAAAATATAATCACGCTGTACAGGCGACGATCCTTAAAAATTCATTCCCCATGATCCGGGCGCTATCTGTTGTACGTGATTCGCTTCTGAGCTTTTATTCTGCAAATTTCCTTTGGAGTGGCAGAAAAAACACCCCTCACAATCCGAAGGGGGTGGAAGACAACTGATAAAGGGAAATAGAGAGTTTCACAAGTATTCGCTGATTGTTATTCAAACCGCGGTCTTGAGACTTTATAGTCACCCTCACACACCGACGAAACTTTGCTTGGGAAAATGAAATTAATCTCACGAGTAATTGGTTCCTCTATAGCACTATTATTCCTCTCGACGATCCGTGAAACTTAAAACTTCTCTCCTGATTCCGGGCTGCTTTTATATTCAGGATTTCAGAAGCCTGGAATTATGATAACGCTAAAGTGATACCCTTGATAACATACAAGGAGATTACTTTTTACTGTAACGCAGAAACCTATTTTTTTCTAAATTAAATGTAAATACCTGGCTAAAGACATATGAAAAAGCACCATACATTTCAAAACTTAACGTACGTAAGTTGAGAACATTGTATTTGTCAGTTTGGAATTAATGCTAGTTAAACTTTTTATTGAAGCACATGAGCATAAAATAAATAAATAGATGCTTATTTTGCTACCAAAGACAGATTAATTCATTTTAGTGAACTTTTTTCTTATGAAGAACGATAATAGGAGAAATTCCACGGTCAAAATTCACAAAATGCGAATTTTAGCTTTTTTCGAATAATTAGTGTTTTTCTATTAATGATATTATTTATTTGCCGAGTTTTGAACACGCAAACTCTAGATTATAAGTCTATTACCACTCTGTTACTGATTTCCAAATTATATTTACTTCTAAACAAAAAATACCCTTGCCACATTCTATATTTATTTTAGTATGTTTTTAATCAATTATTGTACTTAAGTGTTCTACTTAGTACCTAAAAACTTGTAATTGCTGTATAAGCCACGCTTAAGCATGTATCTAGAGATTTTGATTTCATATTTATTATAAAATGTGGTGATAATAGTTTCCTTACTTAAAATATTGCGACTAAATGACAATCAGGGTGTTTCAACTTTCAGAAGTATTTCCTCACAAACTACTGTAATAGTCAATTTCTTTGCTTATATGAATATATTTCGTATAAATTCGACTACTCTCTCGGTTCTTCTCTGGATTTGAATTTTTTATTGTGAAAAAAGCTGATGTCTCATTGTTACCAATTGATAAATAACATTTTATTAATAATATTATCACCCACCTCTCTGGGGGCATTTTTTTTTTCAAAAAATATTCTTTGAAAACAAGTGTTTCGTAACACTACAAATTTTACGATGGATACTATACCAGCATTAAAAAATAACTTGCCAAGTTAAACTGATCGTCTCTTTTTAAATAATAATATTAATTAAGCTGTATTTAAATTTAACTAATGTTTATCACAAACTATAGATATTTTATCCAAGGGAAATTTACTACAAGTTATTTAATTGGTTCAGCATTAAACTTTAGCTGTTAATAGTTGAAAAAAACCACTCATAATTTATTTAAAGATACTGGCAACTTAATAAATTCTCAACTAGAAGTTACTAAGACAAAACTACATCATAAAACAAAAGGATTGTCGCCCAAATTATGTTTTATTGTAAAACTCATGCTTCAAACGATCATCACATTTCTAATATTTTTACTAAGCACTCCTCTGTATGCACCATCCTTTCACTCAACTAGGACGATGATATTGTCTTAAATACTTGCTAAATCTTACTTACAAATGTGTTCCATTCCTTAAGTAATGTATCTAGCAATGAAAGTACAGGACCCGATGGCATTCCAGAAATCCTATTGAAATAATGCAAGCATATCTTACCTAAGCCAATGTGTATGTTATATTACGTATCACGTTCATTTGGTACATTTCTTGATTCATGGAAAAGTTAATATTTTCGGCAGATTTTGAAGCCTGACAGACCAAAATCATTTTAATATCATATTTGAAAAATATTCAAGTCTGTCATTACAAAGGAAATCATTCATTTTTTTATTCCTGTTATAGGGACAGCAGATAAACGGATTTAGATCTTCTAAATCTACAACAACTGATTTACTTTCCTTTACAAATATCATTTTATAAAATATCAAGTCTTAGAATGGAACACAAATGGATAAGCTCTAAATCGACTTTTCTTTGACAAAGTAAACCATACAATACTTATGGCCAAACTTCATGATCTCAGTATTGTAAACCCTTCATTATATTTATTTCACTCTTACTTGAGTGATAGGAAACAAAAGGTAAAAAAATAACTTTGAATCTATTATTATCCACGTAATGTCCGGCGTACCACAAGGCTTCTCTTTAATTTATTTATAAACGATATTACTAGTATTTTTTCATAGGCGCTACTGTTTTTATGCTGGCGAAAACAATATCTTTAAAATAATTAAGTCGTAACATGATTGCATTTTTTTTAAATTTCGAAATTGATTCATTTAATGATTGCTGTAAAATTAACTGCTGGAACTTAATATTGATACCATAAATGCGAAAGTTAACTAATTAGTATTTATCTATCTACTATCACGTCTATTAAGGATCTACTCGTTGGTTTGCTCTTACATGGAATATGCTAGTGTCATTTAGTTTCCTTTATATGATGTTCAAATGCATCATATCGAATGTACGCAATATCGCTTCTTGCTAGAAATTGCTTGGAGGTTAGGGCTTGAAAGAGAAGACACACATCATAGAATTGAATAAATAATGAAATGTTGTTCCCCAATCAATACTTCCAATTCTGGATACCATTATCCACTGTCCAGAATGTTGAGACTTGTCAACTCAAGTCAAGGCCTTGATTTATTTTATTCAAATCAAAATGATTTTTGTGAGTCTTTTAGCAAACAAATTTAGTAATACGACTTCAATCCTGTACTTGTCACTTTTCAAACCTTGTTCAGGCTTTGACTTGACGTCATCTTCCTAATATACCTTTTCATCAAATTTTTAGTTGCTTTATTTAAGGGCATATGCTGTACTTTTTTCTGCCATCTTTGTTTTTTTATTTTTTATTTCAGGTCGTAGTGTTAACAATGAACAACAGACGGTAACGCACTTTTTAATCCGTAAAAAAACGTGTTTTTCAAATTTTAAATCATATCTTCTCTGAAAAGCAAGAATTCCCTCAAAGAACACAATAGTTTAGTTGCCAGAATTTAGATTAGCCTAGTTCAGAGAACTTTTAATGGCTATCTTAAAAATAATTATAATTCCGTGGCTTTCGGAGCCATGGCTGGCCGCCTGGCAGGAGCCGTGAGACGGTCCCGCGGTGTCATCGGGGTACCATAAAACGTAAACTTTAAATTTAAATGAAGTTCGAATGAACGACTCACTGAGCACCACTTGCCAGGCTACTTCATATTCAAGACAGTTTTTCGCTGATGACTAACCCTTTGCTCTCAGATGATAATAAAATCTACCTCGCTTTGTCACGGCCGGGTTAAGCGACTCGGGCTGGATGCGAAAGTGTTTTTAATTTTATTTAAAAGGGTTTCATATAATAATTGTTAATTCTAATAAACGCTTTCTTGGGTATCTCTTTATGTATTTATCAATGTTTCTTGGGAACAGTTATATAAAGTAATCAACATTACAACACCCAGACTAATAATGTGAATGTGATGAGCCCAGTAGTAGAGTGGTAAGACACTCTGAGCTCAATGATTGCAGATTCAAAACTTGACTAAGATAATAAAATCAAATATATATATATATATATATATATATATATATATATATATATATATATATATATATATATATGTGCACTTCGTTATCAAGTGGGCTGCGAAATCGAACCAGAGTCGTTATTTAAATGATAATAATCGAACACGCTCCGTTAGACTGCCAGTCGAGCATCTTACCCACCGGCCTATCGACCACTTTTTTCAATACACACATTTCAATCGTTTTCATTGTGAATGTACGAAGTAAAATATGGTTTTTGTGCTTAAATAATTGTTTGCAAGAGCTCAAAGACGTGGAAATCTATAATAATTGTTTAAATGTAAATGTTCAAAAACACTGCTTATTTTTTTAAATATAGAATATCTTTTAACCTTGAATAAACGAAGCATATATATGAGTGATTTGAATTTATGTCCAAAACTACATAAAGACAGAATATAAAATCACTGCAATATAGTAGAAGAACTAAGGTTTTTTGGAACGAGTGGATGTGTTTTGTGTCTGAGTACTAAGGAAGTATGTTACGGAAGGCTAATAAGAAAGTTTGAAGAAAGGAAGACTCAGGTAATAAGTTAACAAAAATAACGAGTAGTCACAGCAAGGGAGGCGGTTCCATGGTGGTGTTTTAAAACCATTCCTAATATAAGACAGCAGGGTCTGAAACTGGTAGAATTGTAAGCGCTAATACGTATGTGTGGTTCAACACCATTAAAGAGGAGGAAATTCAAAATAAATGTAAGGGCGATATATATTTGTAACTATTAAGATTAAGAACTCTCAGATAGTTTGGGCAAGTACAGCGAATAGACAAAGAGATAGATAGATAAATAAGGGGAGAATACATGATGCGGAAAAAGATAAACAGAAGGAGTAGGAGATATGATACGATCAAGCGAAATACATATTTGAGTAAAATCAAATGAAGAAACAACAATGATGTGTTTGGGTGAGAAGATATAAAATATTGAATACAGCAAAAGGTGCGTTCCAAAAGAGGTATGTAACATTTCATTTGATCTGCCTACCAATGCGAAGTATGGGTTTAATTGTTGTAAGCGCATATATAAACGTACATAATATTTTTATTCACATATTTTGATGATTACAACTTTACTAACACCTCCGTTGTAGGGAAATTTTATAAGAAACTGATACACGCAACTGATGGGGTATCAATTTCCTAAGATCGATTTGTTATCTTCTGTTATTCTGTGCTGATAAAAGTTTTTTTTTCTCATTTTGTTTATCCATGGATTAGTAACCTTTTAGTTCTGACAATACCTTAGTATTATAAGAGTTCACAGCTTGATTAAAAGCAAATTGATTTTCGCATAAGGAAAAAAATTGTTGACGATAAAATTATATATATTTAAGAAATATCGGTCACACGTTAATACTATCAATCATTTGCATTGATGATTCTTAGTAAAGAATAAAGAGCACATCTTATATTAGTGACAGCTTTTACACTTTACTCTGATGATTTTACGCAGGTGATATGTTATTTATAAAAGAAATGCAAATTGAGTAAAATACGCATATCTTTCAAAAGTGCTTCGGAAAAATCTACTAAAACCCCAAAAGAATAGCTGTCACATCCGAGGAACTGGTGATGAAACAGTAAGTACCTACGCGAATAGAAAGACACTGTCGAAAATCCACCGATTCTGCTTTGGGAAATTTCTCCTTTAAATTTGCTACTAGACACGTGTCCCATTATTGCTGGAATCCCAGGGGTCTGGCGCACAAAGGGCGAACTCTCATTTTCCGCAAATTTATAGCAAAGCACACTTTTTTGTAAACATTTTCATTTAACGGAACGTGAGATTACCTTGATACTTGAAAAATGAAAAGGGAGTTATCCGCTTATCACACACCTGTTACTGAGGCTAAATGTGTCCCATTTATACGGAGACCATTCAAATGTCGGCGTACATA
Source organism: Drusus annulatus (assembly GCA_022651775.1). Taxonomy (NCBI): domain Eukaryota; kingdom Metazoa; phylum Arthropoda; class Insecta; order Trichoptera; family Limnephilidae; genus Drusus; species Drusus annulatus. The sequence goes on from JAGWCC010000276.1 coordinate 410,899, forward strand.
AGCATGTGTGATGGAAGGGCGCAAGATTGAAATTCTTCCGTTACTTGCCGGGGCCAAGGGGACCTTCACAAAGACCTCTGCTGTTAGCCTACAAACTCGCTACCCCTTTTGAAGGCTCTGAAAGAAATGAATCTCTTATTGGATCCAGATTTAAATATTTTCTACGAAAAAATCCCTGAAACAATCTTACGAAAAATTTACTCCCCCAACGAAATAAGCTTTTTATATTTATCTTAAGCAAACAGTGAAAATCTGATCGTATGAAGCAACTACAAATCTATAACTGTGAAAAGGGAAAATTACACAGTTGTGATCGATTGAATTTCTAAATTAACGAACTATTTTAATAATGTTTCAATCTACATAATAATTCATCCAGCTTTGTAGGGAATAAATTATTTTTGAAACTTTGAAATTTACTAAATTTAACTAACTTAAATGACTGAGGTCGAAATTTTTCAAATTTTCGTCACATTTTACATGGTTACAATTTAACAATTAACGCCATTTTATTTTTATGACATTTTGATAATCCCCGTTGAAGGTTGATTTTGCTTCTGCTTTTAAAGAAATCGTGATAGGCTGAAAAGAATAACGCTCGTATTTTTATGCCCATCAGCTTATCAAAAATTGTTCAAAAGCTTAAACGAACCGACAATCGACGATTAACGGGGACCTTTCAAAAGCAAAAAAAAAACAATATGGCGCTAATCATTGCATTATGACGATGCTAAATATGACGGAAGTTTGAAACAAAGTCATTTTCCTTCAGTAAATACTTATGTAGGAAGACAAATGACAGCAGAATCCATAATTTAATCACAAACAATATTTGCCACTTGATTACATAGAAAAAATAGTTGTGAATTTTTTCAACTACTTTATTTTAATATTTTTCAATAAATACGTTAACACCGTACAAAACAATTTAAATTAACGAACAGCAATATTTATAGGGGGGGGCAAAATATTTTTAGTAATGTTTTAATGTAGTTTTAATTTACTGTAGCGTACCAATACTATTTCTATCACTGCAATATTATTAAAATCATTTACTACGAGATTCAGTCTATGCGTTCACGTTATTTGACTATTTTCAATGAATCCAGGGGGGGCAAGTGCCCCCACCCCTTGCCCCCCCTGCAGGCGCCCATGATACTCGCATATCCATACAAGATGTTCTTGATAAATGACCGTATTCCTTCTTCACCCTTAACTCTCTATTCCATGCATGTTGCTTCTCGCTTTCTTGCATCTGAAAAAACGTCAATAAAATTACCTGCACACTTAGGTGAGCAAAAAATTGAAATTTTGTTTTTCTTTTAAATGGCATGTATGCATTTGTTAGCCTTTACTTTAAAAAAATATCATTCAAATGATCCATTGTCATCCACACAAATGTGAGCACTTTCAATGACGTTGACGTTAGCTATGTAAAATATTTGGTTTTTTAAATTAAATTTCTCCATCAGTATTGATTTTCAAGCTTATTGACAAACACTCGCTCTTTAAAATAAAAATATGAAAAATACAATCGAGGAATCATGCTGGCCAACAAAAACCGTAAAAAAATAATAGCAGTACGTACAAAATTTCTTAATATTTCGCTAAAACTGTCATCGTAACCGTTACAACATTACAAAAAAGAATGAACCTGATAATGACTTTTTTGAAAGATCATTGTTTCCTTAAACCTCGAAGCAAGGCCATTTATTGATTTAAAAAAAGGTATCCTTAATGAAAATTAAGCATTTACGCCCTCGGATGTTATACAAAAAGTTAATTTTTTTGGCGTAGTTCCATCTATCGCACTCTATTTGGTAGTTTCTCTTTTTAGAATTATAACTATATGTATATACTACATGTTTTTCATCTAACTTTTGGACTAACCTACAGTATATGGATAATGTATCTATTTATGCAATTTTATATTATATCTCTCCTGAAGAAGGCACGTTTTTTTATTCTGTCAACCACAAGTTACCTTGATTATAAATACTCTCACGCACACTGAATTAAATACAATAATTAATTTAGTCAAAAACGTAGGTACCTTAATAATTTAATATAATATATGTAGTTCTTGTTTTTTTAATAAATCTTGAGCAAATAAATGTTTTCAGGCCCGTTAACTCAGCTGGCAAATACTAAAAAAACTAAAAAATAAATTATATTTAGTAATTATAAACAAGGTGATTTAAAATACAGAAACACCGTTTCATTAGTACTATTACAAAGGATGGTGTACTCACTAGCTTATTCATTTAAATATTATCTTAACCTTTATTTCATCGGCGCGAGTGTATATATTATGAATAAAGCATGCCGAAAAAGAGTGGGTATAAACAGAAAGGCGCCAGAAATACTAAGCCAATACCTGCAAACGGACAAGGACTTTGTTGGAGACCCGTGGGAAGGCTGGGAAAAGGTCAAAACATTCTCTCGTTTGCTTGAAACGTATAGTGCACTCCCCCTTACATTCTTTGAGGGATGATAATAAAACTACCTCCGTTTGATGCGAGGAATTCCCTGGCCACCAGGTCCTAAAATATACACTCAAAATACAGATGAAAATACAGTGAATAAAAATTTCATGCAAATAAACTAAAACCAAGAATTGACACAGAAAATCTTATTTGAAATTTTATTTATAGGGGTGCATTCCTAAAACACTCTAGGTAGATAACCTATTTAGAAGATCGTCAACCAATGGTTGAATATATCGAAAGTAAGGCATATAAATATAACGAGATAATTCAAATATCTTGCGCACATATGAGATGCGACATACACAAGATTAACCGACTGATATTCCAAGAAGAGATTGGTGGAACACTTGGAAAAGGAAGATGACGTACCTTATGGTTTCAAAACCAACATGACTAGAAGGAGTGCAATCCCCCTGAATTGTTGCGAGCTGTAGCCTGCATGGTGATATTCACATTGATACTAGTTAACCTCCAATATGGGAAGGCAACAAAAGAAGAATATATCAGTGTATGTGTTGTGATTATCTAATACATCCGAGGTCATCTAAACAATGTGGTATGTTATGCCAAAAATCCACATAGCGAGGAAGGTGAAAAAGGTCCCAGAAGACCTCAAAAGTGGATTGTACGGTGGCGAGATTTTTTTTTAATTGCTCTCTTTTAAGGTCACATGCTGCTTTTAATAATAAATATTATTACCTAAAGTGAAAAACCTTTTTTATTTTTTTTTTTTTTTTTTTAAATTAAAATTGAATTCCACAAAATATTATAAATTTTTTTACGCGAATTATTTCACAATAGATGGCGAACATTTAAGAACGTGTTCTAAATCTCATAATTCTTGATTTAAAGTGTGAAATGTAGCATCGTGACCATAATAATGACGATGTTCTAAGTCTGGAAAAACTTGTTTTATGAAAATTCGTTTCACTTAGTTAATCTTATAAATAGAAATTTGAAGATCGTAGATAAACTAAGGATAAATCGAGTCTTTCAAAAACAACTTTGACATTAAAAGATGACGGATTAGGCTAAAGTATTATCGGTTCATCTCTAAGAACGCGCCTTCGTAAAAAAAAAAGTGAGATTTGTGAGCCATCCAGTTAGAATAAAAATATTCTTAAAGAACCCCGGAGGGAAAAGCTTTCATAAAAGGTTTTTGCGCTAATACGAGCCATCGTTGTTGAAGCTCGCATTAACCTATTTAAAAGATAACAAATGAAAGTATTAGTTTAGTTTTATTATTAAGTTAGTGGAATACGATAGAAGTAAATAAATTGCTTTTTAGTGATCAGACTATTTTGGAATGAAGCATAGGCCTGTATAACATTTTTATTTTATATTAACTTATTTCTTAACAGTCATGATAATTGATACCTGTTTAGCTAGTTCACTTTTCTGTTGAAGAATAAAGGTTGACATACAACGTGTAAGAGTTTCAGAAACGTTGTGTAACAAGATAATGGGAAGAAGCAAAATAAATACAAATATAAAATGAGGCTAAGGGGCTATTTCACCACCTCTCAATAAACTACTATTCATTAGTTAACTCTAATCATCGGAATATTCGTTAGCTATCTCCTTCCGCAAGTTTGGCTGGCAACGCCGCTTTTTTTCAAACCTTATCCCGTCTGCTGTCACGTCTGTCAATACAATGCCGTTATTTCTATCATAAACTAACTTTCACAACACAACATTCGCGCGCGAAGCTCATTACATCCCTCTCACCAAATAGTTAAACGCGTCTCTATATTTAAATAAAACATATTTCTATTTTATAACTTTATTGTATTATTCAGGGACTATTTCACCACTTCTCAAGAAGCTGTCAACGTAAAGTGCACCCCAGTAGTTAGAATCTATTTTCTGATTTAAAATGGCGGCGTACTGTTTTGACAGCTGACAGTAGGCGAGTTTTCTGTTGAAGTTGATTTTTTACTGTAATTATGGAAGTGGTTGAAGATTTAAATATCTTAGACGAACAGGACATGGCGGAAAGACGTAGACCGCGTGTTTTCAAACCAAGAGTCAATTTTTTATACGTCTTAGATGACATTGAGTTTAGGTCAAGATTTCGCTTGACAAAAAATGCCGTAAAGGAGATACAAAATCAAGGATAAAATCTCTCCAAGAAGCACACGGTATGTAATTCTAATATACGCCTTCACAATATATCACGGAATATACTATGAAATAACAACAATCTTTGGCAGTACAATATACCCACATACAACATGTTCATGCTTACAAACTATCAACCTTCACCAAGCAATAATAGACACTCCCCAATGCACTTCACTAATATAATTTAATAATAAAGTTATAAAATAGAAATATGTTTTATTTAAATATAGAGACGCGTTTAACTATTTGGTGACTATACTATGAAATAACAACAATCTTTGGCAGTACAATGTACCCACATACAACATGTTCATGCTTACAAACTATCAACCTTCACCAAGCAATAATAGACACTCCCCAATGCACTTCACTAATATAATTTAATAATAAAGTTATAAAATAGAAATATGTTTTATTTAAATATAGAGACGCGTTTAACTATTTGGTGACTATACTATGAAATAACAACAATCTTTGGCAGTACAATGTACCCACATACAACATGTTCATGCTTACAAACTATCAACCTTCACCAAGCAATAATAGACACTCCCCAATGCACTTCACTAATATAATTTAATAATAAAGTTATAAAATAGAAATATGTTTTATTTAAATATAGAGACGCGTTTAACTATTTGGTGACTATACTATGAAATAACAACAATCTTTGGCAGTACAATGTACCCACATACAACATGTTCATGCTTACAAACTATCAACCTTCACCAAGCAATAATAGACACTCCCCAATGCACTTCACTAATATAATTTAATAATAAAGTTATAAAATAGAAATATGTTTTATTTAAATATAGAGACGCGTTTAACTATTTGGTGAGAGGGATGTAATGAGCTTCGCGCGCGAATGTTGTGTTGTGAAAGTTAGTTTATGTTAGAAATAACGGCATTGTATTGACAGACGTGACAGCAGACGGGATAAGGTTTGAAAAAAAGCGACGTTGCCAGCCAAACTTGCGGAAAGAGATAGCTAACGAATATTCCGATGATTAGAGTTAACTAATGAATAGTAGTTTATTGAGAGGTGGTGAAATAGCCCCTAATTCAAATGTATGAGACTTATTAAAAAGGCACGCTTTAAAAGCTCTGTTGTTAACAACGAAAGGCTTTGTTATCGAGAAGCATCTTTTTCTCTCATTTTTTTCTTTTCTTATTTATCATTTGGCATATTTAAATAAGTTGTACGTTACGATTATATCCGAGGATTATTTTTTTCTTCATATTTATATGCATACAAGTTCATTTTGGGTGTTTTACGTATTGTTCACATGTTCCACCTATATATTATTGTAGAAGACTCGGCATGAAAAAATATGCTAGTTGCTTCAATCCACCTGTTTCAAATATGGAATAATGTTTGCTGATACATTAAAGGTGGGTACTTTATTAGATAGGCGGAATCCAAAAAGATTTATTTTTTTATACTTGATGATTTCAATTAATCAGTTCCAATTTTGAAAAGTTTACACTTGCACGATTGTAAGTACCCACAAATAAATTTAGTTAATAATATGAATTAAATACTTGTACCCTAGCAAAGAGAGGTGAGAGATGGGAGTTTTTTTTTTTCAAAAACGTGGTTATTCCATATAATCATTGTTGTAATATAACATATTGAAACTTTGGAATTCTTTCAAGAATGACTAACTAAAGACGATTAATTGAAAAAAATCTTTTAAAGTAACATTTGTCTATAAAACACTATTTTTTCGGGCAAAATGCAAGACTTAGATTAATTAATTAGATGCCATTTTCTCAGGCGTATGCAACCGAGTGAAGTGAATCTTTAGTATTCTGTCAGGAATGATGGACTAAAGGCGAATAAATGAAAAAATCTTCCAAAAATTACATTAATCTAAAAAATACAACTTTGCGGGTAAAATGCGAGCCTTAGGGTCGAAAATTATATGTCGTTTTTTCAGGCTCTATGAGGCCGAATGAAATGAATCTTTGAAATTCAATCAGTAATGTTAAACTGAAGACGATTTACTGAAAAAATCTTTCAAAAATAACATTTATTTCAAAAAATACCACTTTGCGGGGATAATGCGAACTTTGAGATTGGAAATTGGATGCCGTTTTCTCAGGCTCTATGAAATCGAATGAAGTGAATCTCTGCAATTTCCTTGAAAAAAATAATTTATAAAAAAAATTCTCCAAGAGTTACATTAAAAAAAAAAACAATTTGCGGGCAAAATGCGAGGCTTGGGGTCAAAACAAATATGCCGTTTTCTCAGGCTATATTAGTTCGAATGAAGTGAATCTTGGGAATTATTTTAAGAATGATGAACTAAAGACGAATTAGTGGAAAAATCTTCTAAAAATAACATTCGTTAACAGAACACCATGTTTGCGGGCAAAATGCGAGCCTTGGAGTCGGAAATTAGATGCCGTTTTTTCAGGCTCTATGAAACAGAATGAAGTGAACTTTTAGTGTCACACATTAGGAAATGATTTGCAACTGGCTTAATTTTTCTATTGGTCTGTAACTATATTCTAACTTAACATTGCATTCTCACATTATGAAAAAAAATCTTCAAAACGGCTGGTATTGCTCAACGAATGTGACAGCACTATAAATTCGTTTAAGGCTGTCTCATTCTTTCATTTAACTAAATTTACGAATATTTATTTCTCTTTTGTACTACTCGTTGCATAAATTTGTCTCTTTTTAACATTCAGTGTGAATTTTTCGTTCGAACAGAAGATACATACCAACTTGCATCAAGTATTAAACGAGAACCCGTTTCGCATCAGGTTGCGCAATTGCGGTTTCGATTTCCTTCTATTATCAGTATGGTCTTTTCATCTGTACTATTATATATTTAAAAGCACTGGGCGCGTAAAAAGTACTGTAATTAGGTCATATCAGCGCCTTAACAATTTGCCGCCTCGAGCGGACTGCTCCAATTGCGCCTGCACAGGACCGGCCCTGTGAATCGGTTTCACATTTTACACTGTCGCAAATCGATGATTAGCGCCTTTAAGAATTTACCATTACCACTGCAAATAATTACCTCCGTTAACCACCGATTCTCGGCCTTTTTCAGCATTTGATAAAATTATGATCAGGTGTCTAGCATAACAGTATGACCGTTATGTTATCACTTAGGCCTTAATTTCCTTAAAAAATTTGGAATAACGTCCTTCACCTAAAGTCGATATATTTACGAGTATATCAATGAACACATTTAGATCTATTTTTTTTTTGCTGTTTTTCAACCAAATTGCTTTGTTATTAAATCTCTAGATATGTCTGGATATTCCAAGCCAAATGCCATTTATGAAATATTTTATGCCCAATCGTCTCTCATATACAGGAATTAAAACCAAATTACTAAATTGACTCTTCTGTTAAGTTGGAAATTTGTAATTCTCTCCCTCTGTACTTTGGGCACAGATTTGAAAAGTACACGTTAATCAAATTTGAAGATTACAAGTTGTTTTTTTTTATATTGCCTTTAACTAGGTACCTACAATATAAAAGATTTCAAATCCCATCGGAATAATATCTCAAAGCAATTTATATCAATATTGTATATCTCGAGACTCGGAATATTCTCACGAAATGTATTTTCAAACATACCACGATATATCAGAGCTATAACACTCCCCTAAAAATCTATCTCGGATAGATTTCCGAATAAAAATGCAGAATATCACGTTGAGAGCACGCCCAGCATCAAACGTCTGTATTTTCAATAAGAAATGCAAAAAGATGAGAATTGATTCCCTTTGGTTATCTCGTTTCTCAACAAAACGTACATTATCAAGCCGGAGTGCATAAGGAACGTGAATTTAAGAAAACACAGCATACTTTATAACTTTAATGAAAAATTAAATAATTTTTTTCTTAATCTTATCAACGTTTTGTATATATCGTCGCTGGAAAAGCAAAGGGCTCAAACGACACTTTGGTCAAAAATAAATTAAACATGCAGTTTTGATCAGTTATATATTCTGCTTCGAATGCTCTGACTCTCGTTTGATTCTGAAGACTTTGGTGGCCCTTCAGCCATCTAAAATATATTTACCATTTGGGAAAAGGTATGACTGAAGAGATGATTTTTATTGTAAAAAAAAATCACGTACATTGGTGTACATTTTATAACACAGTATATTTTTTTTGTTAATTTGAATTTGTTTATTTAATTTGTCTTTCCGGCGAAGACATGTATATTTTTATCAACGAAAATAACATTTGTTAACAAATCTCAAGCTGAGTGCAAAACTATAATACATAAATGCCCTCATGTCAGGTTGTAAAGCCTGGAATGAACTACCACATGATCTGAGACTAATAAATGACTTGACAGAGTTCAGAGCCAAACTCAAAACCCATTTTTTCAGAAAATCAAATCCATAATCAGGATGTAACAAGCCCAATAGAATTTCTGTTCAAACTAAGAAATTTTTTCAGACTCTCATTTCTTAAATTCATTAAAAGATTTTCACCATTATCTGTTCTTTACTACGAAAAATAAAAATAAAATACCTCTGATATACAATATTTTAAATTTTCTCTCATGCCCTAAAAATAAAAAAAATTAAATAAAAAATACATATGTAATAATCAGCTAAATTTTAAGTTATTATGATATGGTGATTGTGTCCTGCCAGAAATGACCTACCAAGTAAGTACTCGTATGTTGCTGTATATTTATATAAACTAGGAATTAATAAGACCGGTCGGAAGCTGAGTGGAGAACGCGTCGGATTCCCACCCGTGCGTCGTGCGTTCAATTCCTCTGCTGGCTAAGTCCTCCATCATTGCACAAGCCACATCTTCCGCTTTTTATGATGGCAGTGGGAGTTTTTCGAATATTGTCAGGTTATTCGTAACCCGGGAAAGTTTGTCTTACTTTTTAAAAAATATAAATATAATATAAGTAGAAACTAAGATTGTACAGCGCCCTTGAGGTGATTTTTCACAAAAACGGCGCTATACAAATAATCAAAATATTATTATTATTGAGATTCAAATTTTTGTTAATTTTTACTAAGCACGCTTTAATAAACCAGTATGGGGGAAACAGTAAATAACTTTTTTATGTCGTATCATAATCGCTATTTTATAATATCAATTTATCGATATTTTGCCAAGCCTGGCTGTCCATGGAGTCCTAAACATTATTTAGCAAAATAACTTATTAAATACACTACGATCGAGAAACTTGATGTTGAATAAATAAGTAAGGATTAAATTAATATTTATTTATTTGTTCATGTTTTAACACAGCGTGGCCGTCTTGCGCTGTCACACATGGGGGTTCCTAGAAAACTAATGAAGCATTTCCTTCAGGACCTTAATCCCAGAGGGGCTCAAAAACCCTTTTCTCCAAATTGCTTTAAAAAAATGAAATCCGTTCGTTTGCTTTTAAGTGTCCCTTTCCTGTATATTTTGCTTTTTTAGCATCGTTTAGAATCGGAAAAAGAAAATATTATATTTTATTTTTTAAATTTCACGCAAAGTTCGGTCTGCCATGACTGAAGTGCGCTTAAAATTTCAATTCATATTATCTCTAATATGTCCTAGCAAAGAAGCTCTCACACGACAGGATCGTACATAAATAACATATTTGAAGATAAAAAGACAGCAAAAGCTTTATTTAAATGTGCTTTGCGTAGTATATATTCTCAGGTGTCAAAAATAAAATGTTGTTATGTCGACGGTCTTTGCAAGGTTTTAAATTATCATTATATTACGCATCGTGTATTTTTGTACAATTTTAACCCCCCATAACTGAAAAACAGGCATTAGAAAATAATATTAACACAACTGAGAAATCCAGTACTGCCATTTCAATATTTTTTAAGAAAACCCCTTTATAATAACGGTTTGAGCATCTAACACGGTAATTTCACCGCTGTACTTATTGTAGTTTGTGGAAACGATGATCTGAACACTTGATACATGTACTGTTCTTGCTCGTGGAGGATTTCGCTCCAGTCGGTAAATGCAATTGAAGTAAAATTTTAAGTAACGAAAATGAAATAATAACTTTGTAAAAGACCACAAATCTGTGGTCGTATGCAAAGTTGTTATTTCATTTTCATTAAATGTGTCAAACCACAAAGTGATTGCTTTCCACAAAATACATAATTATAAGTCACTGTCTCTGTATGTTGAAACACACCCTAGCAAAGCAGTCTTTGATACCGCTTGGAGCTTAATAGGTGATCCTTGACATTTTGATATAGACACTTTAATTGGAAATTTCTAAATTCTTTAATGCATGTTTTGTAGTAATAAGTGAACACATATTTGCAATTTATTTTCTAAGCATTATCAATTGCTCCATCTGGAAGTCAGTCTCCTACTTTAGGACAAACACGCAATTTCTCTTGTGTTTAGTTTGGATTTGATTCGTTGTAACTTTGTTAATTTGGTATCAATGTATTCCAAGATCATGGGATTTTCAATTCACCCTTTTTACTGTCTTACTTTGTTTTTCTTAATATTTCCGAATGTTTTTTCATACTGATACCATTACTGGTATCCTCAGATATTCTGATAGGTTGAGAGGAAGAGCTATTCTTTCAGGGATGTTAAACATAATAATTGTTTGGAATCAGTTAAATTCTCAGCAAATTTCCATGCTGTATAAATTGGCAAATGGGATCTATTTTAGGCACGACTTCATTCACTATCATCATATTATAGTTGTTTTCGAAGGAGAATTTTTTTAATATCTTTTCCGACTCTAAAAAATACACAACGAATAGAAAACCAAAACATAAAAGATGTCTAACCAAAATACTTTTTATTTCGATAAAATTTGAATTCGTTTGAAATAATTTCGTGTTTAAATTTAGACGTATAATTTCCATTCTACGAGAGTTTCAAATGGTAAAGTTAACACCGACTCCCTCGTCACATGAAGGCCTCAAATTACCACCATGTCTATATCACATATTTATTCAATCCCCAACTTAGCGAGTTCAACGCTACCACGTCTTGTTTGCCTAAGGAAATCGAATTCTACCGCAAAAATAAATAAAGTCAACTTTTTCATTGGCATAATTCTGAAACTGATGTACTTTCCGAGGAACTCAATAAGATAAATTCGATATAAGGCGGAAGTGAATTAAGCAGTTTGATTAATTTGTTGAAATTCTCTCATTTCTTCACGAATTGGAGACATTCAATAAAAAGGGCTGATGGGAATTTGGAGTTACTTTATTTCAAAGTATTTACAGCTCAAAATCAATTTGCAGAATAGGTGACTCTAAAGCTAAACAAATGTAATTTACAAAACATACTTATATAACTTCTATTTTCCTCATTTTTCAACAAATAAACATACTTTTAAAAAGTAACTTAACTAATCTTTCAATTTTTTATGAGGTAAGGGAAGAAGTTTATTGTGTGGAGGAGTTAACGGTTCGAAGTTTTCAATCTCTGAAATAGATACAGTAGCTCTAGAAAGAGTTGCCCAAGTCGATGTTGTTACTAGTAGAGGTTCTAGATTCAAGATGGAAAAGCATGGGTATCCTGTGAATCCAGTGGTGTCTTATAAAAAAAGATTCGTAGGATACTCGGCTCTTAACTGAGTCCATCTTATTTTTAAGTAGTTAAAATTATCACCTTCTGTATTTTCTTCCGGTAAAAAAAAATAATAAAACTAACAGCCTAGAATTAAGGATTGATAAATGTAAAATTATGTCTTTTCAACTCATAAACCGATTAAATTATGAATTAAATAGTGTCTCCCTAACTACCGTCAGATCTATAAAAGATCTCGGTGTCACTCTAGACTATAATCTTTCTTCTCGTAATCACATTAATAATGTTGCTAATAAATCACTTAAACTTCTTGGCCTCATCAATAGAATTGCATGTGACTTTAAGAAAATAAAGACCCTAAAAACCCTTTACTGCCCATTAGTTCGCCCTCATCTAGAATATGCTAATGTAATTTGATCCCCTTTCTATACCGTTCATATTCATCATATTGAATCCGTACAACATCACTTCTTACGCGGTATTGCATGAAGATTAGGGCGAGAAAAAGGCGATTATTCATATGATGAAATTGAACAATTATTGAAAATGTCTTCATTAGAAAAGCGCAGGAAAGACTTTGATTTAATTTTCATTTACAAAATTATGAATTGTTTTATTGACTCACCTTCTCTGTTGTAACATATCCAGTTCAACATTAAACAACAACAGAAACAATGAATTTCTGTTCCTTGGTCATCACAATACTAATTATGGGTATAATTCTCCAATGTCAAGACTTGTTAACTCAAGCCATGGTCTTGAAATTTTGGTAGCAGTTTAAATGATTTTTGTCATTCTTCACGATTCTACCAAAACTTTGACTAGACCATGGCTTGAATGTTCTCTCTTATGTTTATTTTACTCTATTTTTGTCATCGCTTCATTTATTATTATGTATATGCTATTCCTTCTCCGTTGCTCTTTTTTCCATTTCGTATTATGTCTTTTTTGTAATTGAACTTTAGTCCGTTTATTTATAAATAAATATACTGCTCATTCAACTATATTTTAAATTTTAAAAAAGCTCTTATTCCAGTTCAAATACACGGAGTGAAGGTTTTCTCGGTACACGTCTCACTAAATTTTCCCCAAATTTTTCGGAAGCTCTATTTTAGCAATTGTAGTTTTTTTTTTACTTTTTCAATTGCTGCGTGGATTGTATCAGCTTCTAAATAGGTATACCCGGGTTCGAGCAATTTGTAATTAATAACCTTAAAATTCCAGTTTTCACGTTTGATTTCCATTAAGTAAGTTAGTATTTAGGCAAAATATATGTTTTTAGTTTTTCCAAGACATGTTTACTTCAACACAGTTTTCAGATAAAGACAGTAGATTTTTTTTTTAGGTTTTTTACTTTTATTTAAACAATAATTATTATTATTTTAATTTTTAAAAACAGTTTTTAGTTAAAAGCTCTGCGATGTAATTATTTTTACGCGTGACAGATATTATTATTTTTACGCGTGACAGTGATAATGCCCTCAGAAGGCGAAACAGCTGTCACGCGTAAAAATAATTACATCGCAGAGCTTTTAACTAAAAACTGTTTTTTAAAAATTAAAATAATAATAATTATTGTTTAAATAAAAGTAAAAAACCTAAAAATTAAAATGGAGTTCTACAAAATAAACTTTAAAACCATAAATAAAAAGACAGTAGATAGTGATATAAACAGGATGCAGTGTCTTGGCCACCTCTAGCGGCAATTGTATTTTTCCAAATGTAGCAAATGTCGCTTTTTATCAACACAACTGTATACAGTAAAATTAAATGTCCATATGAAATTTTTGTAAAACGAAATACTGTTTTGTATAAGAGGTGTTGCTAAGCATTTCTGCAAGTCAAACGACAAAAATCTCCATACTGCTTTTATTGTATTTTTTTTTTGCATTGTCAGCATTTTTTGCATATTTTAAATTAATATCATGGTCATATAATATTTTTCTCGCTTTAACAACATCATTTTTCGCTGCCAGTAATACTGGATATTTGTCTTATTTTCCCCAGGTGTCATTGGATCGTGGACGAAATGATAAATTGAAATTTTCCACGAATATTTTCTTATAGTAGGATTCAATTTGTGGTTTAATATTTCGTGTAGGTGATTACATATATTTTCATCAGTTTTTGGTCAAGTGACTTACCTAAACAGTTGCTTTTTGAATATGCTCCTCAATCAAATTCACAGCTTCAACAGACACCCGTGACTGTGTCCCGTGGTGACCTCTTCCATCTTGAGAATAAATTGCACTTTCCGAATTAGTTTTCTTGTTAAAATTTGTCTTCCCTGCTTAAGATATTTTCTTCTTCCTTGTTTTATCTATTACAAAAGTTTCCACATTCTGCGAAGGTGTATCAATTATTGCTACAAATTCATTACCGGAGCTATCAGATAAATACAAATATATTTCCAATACACAAAAATTTATGAAACGATAGAATTTGACGTCTCTAGTAAGGTATCATTTTCTACCAAGGATCGTTCAATGTTTCCTACTAAAGAAAAAATAATGCATAATTCGTAAAATAAATTACATACTTTTAGAGTACGACGCAATACTGTATGACAGCTACCATGATATCCTATAACACATGACGTAGAAGCGTCTGGTAAGTCCTTTTCAGATAATATATTTTCAGATATCGCTACTGCAAAAGAAGAAACAAATGCGTACTTTATATGTGGAATACAAGGGAGTGTTATTTTTGGAAATTAAAATAATACAATTGTAAGATAAATAATATAGTGTATTTATAAGACAAATACCACGATGGAAGGATGACGTACAAGTTTCTGCCAATTTCTTTTGAGATAAATTATTATCAGACGTCACTGCTCCAAAAGAATAAATAATATTGAAATTAGGGCACACATCTGTTTTTTTACGTACGTAATATGTTAAAACAAATGGATACTGTTTATCAATCAACGTTAAAATTAATGTATCTTATAAAAAATAAGTAACTTTATAAAGTATCGGGTATTTAATTTATTATTAAGTTAAATATTGATTTTGACATTTTGTTAAATACTGACTTACACAGACATAATTCTACAGTTAAAATACCCCTAAAAACATTTTATCATCACACAAACACATCACGATCCAACTCACTCCACACTTATTTGGCAGTTAAAACTCATTAAACTCCAAAAATAACCATTGACGTTTGTTTATGGTTTTATATGTGTGCTAGAACATCGAAGAATTTTTGTGCCTAAAGCTCCTAACTTGATATAGGCATTTTTTACACTTTTAAAAACAAGCCGATTTTTCGTGATATAACTACCCAAGTTACATTTTATGTGTATTTATTGCACAAAAATTTAATATCTGTATTGCTTATGTCGACATAGGCAGTTCTTTTTATAAAATATGCCGAAACATTATTTTAACATTCACACAGATAAATCTCAATTTCACTATGTATCTTGTTCGGCTGACAAAGGCTTTTATACCATTAAAAGAAGGGACATTTTACAGTAGTTTCTGATACCTAACTCAAAATAATCAAAATCTGATATAGGCACTTCTAGCATTGAAATACTACCACATTTGTTGTCTGTTATTATCAATAAATATTTTCCTGTATGAGTACGTACGTATGAGGCGTGAACATTTCAAATTAGGAACTGATGTTAATTAAACATTTCAAATTATAAAAAAAAAACTTTTAAAATCCCCATCTACCTAATAAAGTACCTACCTACCTAAAATGTATTTTAGCGTACAATATTCTGTATTTGAAATTAATGGATTAAAGCAACAATTATTTTTTATTAGCAAGTCAAGTTATATCTCGTATTTTTTCACGGGTAACAACTAGTAGTAATATAGTTTATCATATACGTTACAACATTGTCTTTACCTTTTTTTCATGAAAATAATAATATGTATGTAGATATTAACATTATTATTTAAAAACCATGTTTTATGATTTTTTTATTCTAAAATTGCTTACAAATTTTGTCATTTTATGGCAACATCTTCACCGCAAAAAAAAACAAAATCAAAACAAGTATTTTAAATAAAAGCTTTAATTTGTTACAGGTATTTCTTAACACATTCCTTTGTATGTTTTAAAATTCTAAAAATGTTGTTAAAATGTGTATTACCATGTTGGCTTAGAGGTTTTTAGGAAGAATAAACAAAAGTTAGTGTCTTGATGACACATTCACATTATTTCGTCATAACGGATGATGATTTAATTCCACTTTTAGTATCGTCTTTGAGGTGGTAGGCAGATTTACAACACAGGTTACGCAATCTACTCAACAAACAGTTCAATCATTCCGCCACAACAAATATAGCCACAATTGTAATCATATTACAACGATTTAAAATAATAATAATAAAAAAAAACAAACTAAAACTTAATACAACTAATTTTGTTTATTTGCACAAATAATATGAAACTAATTAACTTCGTAAGTTATACATTTAAAAAATAAAGCCTTATCGGAAAGAGCTATCGTGGGCTTTATATTTTATTTTTTAATAATATTCCAAAACAATGTTACTATTTTTCAATCACGTTACTCAAATAGTCGGAATTTCTATATGCTCTAAAACTCACTTTTCACTAGTTGCTACCCAATGAGACCGCAAAATGGAAACCTTAGTAGTTCCCCGAAATCAAATATTATACCAGCCTTTATTTCTAGGGCCGAGACATAGTAAACATCACGGGAAAACTAAGGAGAAGTCATTATTAAAATACGGGCCGAACCGCGTAGCAAATTTAATGTTGAATTTACTATTCCCTTTGTTAATGCGTCAAATGGACTGAATACCCTTGTAGGTAAATACTGTTTCACAGCAGTAAATGCTAAATGGAGAGAATACAGCGCACATTAAATATTAAGATATTTTCTTAAAAGGGATATTCGAGAACACAGCAGTACAGATGTTATTTGATTTTAAATAAACTGAGCAAAAAACTTTGCGATACTCAGAAAAAAATTAAAAGAAAACACACCGATAAATATTATTCATAGTGTACAGATACGTTTAGATTTAGTAAGCTCAACAAAAAATATCAGCAAGAGAAAACGCAACAAAGTTAGTATTCGTAAAGTCTAGTACAAATACTCTTGGATTTAAAGTAAGCTCGGCAAAAAAATATGACAAAACACAGTAACAAAAACTAGTATTCGTGAATTCGAAAACTGATTGCGCAGGTAAACAAAGTACTTAAGTTCTTGGGTAACGGATGAGTTGGGTTCGGATGCAGAAGTGCGAGCTCGAATAGAATAAGCCTGAACGACGTTAATTAAAATGAATAGTTTCCCGTGCAATAAGGATTAGAAGATGAATATTTACTCTGGTTTATGAAGTGTTATTTCTACTCCATCACTTTGTAGGTAAATCTATGATAAATACAACTAGACACTGAAATAAGAAACGATATTAATATCAGTGGTATTTGGAAGTGAGTATTTCGTGGCAATATCAAAAGTATCTTTTAAGAAACACACAACTTCACATATTTTACAATATAAGCTGCCTCCGGCGTATTTCCTGTTTGAGTCTTTTCATTAAGAGTCAGCACCCAAAAATACATACTTTTTGGCTTTCTAGCATAAGCAAAACTACAAATGATTTATCTTTTAATTCTATACAGATAGATAAAAAAATATTTTAGGGTTTCTAGTGAATACGATTCTTAAGCAGTAATCTTTTACATTATTTCTAAAACGCATACTAGCATTTTAGGTAAAACGTTCAAAAATACCTTTTTGGTTTTCAAACTGCATCTTTTATTGAATTCTTTGTATATTTTTCATGGAATTTAAAATTATACAGTCAAAAAAATATATATATTCCCCGGAAACTTTAGACATTTTCCTAACTGCTCATATAAATAAATCATTCAGTTTTTTTTTCAACGTTTAGCGTCATTCTTGAGTATTGACTCTGAAGTTTTTTTTTCTATTTTGATAAAGCAAATTTTCTAAACTCTCACTAAAATATTAGAAAGTATCCAGCTATTAATAAAGCTCAGTATTTCTTTTGTTTTCCTTTGTTACCTTTCATTTATGTAGTTACATGTACATTTTTACATAATTTTAAATATAAGCATTAAAAAAATTCAAAAATTAAAATAAACTTAAAAACATAACTGTATGTTGGGTTCCTTAAACTAAAAAAAGATTGACAAAGCAAAGTTTATTATTATTTGATGAGCATGTTAAAATAATACTAATACATTAGAGTAATACATAATGCCGTTTTTTTAATTTTATAACTGAAAAGGAGAAATTACTTAATTTCCTAAGGTCCATACCAATCTATTCTATCAAGGAATGCATTCACAAAGAAATGTGCAAAACTATGCTTAATCTGCACTCAATAGGCCGCAACTATTGGTTTGTTATTATATCTAAAACAAATTAATCGTTAAAAAAATATATTTGTTTTGTCAAAAAAATTCATGTTTCCTAAGATCATGGATCTTGCTACTTTCAAGTGATGACTACTAAGGTAGATACTTCATCATTGTTCACATCATAAATAAAATAACTTACCCCGTTTTCTGTATCATCTCCAAGCGTTATAGTATTCAGATTAATGGTACCATTGAACGGCGTGTAACAGCTGACCCAGTGTTGTATGACCTAGGGAAATTTCTCTAGAAAAAGGAAAAAAAATACTGCGATGAGTAAACTTTTCATAAATCATTCATCAATTCAAATCCGATAAACATAATAATGTTAAACGTAAGACATTGTGCATTCCAGCGGAAAAACTGTTTGGAAGTGGACACAATCTCAGGGGAAGACCGGAAAAAAAATCTACCAGCGTCCAGGGATGGAGAGAGAAAAAAAAATCACCGCATTGCAGAATATTTTAAATCTCTGAAATTTAGGGAGAAAGAGGTATTTTCATCACTGTTCAAAACAACACAGTAGTTCATGATGATAAATGTTTTTTGTAACAAAGTAATTGTAACTTTTCTTTTATTTAGTAACTGTTCAAATCCACTTCTATATCAATCAATTTAATTTCAATGTCTACGCTATATGTCATAAAGTCATTTGAAATTGATAATTTTATTTTAGAAAATATCTGCGCCCTAAAAAAAACGTTTTTTCAATATCTGTGGTTCCAGACATTTCTTAAGCAATAAAAAACTAATTTATGTGTATTTTAACGTCGAAGAACAGTTCTAACTGATAAGTATCAACAATAATTAAGAGTTCAGTTTATCGTCTGTTTGTCTGAGTTTCAAACATGTGCATTTGTAAGTGCATAAACTTTAATTTGCATGTTTTTTGAAAGATTTGCCATTAATAGTATAATTTCTTGCTGAATAAAGCTGAGAGAATGTTTCTATTTAAATATATTCGTGAGCCCAATATAAAAATCTTCTCCGGATATCAGTGAGTGTACATGGGGTGAGAAACTCATAATAATCCCTCAGCGTATATAATTCTTAACGGAACTAATTTCGCTGCGACAATGCTGGCCATAAATCTCTGAAATGGGGAGTATAAAAATTTCTTTATCCTATTATACTACTCGAGAAAGGGTGTACTACCCAATATGTGTCACGAGTAGCGGCTCCATTGAATATGTGACCGGATGTACTCGCAACCACCCCCTGCCCTTTCTAGACCTACTAATAAGAGATCATCTCATTCTACTCACATTCTGTACTCCTGGTTTATTTACTCCTCAATTTCTTTCATTAACTACGCAGGCTAATTTTACCCAACTAAATTTAATAGACTTAAAGTAAGATTTATTTATTGTGTTACTAGAATAACAGCCTTTATCGTCGTATTTATTTATAAACTTACAATTTCTACATTACATGTACGTGTTTCGTTAGCTTGGTCACTATGGGTTTACGTACGAGTATATGATCCAGTGAAAACAATGTCTAAATAACCTCATTATGGCAGTGGGTATAAAGACGTGTAGTCTTATAACTTGGGAGGTACAAACATAGTTGTAGCTATAATCATAAAGATTATTTGTCTCTCCCACATAGTCTACATTATATTGTATTAATGCTTTGTTAAGGGTGTTCTAGCTCTATAATATCTACCACGTATCTAGACGTAAAGTTTTCTACGTCCGTAACACGTAGGCCTTGAATCTACTGTAGTATACCTACTTATATGTTTCATAAGCTTTCATTTACAACAGTTTTTTATTGTAAATAATCGTTCTTTATCGTAAATTTGGTTCTTCATCACAAATTTCGTTATGCAAACATGCTTACTACGGATAGTATCCCAAAAATACCGTGAAAAAACTCTACCTGAATAATGACTTCAATAAAATCTCCTAAGGGGATACCTTTGTGTTTCGTTCTCCTTAGTGTGAACTCTTTTGATAGTATGCAACGAACCATTTTATGATAGTTTGGTGGGTTTGAAAACTTCCGTAGGGGAGGGGGGTGAGGAAAGTGGCGGATAACATACCCCTGCGGATACTTCGGACTAGTTCGACGTATTTTCTTCATCCATCTTCAAGTACCCTTCTTATCTCCGCGAATTTCACACAACTTGTACACTTTGAGACTTGAACTGAACGCTGAAGAAGGTAGAGCCAACCTTAACCTTTTTTAAAACCCTTTACTTAATCCCTAAAAATAAATACCTCGACGACCTCTGTGGCGTGGTGGTACGCTTCTTGGCTCTGACCCCAAGTAGGAGGTCGAATAAGTACATTAGTATGTAGTGTATTTCTACCTCGTTCTAGAGTTGAAGATGATCTCAGTATCGCCTTGAAAAAATAAAAAGCCACCATTTAGAATTGAAACGTTGCTTTAAATGACTCTGCTTTGTTTAAGAACCGGATCCAAATAGCTCGTTACTTCTCAACTTTTATTTTCCCTCCTCCCTGCTTGCGTTAGCCTTAAAACATTCCTCAAGCGGAAATACAATAGTTCCAATGATTCTATGCGATGTTCTTGTGCGGTACCATAAAAATATAACTAAACAAAAAATAGTAACTTATGAGTAGAAACCCTAAACAGATTCGGTTCCCGTTGGTCGCATTTCTGTCTACGTTAAAAAATCGTGAACTCAAGTTGTGTAGTTCATTTAATATTAGATCAAGTAACAGGTAGAAAAAAGCTGAAAGCTCTGTTCGAGATAGCACAATAAAACTGAATTTAGGATTTCGACGGGGATTTCTCAAGCGGAATCATAATGTTTAACCGTTTTTTAGAAGAATGATGCATATGTTATAAGAATGGTCTATTTTCTGACAAGTATTGGATGCTAAATTCGTATCTCTATATATTATTCCTCTTATTCCATCTCTACATTCATATGTATCCATTTTTGTGTTCGTAGATATATTTAAAGCTGTAAACATAAAAGTTATAAAATAATAATCTTACATTCGTGGTGGAAAGTAAAGTCTACACGTAATTTATTTGCTACGATACGTTACGTAGCAATATTTTGAGATAACATCCCTCGTATCATTTGACATAGAGCATAACTTCCCGGTATGCTTTTAGATACGTTTATCTGAAGCTAATCAAAGGCTTCTGACGGAACAAAATGTAACTTCCGGGAAATGTACACAAACAAGCCTAGTGAATAGTTGCTCGCTAAAGAAATCATATTTGGTCCTCCAAGAGGAATGAAAGATTTAATTATTGGCCGAGTCCAGCTTGTGATTCGATTCCCTGGACGGATCCTAATTCAATTACTGGAACCATGTTGGCATCCACTGCCCAAGGTACGACTCACAAGGCGATAGAGAAACGGCCAAATAATATATTACCATCAAACTAAAAGGAATAAACTATCAATATTATTCAAGTTTTACACAAATAAAACGCATAACGCCTTTTTACTTCAAATCGGTGTGCTTATTTCATTGTTTTTCCGTCGATGCATCTAGACATCCAAAATGAAACCGCCACTCTGGACTAACATCTTTCCTTTATGTTCTGCAAGTCCACTGCAAATTCAGGTATAAAATCAAGGGGAATTCTTAGTAAAAAGGGTGAAATGCATAGTAGTTGTAAGAAAAAAGGTAAAGTAGCTTTAAAATGACATTTTGAAGATTTTCCAAACGCTTTTCCTAAAATTGATTGTGCTGTGAACTAATGCGACTTTCGCCGCTATTGGTGTATCACTACATGCACGATTTGGATGGTATGGAGTGAAACAATCACGTGTGAAACTAAACCATTTTGGAAAGAAGATTTTTTCTTTAACTGAAGCTTATTGAACGAGCTAACCAAGCTTTTTTCAATCAATTTTCAATAAAAGTTCAGTTACTCTCATTGTTTTTTCCACCTGCGATAAATATCTAAGAAACAGAAGGGTAATTGTATTTGCACACAGTGCCGAAAATCGTCACGATTTTATTTTCAAAATAATGATCACAAAAAAAAAAATCTAGTTAACGATTTTAAAACAGTATTATTATAAGTCAACGTGAATACTGCACAAGAGTCCTAATGACCTGGGACCAATGGGACTATGATATTCTTAATTTAGGTGTGTTTCAGCGGTAAACAGAGTGGGGAAGGGAAGGAGATGAGCAAAAGGAAGGTTCAGACATGGTCACAAAAAAGGGCTGAAGCCGTTTCAAGTAACAATTTTTGTGGTTTTTAATGAGGGGGAAACTGAGAATATTTACCACTCTGTAAAGAGGTGCGAATGGAACACATGTATTTTTTAATTAAATTAAGGCTTTAATTTGTTTACTAAATTTAAAATTATTCAATGTTTTCTTGTCAAATTTAAAATGTATCTATTCAACTATTGATCGGTTGGATGATCGAGCGGTCCGAATCGTTCGGTTCCCACCCACGCGGTTTCGGTCGCGGGTTCAATCCTCTGCCTAGCTAGGTCCTTCATCGTTTCTCAACTAATATTTTACGTTAATTATGATGGTAGTAAGAGAAACTCAAATTTTATGACATTTTCGTAACCTTTATAAGTGTCTATCTTTCTTTAAGAAAAACAAGTTAAATAACCCGAATAAATTTGTTAAAATTGAATTTGCCCGGTCTAGTTTTGAACTCGTGACTTCCGGATTTGTAGACAAGAAACTTACCGCTCTGCCACAAAGGTAATCAGAAAATCATCGGTATTGAAAAAGTTGATAATACTCAAAATCCATACGACCAAATATCAAAATCTGTCCAACACTTTCCACTCTCCTTTCTAGAGTTTATCTCTCGTCCCACACAATCTCTCCCACGTTTCTCACTCATTCCAACTAAACCTTAATCCCTCTTTTTCCATCTCCACCTTCCATCTAGTACACCTAGTACAGTTCTAAACACCTACGAGTAGGCAGCAGGGAGGGAATGCGCAAATATTGGCCCACCTTTTGTGTGGTTCAGTACAGCGTTTTCAACAATTGACTTCGTGTTTCCTCCGTGCGTTGTTTAAATATTTCAACAATGTTGCCTTCATTGCTCAAGGCGAATTCCGTAAAATATCAGATGAAATGCTTTCCGGGAGAATACTTATGTTTTAAATTTATAAAAATATTATAGTAAGAGGTTTTCATCGGAGTTTAATACTTTTCAAGTTCATACTGTTTATTAAAACATCAAAATAATGGCAGCACCATTTAAAACAGATGTTAATTGGTTTCTAAAGTACCCTTCCATCATCAAGACATGATATTATTTAATTTTAATATTGTCCTGATGATGGAAAGGTACTGTAAGGAAATCGGTAGACATCATATTGAATAATAAAAGTGGTTATAAACAAAGTTTATCTGTTTTATTTATATTAAAGTAAATGCTTTTTCCGAATATGAAAAAAATAAAAGATAACAAGCTCCATAAAAATAGTCCCCTTGATGCAGATATTTAAAAATAAAAATAAAATCTATTTCGTGACGCCAGAGCTAACCAATCGAAAGATGTTTCAGATTTTTCGCTTTATTGTGTTGAAATATGACGCTTTGAAGAATGCTTCAATAAAAATAAAAATATTCAAACCATATTTCCACTGCCCTCTTTTATATGAATGTAATTATTGTACAAAAAACATACCCCGAAGTTAAGATAACTCAGGACTCTGCTTTTCTCAACTCCTTAGTAATTAGTAATAATTACAAGTTGTGTTCCCATAAAAACAAAAGTACTCATTTACTTGTAATATATATTCATTTCGCCAAATTGCCATTATATTCCAGACAGATGTTGCTTCCAAGCTATAAACAGATTTATTTCTTAGTAATCTTGAATTTTATTTTCAAATATTGTACTTCTCTTAAGAACGCCCATGCTCCAAGAAAAATAATTTTCAACTCTTCAGTGCTTTAGTAAAAAAACTTCTTTTTTTTCCCCGTTTAATAACAAATTAACTGTAGTTGTACAATATCAGGGAAACAACATTAACGGTATCTCTTAAAATTTATTTTTCGGCTCGGGAATGATTTCCAAGTTATTTATTTTTTAAATCTTTTTAAACATATTTTCATATCGCCAATTATTTTCCAAATATTGCACTTTTAATATCTGCGAAAAAGAATCACTTTTTATAAATCACAGCCAGATACATACAAAGAGTCGTGAACACGCTTTGAGTACAGTATTGCCACGTGTAAAGGGCGCTATTTGGTCTCCCTCGGTGATGCAGCGCCTCACAGATGTTCGCAGATGGAAGGTTGCATGGGTTCGCTACTTTGATGCGTCAGAGAGCGGCTAAAACGAGCCAGCGTTACCGGAAATCTCTCGTCCAGGCTGCCGACCAATGCTATAGCGCCCCCTTACATCGTAGATGAAGACTTCCCCATAAGCCACCGCAAAAAAGTGTATTTTTTTTATTATTTCTATTGTACCATATAATCATGGTGTAGCATTATTGTTTTTTTTTTTTTATCATTTGTATAATATTATTTATATGGCTGACAGAATATTGCAACCACCGCTCTATTTCGCTGAAATAAACCAATTATGTAAGTAACATTTTTTGACGTTTAAGCCGCCATAAAAACTAAAGCCGATATAACAATGTGCCTGACAAAATAAATAATTTAAAATTAAATTATGTGTGTAAAAATGAATTTACGAACTATTATAAAGTTAAAAATCATTTAAATAAATCAGTCAAGTCAAGTAACAAAGCGGACCTGGTGTTACGATATTTAAAAAACATTCAATTTTATAATACTAAAAATAAATGAAAAGCACACAACAGTTATCTTTCAAATGGTAACGTCACGACTTATTGGTATTATTTGTAACATTTGTATCATAAAAGAGAAGTTGGTATTTCCGTAATCCCATTAGAATGATGTTGTCACATAAATTTTCTAAGCCAATTGAAAATAAAAAAGAACTCTATAAACCACATTTCAATTATTCACTTTGAACAAATGATAAAAGGGTGACAATTAGCATAAAATTAAATAAATTTATATTTCAAAACAATAAATTATACGAAGTCGTCATTATAAAGAAATTCCAAATAAACCCGACCTTGGCAAAAAATCATCGCCCAAAATCAAATTCAATAAGCCATTCGGTCTAATTTTCCCATAATGAAGATTCAAGGAAAATTTATGGAAATCTGTTCAATACGCTTGTTCTTTTTATCTGCCAGCTTAATCAAAATATAAAGCGTAATGAAGCAAGCGGAGAGGGTCCGGCCCTCCTGCCAAAAACCAATGATGAAAGACCTTCAAAGGATGAGTGCTTTTTTAAGCCTCAATATCCCTATTTTATATGCGCTTATCTCAAACCTTCATTGATTCGACTTGGCGTTAAAAAAATAATAATAAATACATACGTACACACAAAAAATTCAACGTTTAATTTATTGCAGAAGAGTTGCGTATTCATTAATATTTATTAATTTGGTATTTAATTAAGATATCTCCACAAAAATAACACATGTTTTTAGGGACTCATTGATTTAAACAGTGTTTTTAAAATTAACGGAAAAAATCAGAAGAAAAAAATAATTACTAATACCAAGTACAAAATAGTTGCATGAAAGTCGGAAGATAAATTAAATATCTTACTTCAAAAAAATTAATAGTGTAAATTTATTTGTTTCACCAAAGCACCCGATAAGAAAAATACTTGTATGAAAAGTGACATTATTACAAACCATATGTCGTTTTGGCGAAGCGCGTTTTTAAACGCGCTGTAAATTTGTTAATCCGATAACCCGATGCATTAAAAAAAAGCACCAATTTTTAGTAATAGACGCCTAGTGATTTTATTTTTCTGAATACCCGCAGAAGAGTTCAAAGTGCTCCCAACTGTCAGAAGCCAGTGGTACTATGGCATATCTAATCGGGGTATGTTATGAAGCTCAAGGATATGAGAAAGGGAAAGAGATGAGGAAGAGGACGGTTGAGAAGTACCGGACTGTTTCGATCTGGTTACTTAACACGGCTATTGCCATATCAACCAAAATTTCGATTCTGAATGTTGATCGTTCACCATGGCCGTACTTAAGAATATGTACCACTTAATTAGGAAAACTTCTTCTAACACATTAAAAATTATAAAAATATTTGTGTTTTGGCGTAGTTGATTTGACGAAGGCTCGTAATCTAAGGTTAAGTAATTCAATTTATCCTCAGTATTATTTTGTACACTCTACGCCATTTTTAATTCACTGGAATAACCTGTACCTAAATTATGTTTATTTTTTTCTGAAAAAAAATAAACATAGAAAAAACATTTAGAAAAAAATAAATATTTTAAGTAGAAAAAGAGAAATTAAACTTATGTAAAAAGCTAAGCATAAGTTATTTAACACGGAATTTTATTTATTGTTTCAAAAAATGAATAATGCATAAGCAATAACATCACATCTACCATTCTGTGAGACGATAAATAGTGTTTTACACCCGATCTTATTGGAATATTTATTCATTTACTTTGATATAACGTTAGTGGGTCTGTTAAAATACGTATATAAATATATACCAACAAAATAAATCTAATCACCTTATCAGTTGACGTTTTGTCTTTTACAATTCATATTGTCTGTCTCTTTCTCTTTGTTCCTTTGTTATAATTTAAATGTTATTCTATTGTTTTCTCATTGTTTTGTAATTTTATTTTATATTTTGTTCGCCCTTTGTATGTATATATAACCACACTTTGTTTTTTTGTTTAGTTTAATTTTGTACCCTGATGATGCTAAGCGAAACCATCATAAAAATTAAAATAATATTTGTGGTCTTATTTATAGTTATTTTTTTCATTTTTTCAAATATAAAAAACCAAAAACTGAAAAAAAATATTAAAAAATTAAATTATATGTATAATTAAATTTTTCTGTGGTACAGCTTTCATTTCAAGATTTCAGGTGGGAAATGGATTCATTTACATTGGGAAATCATATTGGTTTCTGCCTGTTTTGGTCTGTTCACCAAGAACTAATTTAAATAGGAAATCTCATTGGCGCTGTGTTTCTTACGAAGCGTACATAAATTTAGTAATATATTTTTAATTACCTACCATATTTGAATTACTTTCTCTCTAAACTCCACCGCATGCACTACGAACCAACTTTTCATCACTAACTTTGCAGGCATTAAATTAACTCAGATTTATTCCTACCTTCTTATTAAAACATACCTACATAAATTATTAAAACACTTTCATTTGTGAAATTGTTAACCGTTTTTCTTCATACTCACAAAAATAATTATTCATTTTTTAGTTACCAGTTGCATCGTCTGACTTTATGAAATACATAAAGCACATTGATATTATTTCATCGTCGAGCTTCATCAACATAAGTTCTATGACCGAAGCTAAAGGGCGTTATTAGGGAGGAAAAGAGAATTGTTTGTGAAATATTCCGAGATTAGGCCGTCAAGTATTCAAATTAAATCCCCTATCATGTTACTTGAAAACATTCTTTTGTTAACTCATTGAAAATTCAGATTTGAGATCTCATGTTTTAATACAGGAAACTTACGAGTCAAAAACATCAATTGGCAAATTGAGCGAATTTAATTATTCATTATTTGTAAACTGAGTTTCATTGAAGCAGTTCCACTTTTGTTTTATAATTGTATCTATAAATAACATCAACTAACGATTTTCTACCAAACTAACTACAAGCAAAATAATTAAGTTATCTTGTACAGTGTTCTTCTTTGATTAATACAAATTAATAAACTGCATTTTTCATGGAGATTTATTTGCTTTAATCGGAGGCGTGCAGTTAATAAAGACCGTTAAAATGTGCACACCGAAAGAAATGGAAAATCTGATAAACTTTTGTAAAATTATTATATGAGTTTAAAATTAACACTTATTTACAATGTTATCAAAATGTATTTCCCTTCTTCTTTTTTTTGGCATTCACAGCTTTGCAACCCCTATGAACTAAAAGCCCGCTACTTTTAGATTTTTTTTCATATTGTGTTTCGTGTTTAAATTGCCGTATTCCACATCATTTCCAATATTGACACTAAATTTGTTATAATTGAGATCCAATTCGTCATTTGAATGCAATATCAAACTCTGATATGACCACGATTTATTTGCATTTTATTATGTTTGCTTTTCTGTTTGTGCTGACCGAATTGCGAAAATTTTCGTCTTTTCCTGGAATTTTGTGAATTTTTTATTTGTTATATGTGAACTACTTGTTTACTACTTGTTGTTCTTTTATGTATTTTTTATACTACTAAGTTACTATGCCTATTGAAAGTTAAATGATTTACGAAAAATCCGAAGCAGATAAGATAATTATATTTACCACGTCAACGTTATACCACCCATAAAGCGAGCACTCATTTCAACAACTGGTATTGGCAATGGATTTTCTTTCAGCTGCCCACCGAAAGAAAACCTTCAAATATTTTCAAAGAGAGTGTAAATACTAACCTTCATCACAGCTTTGAAGCATTTGTAAAATGAATATTTTTAGATGTTTTGAAGTATTTTTTGTTACTTTACTATTCAATATAGCTTATACCGGCTGCTGAAATGATTTTTTTTAAGGTTTCAGACGCTTTTAAAGCAATTGAAGGAAAATTATTTTTAACCTTGTATTAACTGGTTTTTAGTTAATTATTTAAAAAAAATATATTAACAACAGCAAAAATAGCCTCACATTTATATATCTAATCGCTTCGCGGAGAGTCTTTGGGCGTATTCAAGATATATTTTCCAAATCCCATTGAAAAGTTACAACATAAATTTCTAAGATACATCGATACTACGAACTCGGTATGCCCATAGAAACCATAAATTATAATTACTATTAATTATCAAAACTCTCAGACAGAAGGCTTATTTCCGATTTTAATTCGATTTTATTTTCATTTTTTTACGGTATTATAGATAGCCCTGATTAACTTAGCTTAATTAGCTTCCACATACCCAACAGAACTACTCTATTCAAAATGATGTTAAAGTGCAACAATAATAACAGGACTGGGTCACTTAGATAATCGCTTGTACCCAGATTGCATACAGTGGGTAATTTGTTTGCCGAATGCATTGCACTAAAGTAGTAACAAAAAAGCTTTAAAAGCATACATCTTCCAAAAATACTTTTCAATTTATTCAATTATAATATCTCTAGTAACCAGTTATGGATTTCTGTGCTAATCATTTACTCCACGTTACTTCTGTATCACTATTCTTTTAATTGTGAATTTAACAATTATGTAAAAGCCCATAAGGGCGTATATAATAAAACGAATAAATGAATAATTTTCAATAAATTACAGTATTTATTATGTTAATGCAAAAATGCGGTTTTATGCAATCTTAAGTCAGGCGCGCACGAGTGACACGGAAACAGTTTCGACACCATCTCCAAATCTATTGGAGTATAATATGGAGGTCTGCGCACGCAGCGACGTGACTTAGGGTGACTTTTAAGTTCCACTAGCCGGTGACTTTTGAGTGACGAAACTGTCACCGTGCCATTGTCGGAATGAAAAGGTGACAGATGACAGTCACTCACCGTGTGCGTGCTCGATTGGAAGACAGTGACAGTGACGAAACTGTTGCCGTGACAAAAGTCACCAGTGCGCGCCTGGCCTTAATTATCGAATGACATTTATTATTTTTATACATGAAAACCTTTGATAAATTGCATTAACTCTGGATCAAAGATTCATTCGCCATGCGACAAAGGTTATCTTATGAAGTTAGTATGGAAAATATTGTACATATTTTTTATTTGTACAAAAAATTGATGACATCCTCCAATGCGTCATAATTGTAACGCTGTAACAAAATTCGTTGTAGGACTCAAAAATAGGTCCACAATTAGATCCACCGTATTAAAAAGGCAAGTGAGTTTATATATAAATTTGAGATTCTGGTACAAAAAAAAATGTATCCGAGTCAGAATCTCAGATTCAAAAATACTCGTATTATCGTATGTTATTAGAAAAAAATAAGTTTGTAGAGCAAAACCTTGACTTGTCTCTAAGGAGTGATAATTTAAATATTAATAGATAGATATGACTAAGGGTGTCATCCATATAGACACAGAAATTAAAATCTTTAAAATTTCTTATGCACTCATTTAATACAAAAGAAAATAAGCTCGAATGCAGCTCAAATAATTGAATATGACTTCAATATTCTTGAAGTCAGTTTTATCGTCGGTTAAGAGCTATAACAGAATTAAAAAATCTATTAATCTATCTATTTTAATTAAATACCTATTAAAAAAGAATCCTTAATAAAATGTGAAGACTATAAAAAAGAAACAATTCCTCTTATATTTGTTCTGACCTTCGTATTCTATTTACTGTCTTTATATCCTACTACTTCCAAAACTACATAAAATCTCTCGACTCCAAGGCCTGACAGATTTTTAAAATGAAATGTCTGTTCAATAAAAAATATTGATATTTTATCAATTTCACACGAAGTGAGATAAACTTGCCCTTGCTTTTGAAAAACACAGACATGCCCACAACACACATATTTTAGTTTACCTTTTCAGTAATCTTATTGATTTACTGATTTAATTTGGTATCTGGTAAAATTTATTAATTGACAAAAATGCTTAATCAAAAACAAGTCTGTATTTAACTATAATGCCACACGTAGGTAGTGGATACTCGTGAAATAAGGAAAAGGGGTTGGTGTGTGTAATATATACTGCGCTTCCGCTTTAGCGCAAAAGGAATAAATTGTCGGTGCAGAGATTCCCTCCTCGGGAGGTTTTTGCTCAGCAGCTTCCCTTGCAGTTCTTGAACAGGCTTCGGGGAAACAATTGGATAAAGAAATCAGCTAAAGGGGCGAGCGGTGAAGGGGTGAAACGACTGCAGCGTTCTAAAGCGGGGAGATAGAGGTTCAAAGCTCCGCTTCGCGAACTTAAAACTAACCCTCGTTTCGAATATTTGTGCACGAACACATTTTTGTGTGTCTGTGTGTTTTTTTTTTATTAGTGAACCAAGTCAATTTGTTATTTGATTTTTTGGACAAGGTAATACCATATTTCACAAAAGATACATTACAAAAAATACGAAAACTTTCAAGGGAACCAAAAATGGTATCAGTATATTATTTTCAACACTCTTTCATATTGAATGCGTTTTAGACCCTATTTTTGTCATTTTTCCTTGTTTCAATGTTTCGCAGCTTACAATTGAAATACTATCACGAGCTCAAAATGGTTGCGTTGATTTAGAATTTTAAACCAAAAACTGCTGTGCAAAAATTTCATGACGCCAGAGCTCACTGTTCGTTAATTTTCAGTGGGATATTATCTGCAATTATCTGCTTAGTGTTCATAAATTTAAAAAGATAAAACTGCTGCCATGTGTAAAAATAATTATACCTACCAGGAAAGTGCACTCGACTTTTACAATATTTATTAAAAAGAGTAATCATTTTGGCATATGTCATACTGCCTACACGATGCAAGATAGATAATACCTTAAGTTCAACTAAAGCTGGGACTTTAAGCTATAACATCATCCCAGGGGTTCTTAGTAATAATTAATTATGATTATCTTTTTATGAACTATTCACTTAATTCTAATCACGTACTCACTTCATGTATGCTACTTAGAAGACTCATTATTATAACGTTTCCAAGTATTTTCATCTAATCATATTACTTGGTTACTGAGAAAAATTAAATAATGCCCACCGCGAATGATTAAATTTTTCGAAAATCATAACCTAGTATAAATTACGTTTTTTTCAGGTATATAATATTTTTCACCCCACAAAAACGATCTGATTAACTTTTTCAAGTAGACAGTCGGCAGAAGCATGGTAAAAACATATTACACAAGTTAAAAAGTTAGTACAATAGTTAGAATTCAAAACTCAAGAACAAAATAGAAATATTGGAATCGATCAGATTCACAAGAATAACACGAATCACGTGTATAAAGCAAAGTGGTAATAAAGCTCTCAACTACTTTAATCTTACCTTTTTTTCCTCCTGCAATTCATTCCACCTGAGGGCACCTTTCACCCAATATCCAATTCAACAAAAATCATGTTACTGGGGTAATACGGCTTACAATATCCCTCATCCATTTATAGTCATGAAAAGACTGCTAGAAATTATGCCCGGTTTTTCGCGACTAATTTTCCGAGAAACCAGAAGGCTAACAACTACAAAAAAATTGATAGGTTTTTTATCCACTTACCAGAAATATGGCTGCAATGCGTCTCTAAACATCATTCTTTCCATACTCCTAATAAACTTTTTTACAAGAATATCATGATGCAGTAAATGATGGGCTTAGCAAAACACTTTCACCAGGACATCACAGCGTTGGAGCATAGAGATTCCATAAAAAGTGGATCGCAGTATTGATAGCCGAATATATCGGTTCTAATCAAACAAGTTGTTTCTAAAAGTTTTATATCAATGTGATGAGTTATAAACTGATGCTTTTTTTTAATTACTATGCTAAATCATAAAAAATAATCATTGAATTGTTTAAGAAACAAGGTTGATTCACGCTTTTTTTAAACTTATTATAATTTAATCATACAATTATTATGAAAAATAAAACATCAATGTATTTTTTATTTTTTTAAACTGTTTTTCATTTTATAAAATTAGAAATAAAATTTAAAAAAGAAACGTCAAGCATAGATTTTACGAACAATTTTCGGTTTTTTATAATGTTACTTAATTAAGATTGATCAAAATAAGGCAAAAAAGCCGTTTCAATTAAAGAAACAAATTCAAACAAGCAGAATAATCACTATGTTATAAATTATCATTATCTTTCCTGGATCGGAAGATAATAGTCACTGGAAAGGCAAAAGGACTGAAGCGCCGTTCTGGTAAATTGACACCAGAGCACTTAAAAGTTTTTTTGTTTTACAATAAAAATCAAGTGTTCAGTACCTGGTAGGATTTTGAAAAAAAAAATAACAGAGGTAACTCAATTTTTAAACTAAGGTTACTTGAAGCGACAAAAAGCTTAAAAAAAGTCAAAATTGAGTCAAACCTTCTCCCAAATGGTGAATATATTTTAGATGGCAGAAGGGCCACAAAATTCTTCCGAATCAAACGAGAATCAGAGCGTTCGATGCAGAAAAAAAACTGATCAAAACTTCACATTTAACTCATATTTGACCAAAATGTCGCTTAAGCCTTTTTGCCTTTCCAACGACGATTTGTGCTACGTGTAACTTGTCCACTGCCAAAATAACAAAGTTTTGAGTAATAAATACAGTCATTGATTTGAAATTTAAATTATTCTGTGTCACTGCCAAAATAACAAAGTTTTGAGTAATAAATATAGTCATTGATTTGAAATTTAAATTATTCTGATACCAGGAAATCAGAATTCTATGTAGGTTCACAGGAAACATTTTACTCACCGATGCCATGTAAGCATTCCTTTGGCCGACATTTCTCGTCTGTATTGCCGCCCCCATTAGAAGCAACCTCTGAGCGTTTCTGCCCCCGGGAGTGTCGAGGCACCCACGCCTGTTACGGGTTCGAGTCTTACTTAAAGTTGAACAAACTCACGCCCACGACT
Source organism: Drusus annulatus (assembly GCA_022651775.1). Lineage (NCBI taxonomy): Eukaryota > Metazoa > Arthropoda > Insecta > Trichoptera > Limnephilidae > Drusus > Drusus annulatus. The sequence continues at coordinate 444,957 of JAGWCC010000276.1, forward strand.
CACTAGTGTTTTTCGGTTAGTTAAATATACTTACATTTGATCAACGTACATATAAAAACCATTTCGCTTGACGATTAGTTTATTTGTACAGACGTCTTTTCAAAAAAATTGAGGTGAGAGTAGGTGAATGATGTAAGTGATGTTTACAATAGCGGATATTAAATCTATTAATTGTATTACTTGCGTCAAGAATTACAGCTGAGACCTTTTAAGGCAATAATGTTATTACCACAATTCGGAAAATCGGAGGTTTCTCTTCTAAAAACTATTTTCTGTTTACTTGAGACTCTGCAATTAGAAATTAAATAACAATGAATTTTCGTTGGCAATAATTATTTTCTCAAAATGCTTTTAACGTCCTTCAGTTCTATAAGAAGGTAGTTTAATAATCCAATTATATTTATTTACCCGTGTAGCGTACAACAGCGTAGTTCTATAAACGTGGGTACTCAACTGCGATCTTTGCCATAACGGTTATGAAATTCAACACAAAAGGAATTTAAAAAACATATCACTTTAATCAATCAAGAATAAATAAATATTTGATAAACTATGGCAGGAAATCTGTTTATCTGAAGTAAAAAACCATTGAATGGTAAAATTTGCACATCTGTTTTTATCTGTAATGTCGTGGGGAACCCAACTATGTTAAGCTTTTATCGTCATTTCCATCATGATATTTGGAGCTTTTGAATTTCCCTTTATCGATTATTAAGAAAATATGCTACGTGGTTTGTCGAAAACTATTCGATTCATCAATTGGACGTTATTATGCAGAAAGCATCCAACCCCAAAAATATATAACTGGAGAAAAAGACGTTTAAAAATATGACGATTAACAAAGCATTAAAATGCGTAATCGGCATTTGTAAAAAGAATATTAGTGATTTTTTTATGAGAATTATTATAAATAGGTCATTTATAATCTACCAATGTGTTTATTAAAAAATATGTATTTTCTAATGTTACCGTACATTTTAAAAAGTTTTTAAACTTCTGCATTGTGGGTTCGCAATTATTTTTTTTTTAATATATTGCATTTGGAGCTTGAATGTTTTTGGCATATAAAATTATCGAACTCATCTATGGGAAAAAATGTAAAACTCGATTTTGGAAAATTGTGGGTTAGACGCTTTTTGCATAACTACGTCCAATTATAAAACAGATTTCGATGAAAAAAGTTTTGAAACTGGAGCTAAGTCGGGAAATTAAAAGCGTAATATGAAAAATACAAGTAATTTTCTTTTAAATATATTTTCATTTTCCGATAAAATCACTGCAAAAAACGCTTTGTTTCAAACGTTTTCTTTTGAACTCAGCTTTTAATAGAACAGTAGTAAAATTGTCCTTTCGAAACACCGTTTGTATTTCCCCGATACTGAGTCAACGAAAGCCTACGACACAAAACAAAGAACGGCAGCCAACTGGCATAAATGCTTCTCCAAGCCGAATCTTATTTTGCATGTCAACCTCCCCTTGGAACTGAGCTCTGGAGATGCGTATGCACTATATATACCACTGAACACAAAACCACTAGAAGTGAGATCTGTACCGAATTTGCATAAGACTTTTCGACTCCTAGGTCCCAGAACGGCCAATGAATTTATTATCTGGTGTAGAAAAACCTTACCCATATAAATTGCCGACGTCAGTTTCCTTTCAAATTGCAATAGATTAGCTGTCTACGGATTATCGGTTCAGTGGTATATACAGACTGAACACTGTGCAAGCGGGCGTGTACTGCGGCCGCAAGAGGCGATGTTCAGTGTTGCCATCGTATTCCTGGCACGCCTCTGTGTTTGCTGAATCTCACGGAGAAGGTACAGGGCCGACACTGCTGTGTTGCTTGAGAGCACTGCTGTGTTGCAGGCCACAATGGTGTACACTTCTACTTTGATTATATGTTTCGATTCTTTTCAACCAACTATGTGACAGTCTATAATGTGAAATTTATTGAAACACAACGGTATTCTTAATTAAATTCACAAGATTTAATTTTAAAAATCTCTATCTTTTGAGTAATATAGTTTTTAATAAGATTACGCTACAAAAAAAAAAGCTTTTTGAAATAATTTTTGCCAGTTGAAAATTTTTGTGTTTGCAAAAAAAAAATCAGGTTAAAAAGCTGTGCAAATTTCAGGACGAGTTTTCTAAACCTCACCATCTGATAGTTTTGCTGCTTCATACAATCAGATTCCTTTTATGTAGGTTATTAGGTAAATCTGTGTTATTATTTAAATATTAGAACACATTCACTACTAAAACATCAAATAATTTTATCTAATAAGATGAAAAAATTACTTTGTATAAGACCACAGATATCATTTTAAGCCGGTCGGTCATAAAAATTAAAATTAAATCCGTGGTCTCATTCAAAGTTATTTTTTCATTTAATTAGATAAAATTATGTGATGTTTTAGTAGTGTATGAGTTTTAATATTTAAGTAATAACATAGATTTTGCTTCACAAGTAAAGGCATCAATAACGTGGTTGTCACAGGTATCAAACTCTCAGGTAAACCTGTGTCGTATAGTATGACAATGCATTGGGAAAGTGAAACATCTGCAACACGTTAAAAAAAGCTATACGTATCAGAATTTTGTAAATAATATTTAATTTTAATAAAAACTCAAATCAAAAACCGGAAGCATTTTTTTTAAATACATAGCCATTTCTTTATTGCGGAGAAATAAAAAAAAAACTTAGAGATTTGGATCTCGACGGTTTTTCGCCAAAAACATCTAAAAACTTGGTTTCTCCAGACGGTGGTATCATACAAAAATGTAAAAATCATATGAAACCGTAAATAATCTCGTTAAAGAAGTAAGACGAGTAATAAACCATTATTGCTAGTGCCGCAAAAACGTAATGAAGAATCTTTTTCGCCAAGTACGTTTCGCAATAATTGCTTTAATTATCCAAACAAACCAAAATTCGTTCAGTGAGAATATCAATTAGAGGTTGTTTTTGCTTTCATTTGCTCAAAAAGCCCAACAAACGGAGATGCCTGAAATTGTCGTTCGTTTATACATTCTGTTCAACACAGAGTGGAGCATAAATGTTTTGAATTATTCTAGATTAAAATATTATGCAAATGGAAACTCGGTCGAAGACGGTGATGTTATTTTGTTTTCGTTTTAGATCTTATAATTAACGAAAAGCTTTTTCGGTCGCAGTGGCGTGCATTCGCCTAGATCGGGGGGTTCTCAAACGTTTTCAGGCAGACTAATATTCTTGCGAAAAACCGCAGAAAAATAACATTATCATGTTTAAATTTACCTACTTAAAGATGAAATTTGAAAGATACTTTTAATTTTCATATCGGAACCCACTTTGTAGAGACCGATCTCTTGTACAAAGTACACCTACAGGTTCGGTCGTAAAATACAATTGTTAAGTCGTATTGTAATTACCCGTTTCAGAACAAAAAATATCTGGTGAGGCGAGTAACAAAAACTCATTTTGTAAAAGTAAAATGCTTAACGCCCGGATTACCAGCAATAAAAATATCATAGAACCCACTACTGAAAAAATCCGTATTTATGTTCAGGACGCATTTATAGACTCAAAACGCTTTATTCACTAATTCTGTGTAAGAAAAGGGATTTTTTCTTTTTGTCTACTATTGAGTAATTTAAATGTAGGAATTTTAACATTTTTAATACACCTTATCTGGTAAAATTTACTGCTACATAGAAAAAGATAATTTTAATAAAATGTTCAGGGTGTTTTTTTTTGTTATACTACAACATATTGTACATTAAGTAAACTAAGCCTTATTAATGTGTATACCGCACAAGAGTCCCAACTGCTCCCAACCGTCTGGGATTATGGCATCATCAATTGGGGTATTTTATAAAGCTGAAGCAAGTGGGGAAAGAAAGGAAATGGGGAAGAGAAAAGTAAAAAAATACCGGGCTTTCCTGATCTGATTACCAAACATAGCTAGAGCTATTTCAATTCTTACGATTAAACAATAGTCTGATGAAATCTGCATTATAATTTTGAATATTTTATTTTATTTATTCATTAATTATGAATTTCGCAACTTGTCTCATCAATAGCTCCGGTGCGAGAATAATTTTGAGAACCCCTGGATTAGACGTTAATGAACGCGAAAAGAACGAGCACTTTCTGTACGTTCTACACCCCCAGCCCCCCACTCTGCACTCTAGCCATGTACAACCAACCAGCCCTCGTCGTGGATACGGTCCTTTGTCACTTTTCATGGAAATTTAAGTTTGCTAATTAGGCTTTCTTGAAATTCGTATTATTATAGTGGGTTTTCTCGCATGATTATATTCTATGTCATACCGCACAAGATTTCAAGAGTTCTACTTTGTATCACAGGGGAACTGGAATTGAAAAAATGTGTTAAGGACTATTTAATCCTTCGAAACTGGTTTAAAATAACACATATTAGCCATTTTAAGCAATTTTTCGACTACGAAATAGTGGAACTTCACTAGAGTGATACAACATAGCGTACACTCTCGAAAGAAGTGCTCTGTTAAATAATTAATATTGTATGTGTTGCAGAGCACATATTTATGTTGCAATTTGCAGCAAATATTACAAACAGCGGTGAGAACACCGTTAACATTAAACACCTCCATGTAAACCCAAAACAGGCGGAAAAAACTATTACGGTCGGAAAAACACTATTTCTTCATTAAAGCCCAGTTTCTACATAAATTGCATGTGCTTTCTAGCTTTTATAACGTAGACAGGTACTTCCCATTTCATTAATCTTTCTCAGCCCTTCACAACACTTTCCAGTCGTGAGTGTCAATGCTGATTCCAGTCAGTGAAACTCTTATTTAGTTTTAAAATATATAAATAGAATTAATAATTATATAAATAAATCATTTTATTAACATTTCAGACGTCACTGAAATATTCCCAGTTGCAATTAAATACTAAAAGCAAGGCTATGGAAAATGCAATAGGATTTATTTTTATACGTTATTATTCTCCCACTGAAATGCGGTCAGTGTCCACTTTCAACTCTTCCCTGCCTACCATAATGCGCTTTTATTTCCAGAAACGTCCCTTTATGTGTCTGTTTCCGAAAGCTTTTGTAAGTTCACAATCAAACATGGATGATTTTCTTTTACGAGCTTCATCACATTGAATTTAACGTCCTTCTCCTTTTGCACCGTAAACTTGGTGTAAGATTATATTTTTTACGATTGTTCTTAAATTAAAATAAATCTGAAAAAAAATAATTTTCTGAATCACTTTTGTTTCTTTTTGAGGATTTTGCGGAAATGTAAAATTGCATCTGTTGAGAGCGACAGATAAATCGCTCGCATTGCTACGGCCTTACTCAAGCGGTGCTTTTTTTGCAACAAACATAATTTTAAATCAATATAATAATAATAATAATATTTTTTATTAAATTTCTTATACATGACAAACTTTTATTTAATGCATATTAAAAATTAATTTAAATTTTTAAAAAATAATTACAGATTATAGTACCATATAGATACACAATAAAAATAAAATTCAGGCAGTGGTGATGAGCAGGTCAATGAGGAGAAACTCTTTCAAGAATCAATAGAATTTCACTTCTGAATCTCTCCTCACTGACTTGAAATAAGTCGATATCGGAAGAGATTTTGTTCAGGAGCAAAATACTTCTCCCCACCGGCAGAACCATTGGCAGGTTGGTCCTACAGGCAAGACGCTGTCTAAGATAGTCATCAGGAACATAGAGACTTACACGCTCCAAAATAGCAGGGTTTACAATATAGCCCCGCAGCAGTCTGAAGAAGTGAGTGGCGGCATACCCCTCTCTCCTGAGCTGTAAGGAGTGAAGTCCGAGCGTGCCCAGGAGAAAGTTCGTTGGGTAGAGCCACGGAAAGTGGCCGTACTCCCTCATGTATAGAAATCTCAATAACTTTTTCTGGACCCTCTCCAAGATGAGGGAGTACCCCACCTCATGAGGATTCCAAATAATTGAACCACTCTCCAGACTACTGCGGACCAAAGAGAAGTAGAGCGTTCTCAGAGTTTGGGTATCCTGTAAAATTCTAACGGTTCTGAGAACAAACCCTAACATTTTCAATGCCGACTGGCACACCCCTTCGATATGAACACGAAATGCAAGCTTACTTTCGTACACAATCCCAAGATACTTTATAGTGGAAACGCGTTTGAGATTATGATCGAGCATAGCGTGCCTGTGGTGTGTGGTAAAAGAAAGGACTACACATTTCGAGATATTGAAATGAAGCTGGTTTTGTCGACTCCATTCAGAAATGTTATCGACGTCAGCTTGAAGAAGGAGGCAATCCTTAATACTTCTTATTTGTAGAAATATTTTAAGGTCATCTGCAAAAAGGAGAAAGCGAGAAAAACGGATGACTTCGGCAATATCATTAATAAAAATAGAAAAGAGAAGTGGACCTAAGATTGACCCTTGGGGAACACCAGAAAGAACAGAAAACTCAGCGGATTGGAAGATTCCGTGTGTGACAAATTGCATTCTGTTTTCGAGGTAACTTCTGAAAAATTGAAGTATATGAAAGGAGAAACCCATTTGGGCAAGTTTGGCGATATGAAGGTGAATCTCCATTGTTAGGTGCTTTTTAATCATCCACTCCAATATCAGGACCATAAAACGCCCACCGGATTGCAGCCTTTGAATTACCGGCCATTGTTCTGCCACTAACTATAGCAAATTTTCGAACCACTTACAATTAATTACACCGTTTTTTTTTTATTATCAGTCATTTTTTTATATTATCCACGTCTTATAATCTCTCGCATAAAAAAATGTGTAACCCACTAAAATTTATCATTCATGAAAAATTCACTGCTTTTCAATTCAAGAACTTTCAGTTTGTAACGAGATTTCCAGCATGAGCTACAAAGTTTTAAGCTGTCAAAAAGGGGACGACTTATTATTGTGCAAACAATTTGAAATAAGATTGCGTAATTTCTGACGAAACCGGGTAGTAACTACTAACCTTCTATACCTTCTGCATATAAATGGTGAGTTTCTGTTTAGTATTTTTTTTCCGTTTTCCATAGCAACTGTGCCCTTTAAAATGGTAATAGCTTAGTCATACTTGTACCCCTTCTGGCGCTTAGTCATGTTTAATGTAGCTCGGCATCGCTTTTTGAGATTTGTTAGGGAAACGATGCTGTTTCGTTTTAAAGGCTGCTGATACAAAACCAAATAAAATCGTTAGACTAATCGTCGTTCAAAACAATAAATGATTTATAGGAATATTCAACTTTCTAATTCACTTTTCCCAATCACCGGAGGGAAAAAAATAAGATTGTTAGCCAAAGAAAAAAATGACGATATTTTTTTTAATTTACAGGTTTTTTGTATTCACAAAGCTACTCCAAGGCTACTGCAAATTTTCAGACAACTTTTTTAGTTGGCTTTAAGTTGACCGAAAATTTGTAATGAATAAACAACTAGAATCATTCGCTAAGTCTCCGCTATTATACCCATTTTAATTTTATCATATGACTTGATATAAACAATGTATTTTTCTAATTTAAAACATAGTATCCCAAACAATTAACAGGTAATAACAATAATTGTAAGTTATTACCCAAGTGCATAGCACTTAAAAATTCCTAAATACCGAGAAATTATAAACCAAATAAATGTTAATTATAAAAATAATCTACTGTAAAAGTGCATAATAAATTTAATCATGTAATTATACCATAATACTGGGAGTAACCCAATAATTAGGAAATTTTATGGAAAATCTAGACATTACAATTAAAATGGGAAAACCTAAAATAAACTCATTATTAATCAGTATTCATCAACCTTGCATTAAAAATACATCGTAAAATCATACTTAGAGAAATACAACTGTAATCCATCTAAAATAAAAATTTATACGAGATAGAAATATAAAATAGTAAACTAAAAGTAACTTGTAACTTGTAAAATCATGCAGCAATACTGATAACTATAATTAAAGTAAAATCATGGTTTACTACCCCTGACCTCCCAAAAACAGTATATAAGCCATATAATAAGAACAACCTGTACTAGTCTGAAGATGGCCATTATAGGCTGAAACCGGTCCAGTCAAAAAAAAAAAAAAGTGGAATAAAGTTATTAATTTGTTTTATTTAATCAGTATTGTAATAAACTAAAATATAGCATGTAACCTAATAAACCGTTGACATTTAATTCACGTATCAAAACATGTGTGCAGAGTCAACGGAGACGCGGGACACGAAGAACATTCTAACAATACTTTAAAGCGATGTGATAATTTGAGAGATTTTGTTTTTCTCATTGTGTACGACGCAAAAACTCGGAGAAAGTGATTTATACCATATTTGTATAGGTTGGGTAAAAATGATTTGCTCCCTCTCCGTATATTGTTACTTCAAGCCGCAAACTGTTTGCTTTCTATAAAATATACAAAGGTAGATATTTTAATTTTATTTGATTCAGATAACTGTATTTTAAAACTAATTCTGAATAGCTAAAAGCTTCCCAAAAATCACCATATCTTTCTCTTATTTCCTGCCTCATAACATTCTTCAATTTTGAATCCCAGTCTCACTAGTTCCGGACTCTTCTACGTAATATTAACATATTGAAAACCAAATTCCACATATAACGAGTATTTCTCATAGTTCCCATAGCATTATGCATTCGGAACAATCACGTTAATTTCCCTGCTCTGAATATTTGCAATGCTACAGTTCCATTGCAAATGAATCACTGACTCATTTGCGTCGCAATAATGTCAGCAAATAGATTATTCATTAATTCAATTGCCGACTGACATTCTTAGCCTGAAACTGCATTTACAGTTTGCGTCTCTGAGCTGCCGGTTGGCAGTTCTGCAATCGTTCCACGCTTCCATCGCAGTATAGCCAGGAGCCAGGAGCCAGGACCGCCACAGTCTTTTGTGCATTTGTTCGTGACCGACGTACACGGGCGGTCGAACCAAGGGGCGGTTTTTAATTTGCCTCCGATATTAATTTGCTTTTGAGATATGAATGAAATGCTATCCCCGCTGTGTATGCATAGTAAAGTTTTGCGAATTAGAAGATAAAAGCTTAATTCACAACTATAAGGAAGACGTGCAAAACGATTTAAAAAATTCTTCGTCGGAATCGAATTCACATGAAGATTCATTTCACAATATTGCCTAAACACTTTTGCCCGATCTAAAAGCTTGAGATATCTTTTTTTTGTTTGGTTTATTGTATAGTTTTATTATTATAGAATTGGCACTTTTTTTAAAGAAAGACAAACAATCTCGGATTACGAACAACTTGAAAGTATTTGAAAAACTCCTAATATCATCATAATAAGCGGAAGATGTTGCTTATGCAATGATGGAGGACTTAGCCAGCAGAGGAATTGAACTCACGACTCCCGGGTGGGAATCCGACGCGTTCGTCCAGTTAGCTACTAACCGGTTGATTAAAAGGTAGTTATTTTTGTGATGTTACCAATTTGATGGCGTTCTATACATAAGCGGGCTCTAATGGCTCAACTCCAAGTTTTTAATTATTTTTTATTTAGTAGCTGAGTGGACAAACTCTTTTTAACCCCCTAGCTACGATATACTTACTTCAGAATTAATACACACTGGCAGATTCATTCATAGATATATGCAATGCCAGGAACAAATACTTGTTGTTACTCAGTTATTATGCAACGAGATTAGTATACAAAAAACAATCAATTGAGACATGCTAGTGAAATGCTTCCGTGATTGAAAGACAAAAGAGTAAATAAGTTAATCAAATGTTTTCCAAACTCATGGTTTACAGGCTCACGAAAAAGAAGAAACTCGTTGCAGAAAGGGGCGGACCATTTGATAGATTTCGCTATCTCAACGAACGGGTTACAGTCTTTGAAGCACATATGACAGGTGGTAAATACTGTCATTTTGTTCCTGTATTTCAATGAAAAATGCTCATAAGAACTTGTGTCATTGATCTCTTCAGCACTAGTGCACAGCTGGAAACTCGTGTTTGTATTGGATTTGCCTGTTTCTATGTTTCTTCTCTCCTAAAACATGTGTATCTTCAAGACTCAGGTTCACTCTTTCCTTTCCTCATTTTTTTTACACAGCTCACCCAAATATGACATATGTTTTCAAGGAAACCATTTCTCTTAGGGCCTCCAGTGTGGAGTTAATATGATAATGAAAAATAAATTATAAGACTATTTCGTTGCGGGGCCGCAGCACCCCTCAATGCGACCCCGGCACCAGTAACAGTAATAGCCTCCGTTGGAACTAGAGTAATCAGCGAATCTTAATAACCGAATAAAGTACTCACTCGCTAACTACGAATGTCTTCAGATGTATAAAACAATTGGGATAATGCCCGGTGCGACTATTCCAGATAATCCACGTAGTTAGTTATGAGGGTAATTATGCTGTGGGACAGTGGGCCAATGATATAGTGATATCAACCGGGGTGGAGTGGAACCTTTGTTTTATTTGGCATTTGAAGTATACCAGGTATCATGCTTTTGCTTCACGTTGTTGAGGAATATTTGAAGCGTCATAAATACGGTGTTAAATATCTTGCTAGCTAGTCCCTTTGTAGTTGTTAATAGTTATTGTCATATTGTAATGATTTTTAATGATTATTATTTATTAGCTTTACTACCCGGTTTCGCTGAGTTTCAGCGCACTAATTATGATATTATTTTTTACCGAACAATTACAAAATATAGATAAAACAGTATGGCGGTTTACCTTTTTTGACGTTAAAAACAAAACAATGAATTCATTAGCTTTGACGGCCTCCATGGTCGAGTGGTAAGACGTTCGACTACGAATCCAAAAGTCGCGGGTTCAAACCCGGCGTGTGCAAATAACTTTTATTTAATAGTATATTTACGGCTCGTTTCAGAGTGGTAAATACTAAGTATCGCCCGGGTAAAAGACCACCATTCAGAATCGAAACGTTGCTTAATAATGGCTGTAGCCGTGTTTGGTGACCAGATCTGAATAACCAGGTACTTCCTAACCTTCCTCTTCCACATCCTATTTCCGTCCCCACTACCTTCAGCCTCACAACATACCCCGATTGGGGATGCCATAGTCTCACTGGCTCCAGACGGTTGTGAGCAGTTGGGAGTCTTGAGCGGTATTCACCATAAAATATTAAATAAATAAATTAGTTTACGATGGGAATGACATTTGCAAGTTTATAATAACTGCATTGATCTAGAAATTTCACCACAACTCTAATCGAATTTCATAATTTCCAGAGCTCACCGTTCCATGCATTTTACTGCTTCATACTATCAAACTTTCTGCTTTCAGTTCAGATCAGTGTACATTAAATATTTCTCAACAAATTTTGTTGAAAGCAATTGTCTTAAGCGCTGACTCAAACCTCAGTGATCGGATCGTGTGAAAAATGTTTTAGCATTATAATGATACCAACACCTGATAATATTAAAATATAATTAACGGTTTTTGATATTACCATTTTTGTAAAATAATTATTGAAACTGTTTTAATATAGGTAATAAAATCTACGTGTTCTTATTGTGACAATGTTAATATATTGAATAACACGTGATTCGCCTTGTCATTACTTTTTGGGAGTTAACACGTGTAAAGCAGTTTGCTATATCATTATGAACTGAAAAATAAACGTTGGTTGTCTCCAAAGAAAGACTGATCAAATACAAAATTCATTGTTAATATTCATATCTCCATCGCAATATTTTAGGGTGAAAGTGTTGAAAATGTTTTCTACGATTTGTCAAAGGAGTGTGGAAATTTGAATCCTTTGATAAATTATCATATTTAAGTTATGTAAAGGCATTATTAGATTCGTATTTTTATTTGTTATAATTTCTTCAGCTCGTTTTATTTAATTGTGTATAAAGGAAGAAACTGGAACCAGTCTTCATTTGATTTTGATAATATAAAGAATATCTTATTTATTACCATATTATTAGCTTGTATACCCGAATACAGTAATACACTCATATTTGCAGGTGGCCTAAAAATAACTAACGAACGAATGAAAAAAATGTATCTTAAGATTTATTTTAAAACCAAAATTTCAAAGGCAGTGACACCCCCAGCTGTATAGATCAGATTGTAGAACTGTATATTGTAAATTCTATACTACTGAGTTCACCTAAGATTTCAAAACTTCTTTGTCTTATGAAACAATTGAAAATTTTAAAATAAACCATATAGCATAGGTATTGTGCTATTTTTTTACAGTTAAATTATCTTCCGAACAGACCTAAGAATATGCGATCTGAAAAAAAAATCGTTAATCTCTAATATACGGACAGAACAATCGTTTCAAAATTATTAAATTCTACAGCCCAATTTTCCAGATTTTTAAATAACAAAAAATATGTAACTTTTTAAAAATAAAACAGTTCATTTGTATTCCACCAATTAAATGTTTACTAATGCCTATCAGGTTTCGCTACTACTGTAGTTCCATCAGAGAAATATAACATAACTTTATCATTATTACAATTGGTTTCGGTGTGTTTATTTCATAATAATTTCAATTACGTTTAACGAAAACTTTAAAAGACGAAAAACCGTAAAAATTACAACTCAAAAAAACAAACTACTAATCAACAGTAAAAAAATGCTGGCATGCTTAGGTACTGTTAAAAAATCACACCAATTATTGCCGCCATGTTTTCCTCAAATTGAACGTCGGAATTTTTATTTCCTACGACACAATCATCATTTGCGTTAAACAAGACAACTTTACATTTGAGGCAACAGAGCCACGTTCATTACGAGAAAATAGGGGTAATTATGGCCGGAATGAGGGGCAACTGACCTGATGAAACGTAGGGATACCATTTTAAATTAAGACTTAAGACTTTAAATATTTTATACGCGATAAAGCACTAGAAGATGGCAGCAAAGAATTAAAATCGTTACAGCAAGAATGAGAGAAGATTAACAAAAAGAGGGTGGGGAGTTATAAATTGGTGAAAGAAGTGGCCACAGCTTCCCCTGTCTACTCTTCATTATTTTCACCCTTTACTCGCATAAAATGGAAATCCCACAAATATTTTTAAACCTATTAGAAATTTTTTCTTTCTTGGAATCATTCAACTGTTTTTTTATAAGAAAATCAATTATCTAGTTCATTGAAAATACAATAACATATTGCCCAAATTTTACAAAGAATACCAAATGTTACCAAGAATACCCGTTTGAGACGTGGAGCGCTTTGAAGCTGCAGACACGTATTTACATAAGCTCTTAGTTTTTATACAAAAGAAGGGGTAGTTTTTGTACTAGGTTTCCTAAAATTTGCACTAGTAAGGGAATTGACCCAATTGTTGTATTTTTTATATTTAAATAGTTGTATAGTGTTAATATCAATAGTTATGACCATTTCAAATCAAAGTTTTATTTCAAAAACGTGTGTACATTTAACAGAAATAGTGAGTGACCAGTGAACTGTGGGGATGGTAAACATTTCACAGATGCATGCCACATGTTTATCTGACGGGATGGAACGATGACCGCAAGAAAGGTTACTTTTATGTTTTGTATAATCTTCGAAATGGGCTGTGAGGGTCATAAATCATGCTAAAATACACTTTGAACGAATTGCATGCTTTGCGACCCTTACTAGTAATAAACAATAAAAGTGATAATGACAATATCGATCGTGTACTACTTCCCCGACGCAATGCAAGAAAACGAGGGTGTAGGGCTGGAAGGAAGGTCAAGCTAGCCAAAAACCTGCGGTTAGCACAAATCAGGAATGTTCGTTCCCCTAAATGTTTGTCCGTTGCTGCCTGGAATGCTAGATCTATAGCGAATAAGCATGATGACATTGTGGATTTTATGAGTGCGAAGAGTCTTCATATTTTGGCGTTATCTGAGACATGGCACGAAAACGGAGAATCCCAGTCAATAAAAAAAATCTACGATCCAGCGGTTTCTCCGTATACGAAGCGGCGAGGCCAATCACATCAGACACAAGCAACATCAATTTCACAAATCATGGAGGAGTTGCAATTGTAGCACAAAAGGGTCTTCGCTTGGACACTATAGGGGTTCGTCAGGTGTACAAAACTTTCGAGTTTGTCGGTTGCAAGGCTTCAGCCAATGGTGCTTCCCTCGTGATAATCTCCATCTACCGCCCTGGGTCGTGCGCAAAGAATGTAAATTTTTTCTGTGAATTTAGATCTCTCCTAGAATGTATCTCCAACTACAACTGTGAAATTATCATTCTGGGAGACATCAATATTCACCTGGAAAGGGAGACAGATCCTCTTTCAATAAAATTTACTAAAATTCTACGTGATTTCGGTTGCGAGCAGTGGGTGAACTCTGCTACTCACGACGCAGGCGGTACACTGGACATCGTCATCTCACGAGTTAGTTTTTCCCCGATTAGCACAGACGTTATTGATATTGGACTCTCGGATCATCGCCTCCTCATTTCCGTGTTCGCTTTTAATCCTCCAAAATTGGAGTTCAGATGCATTGAATCTAGAAATTGGAGAACATTCGACCTTGAGGCATTTTGCGTGGAACTAAAAGGATCGCGTCTCTGTAATAAGGACGATTTAGGCGAAATCCAGTTAGACGACCTCGTGAGACTTTATAACACAACGCTACTGTCGATGCTTAAAAAACATGCTCCTTCTACGGAGAAGATCTGCCGCATTAGGAAATGCAGCAAATGGTTCGATGCCGAATGTCTCGCGAAGAAGAGGGAAATGCGCAAACTAGAGCGAACATATAGGAAGAAGCCGACAAGTGTTAATCGTCAATTATGGATTGCCCAACAAAAATATATAGAGACGAAGTTTCTGGAAAAAGTCCAACTTTTGGTGTGACCAAATTGATGAACAGAAGGACCCGCGAAAGCTGTGGCAGCACTTGAAAACCTTATGTGGAGATACTAGTATTCCGACTGTATCTTCTCTTGAAGCGACTTCTCTAGCAGCCTTCTTTAGCAGCAAAGTGCAAAATATCAGAGCCCTCAGTGGAGCAGGGTCACCTTCCGTAACGGCACCAAGGCCACTGTCTGGAGAATTTACTGCATTTTCAAACATTACGGTGGAAGATATAACACGGGCTGTAATATCTTGCCCGAATAAGCAATGTGCTCAAGATCCTCTGCCAACATGGCTTTTAAAAAAGTGTCTTCCAGATTTAGCGCCTGTGATTACCATCATTGTCCAGAAGTCACTAAAAAATTCACTTGTACCGGGCATACTTAAAAATCACTAATAACTCCTATCTTAAAAAAAACAAAATGTTGATGCTGACAATGCGGATAACTACAGGCCTATATCCAACTTACCGTTTTTAGCGAAATTGCTAGAGAAAATCGTTGCTAAGCAGTTGGTGGCGTATTTGAACTCTGCTGGTTTGTTTGCGAAAAATCAATCGGCATACAGACAGTTTCATTCAACAGAGACTGTCCTTTTTTGCGGGTCATTTCAGATCTGATTGTTGGCATGGAAACCGGTAAATTAGGGTTGGTGTCTATCCTTGACATGAGTGCGGCTTTCGATACGGTGGATCACAGCATCCTTCTAAATGTGCTTGATACCGAATTTGGCGTTCGGGGTGAGGTATTCCAATGGATGAAATCTTACCTGTCTGGATGAGTAGGCTCAGTAACTTTCAATAAATTTACTTCACCTGAAACTCCAATTGAATTTGGAGTTCCCCAAGGTTCCGTCTTAGGTCCCATTCTCTTCATTCTGTATACGAATCGTCTTGAACACCTCATTCACTCGGCTGGATTTGAATCACAAAGCTATGCAGACGATCGTATAATTTTCAAGTTTTGCTCTCCGGATGAAAAAGACATTCTAAAAAATGAGGTAGTTGACTTTATTGATACAGTTTCAAGTTGGATGTCTGTAAATAAACTCAAACTTAACCCGACCAAAACAGAATTTATCTGGATAGTTTCTCCCGGAAGGCAGGCCCTTCTTGACTCCAGTCCGATACAAATACAGGGTACCGATATCATTCCTTCCAAATATATCAAATTTCTCGGTTTCATAATTGACAATTGTCTATCTCTTGAGTCGCAAATCTCAAAGGCTGTGAGTTCTGGATTTTTCCATCTAAGGCAGATTAAATCAATCAGAAGATGCCTTCCTTCTGATGCGGCTAAATCACTTATAAATTCCTTTGTCGTCTCACGTATGGACTATTGTAATAGTGTATATGCTGGCCTCCCTCAGAAACAACTCAACAGAATACAGTCCGTCTTCAATGCAGCGGCGAGAATGATATATAGTGAGTCCAAATATTGTCACATTACTCCACTTCTGAATCGTCTTCATTGGCTTCGATACCCTGAAAGAATAGAGTTTAAGATTTGCCTTACAATTTTTAAAGCACTGCAGGGAATGACACCAGCCTATATATCGGAACTGTGTGTCCGACAAGCCTTAAATAGTAGACAACTTACTTTGAGGTCAGCAAACGTAGATACTGCTGTTCGATTAATTGAACCATCTCGATCAAATAAACCTGTTTACTATGATCGCGCTTTTGGTGTATCTGGTCCAGTTATCTGGAATAAGCTTCCCACAAAACTTGCCAACATACAGAACCTAGCAGAGTTCAAACGAGTCTTAAAAACCAAATTGTTTAAAAAATCCCACATACAAAACGTAACTTATTAAAATTTAATTTCTTAGAAAACGTCCCTAATTTGCTTTGTTTCGGTATTCTCCTTTCTTCTATCATTATAACTCAATGTCCTCACTATCTACTGAAAACCATATACTCATTGTCATGAAATATTCATTTTCTTTTTTGTTACTTGCTATATTTACACTGTTTGCATTTTTATAATCGTTTACTTATAATACCTGAATATTAATGTTTTAAGTGCCAACATATTAACTGTCCTCAATCATATTTTCCTTTTCTTTGATTTGACAAATGTGTTTAAATGAATTCATATGTTTCATCTAAATTTTTATACCCTTAGCTCCTGGTAAATTGTTTTTTAATCTGTTGATGTACACATACACTGTTATACCCATATCTGAACCTTTTCTCTCGTGATTTATGATAACGATCATTATTTTAGATAGTTTTAATTTGTATACATATTATGTATTATTTTCTCCTTGTTAGTTAATCTTATTAGCATAATTAATTTAGCATAAAGCGCACTTGAGGTGAAATATCACAAAACTGCGCTATATAAGTTCACTGTTATTATTATATTATATTATTATTAAATGTTGATATCGTTAAGCAGATTTTTCTTCCTAATTGAAAGTGAATTTATGGTATTTATACTTTTTTATATCGGAATGGACGCTTATTGCGTAAATAAAATTTGCGGAGTAAAATTAAAATTAACAGTTTCAAAATTAGAAATAAGAAATAAACATTTTAATATGTATGTATCTGAAAAAAAATGGTGAAAAAAGTGGCCACAGCTGCCGAAAAAGTGAGTTAAATAGTCGAGCTGGGTTATATTGAAAGTTTTGATTTACTTATATAAAAACATTTAAGTCATGACAGATTTGTTAGGTATTTTATCCACTCTGCCTCTGGCTATAAATAAATTGCATAATGTTTAGCTAGTTATATATCTATAAATGCGTAAAACAAGCATGACTCATTTGAACACGAGTGTTAAAGGGTACCGAGTACCCACCATAAGATTCGAAATCGATCCTAAGTCTTGCTGCTAATCGAGCATAATACTAACTAGGATATTAACTGACTACCTCACACCTTTACTGGTACTAACTAGTAGTTATTATTTTCAACTAAAACCAATACAAACCATAGAGAAAATGTTTTTCTCTGTACCAGCGTATAACCTACAAAACGTGATTAAATTAACTCAAGTTTAGTTTTCAATGTCTACAACCCCCACTTATTTTTTTTCGTAGTTCCAAACAATAATTCCAGCTAAGTAAGGTTATCCGATTGCCAAGACTAAACGGCAAACTGGGAAATATTTCTGGTTTTATCAAGTCTCTAAAGTTTTCCATTTATTCGGGGATTCCATTCTTAAGCGCTTATAGACTTTAAGTGGGAAATATTATTTTAGAGGCGGTATTCCGTACAAAAGACCCCCGGATGAGCCTTATAGGGGGGTGGGGTGAGGAAATGAGAAACAGGGCATGTCTTTGACCGTTCCCGACAGATGGTGCTAGGCATCAGTGAAAAATTCTCACGAATTATTAAGGGTGCAAAGTAGAGAATTGTTTGATTTGAGACGATTTATCTGCTCGCATTTAGATCAAATTTACGACCAAAGTTCAAATATTCAACGCACGAACAGCTTAATCCAATTACACACTTTAATGAACTCTGAGAAGGGGGCTTAAAGCAGCAGAGCTTAAAGGGAGATAACAATCATTCGAAAGAAAAAAACTTCAGAAAAGAGCAAAATATTTGCAAATAATAAAAAAACTGAAGGTTTTTTTTAAAAGACGCCAGAATTCCAAGAAATTTCATACTGCGCCTCTATTTTCAGTTTCACTACTGCCTAGTTCCTGAACATGATGTAATCAGTCTAATTAGTATGAGTGAAAGCCTATTTTATGAGTAGGTAATTCAATACCCTTGTCCTTAATTTGTTGCGTACATCTACGAAGAATAATAAACTTGCTTGTTCTATAGATACTTAATAATTACTTGAAAAAACTTCCTGGTGGGAAAACAGGGAACATTTTTAATTGGACGTTACGTCAATTGATCAGAAATAAATCTAACAAAAAATCTAATTAATGAACCCATGCAAAATAATATATATACGAGTATATATATATATATGATTAAGAGAAAATTGTTCTACATATATATATATATATATATATATATATATATATATATATATATATATATATATATATATATATATATATATATATTGGTTTAACTTTGATTGTTGAGATGATTTTTTTTTTAATTCACCTCACAATATTTGATCAAAATAAAACTTATCACAATGGCAATCAAAGTTTAATTTTATTTTACTTAGGGCCTTCTCATAGTTTTGTCGAAAACATTTTTTTGTTGATTAATTAACTTTTTAACATTAATCACTATATCATAAATAAGTGTAAGTACCTAATCATAGTGAAAATTAGAGATGAACAACAAATTTTAGATTAATGTTTTTGATCTACTAATGACTTGTTTTTGAATAACAGAATGCCGGATTTCAAGTATTTAAAATATATAAATATATACTCTTTTCAAACGTATTTAATTTAAGCCTGTATCTAAATTATGAGACTTGTAACGTCTCACGTAGCGTCTCTTTTTAAACTTAATAGAGCGGAAAGTCATTTATCTCGGATTATGTAGGAATGAATTTACATTGATTAAACAAAACATTAATAAAACCTTTTCCAAAATACATTTCGAAACCAATCCGCACCGCCGAACATGAGCCACGAGCCTGAGTTAAGTGATTAAAGAGTACTGTAGAGCGCGTTCAAACCAAAATAAATATTTGGTAATAATAAATACGGTTGGATTTTTATTTTATTTTCAATCTTTAAAAAATCAATCTCGATCAACATTTTTATATGATACCGCACATGAATTGTTATCCCCAGAAGCTAGTGGAACCATGATATTAGAAAAGTGGTCAGAGAATTTATTAATGTCTTGGTGTTAAATTAATACAAATTCATTTGGCTCATCCATTCATTACTAAGCGCTCTGGGTAAAAAACAGCACTATAAAAATGATCCAAATATTATTGTTATCGTCGACTTTTTTTTCCTGTGGGGCTGAAAAGGTTAAAGAAGAGGTGAAGAAATCATGAGATGACTTTTAGAAGTGCTTAAATATTTAGATCTTATCACATAACACATCGATTGGCTATTTTAAGTTAGGTTTCAATTCTTACTGATGGTCTTTCATCAAGACGGTACTGGGAGTATATTTTAATATTAAACTAGGCGCAAAAATAAACTTTATTATCTAATTCAATATGTAACAATTCCATGAGTAATTTTTTATATTGCCCTTGCCGTGGTTTGACCCTGAAAACTTTGGGTGCAAACTCAAGATGCTTATTGCTCTACCACAGTAGGCAATTCTATGAAATAGTCAAAGTAACACACAAAAACACTATATAATTGCTATCCCCGCTCTTTAAATTTACCTGTTAATAAT
The DNA here is from genome assembly GCA_022651775.1 of Drusus annulatus. Taxonomy (NCBI): domain Eukaryota; kingdom Metazoa; phylum Arthropoda; class Insecta; order Trichoptera; family Limnephilidae; genus Drusus; species Drusus annulatus. Next base: position 465,078 of record JAGWCC010000276.1, read on the forward strand.
TTAGGTGAGCAGTTTTACTTCGATAGAGCGCGAGGCATTTGAAAACAGTTGAAAGGCTAGCAGGCAGTGGAACCGAGCCATGGCCCAGCCACTGAAAGGAAAGCCCGCTACTGTACCCTGCTGAAAGCCTTCGAGGCTTGAGAGCTGATGCTATCTGAAAGTCATTTCGTGAAACATCTCGCTGACCGAGACTTCACAGAACTTACTCGGGAGGCTCTGTGAACCAAAAGAGTCAGAAAATATTTCACAGGAGAGCTTGTTGCTTATGTGATTTTGGGTGAAATTTGAATTATGAAATAGAAAATCTGTTAAAAAAGAGTAATAACTCTTAAAATGTTAATTAAACCACGTGAACTGAAATACTTTTATATTTTTTTCTTACTCATTTGATTTAGAAGTAATTTTTTTTTTTAATAATTAAAAAGTTGTCTGTGTCATATCTAAAGGAGTAAAAGTACTACACGGTAAGCTCTGGCATTGTAAAATTTTAAGGTTTTTTCGGTTTAAAATTTTTAGGTCAGAAATTTGCCGAGACATAAGTTTTGGTGCTATTTCATTGCGCTTTGACAGAAACACACCAACGCTGAAAAAATTCATAAGAACAAAAAAGAAATTTTTTTACTACTTAAAAGACCTGTAGGGAAGCACAATAATCTTGAAAATTGTGAATCTTACAAATACAGCAGAAATCTGTTTTCTGAAGCAGTGAAGATTCTCAAACGGTGATCTTCAGGGTCATTTTTTTCCTAGCTGGATTTCGTGGGTCAACGCTACTATTTTTAGCTGGCAATATCATGAGGCTATGCTAGCAGTGAAATATTCATTGAACTGTATTAAATAAGACAATATGCCAGTTTGCTCCATATTTTTCACTTTTCATGATAAGCTATTTTTGAAATACATATTGAAATTTACTCGGAGCCAAATAAATATCAAAATTGACTGCGTGCTTAGAATTTTTAATAACACGTGGCAAATGCTTATTTGAACAAGTCAATAAAAAATGTTGGTTGTTTGTTTTGGTTCAGCATTTTTCTTGCTTATTAAGGATTTTTCATACAACAATTATCAGTAAAATTATATAGAAGGGACGTGATTTATTTTTTTAAACGTATGTCTCTGGCAAAACCAGATAATGAAACAAAAAATCATAAAAAAAAAAATAATATTTATGTTTCCAATATTGACACTTTTATTGAAAAAAATGTTGTTGCATATTGATACCGTCTAAAAAAACAGTTCAAATGCTCGGAAGAACGTATAAAAAGGTTTTATTTTCGTGTTATAACTATGAAACAGCTTAATTATGGCAACATTTTCCAGAAAATATGAAATTCGTGCGAAGTACGAAGTAAATACGAAGTAAGTACGAAGTAAGTACGAAGTAAGTACGATGTAAGTACGAAGTAAGTACGAAGTGCGAAAACAAATTGTTTCAATTGAAAAAACCGATCTCCACATTGGATGGGCAAAAATACTCAACAAATCCATACAATAATTGCTTTGGAACATTTTCGACCAAATTGTCAATTTTCTCTTTTGAAAACGGCAGGAAGTGTTTTTTTCAAACCATTGAAATTCGTTCGTTATCGTGGGCACTTTTTTTATTCAACCTATACTAAACAGAGTGCCTTCTGAGTTTCAAATCCCTGCAACCTTGGGGTCACGTGCCACGAATGTGTGTCAGCCCAACAATTTGGTTATTTTGTATGTTGTGAGAAAAAACCAGCTCCTCTCTCCTCAGTGAAGCTTTGGCTGGCTCCCGAAGTTGTCGCTTTATTTCTTCGATGTTATCCAGCTTTACAATCATTGTTTCTATACTACGAGTTTAGTTAAGGCGCTTATGAAATATTTATCGTTTTCCGACTGATTATGACTTTACATGGTATATTTATCTTGTATAAAATTATAAGACCACCGTTTTAAGGCTGGCATACCCAACATAAAGCGGAAATCTGTTTTTAAAAGTAGAAAAACTATCAAACAGTGAGCTCTGACATAATGAAATTTTCCAAGTTTTTCTGTCTGAATTTTTTAGGTTAAAGCAACTTTTATAGACTATTTTCAGTATTATTTGTTGAGTTTTGAAAAATCCGTTTGAAACAAGGTAGGTGCTGATAGTGATAAATTCAATAGCTACTTTTAAAATCATACTTTCAAATATTTATTTCACTGCCAATTACACCTTTGACCTGAATGAAATAAATAGAAACTTTGTAAACTTTAATATACATGTGACTAATATAAAATAAATAAAACTAAAAAAAAACTGACTTTGATTTAATTAATTCGGGTTTCTTTCTTGCAAGCATCAATTTTTATAATAATTTTCAGGAATATAAGAAAATATGAAAGAAAAATATTTATGTAAAGAATCTATTTCGTAGGTGAAACTGGGTTATGGAAATAAATAAATCGTGGAAATCAAAAGCATTTCTAAAATCAGAATGTAATTATTTTGGCAAAACAGACGTATGAAAAAAAGAAATGAGATCTTTTAGACTTCTTCCATGTTTCTTCAATACATTAATCTCAATAATATAGTCTAGGTGTAAAAAGTGTTTACCCTTTTAAAAGGTAACAAATAACTTTTTTCCGATCATTCATACAGTACATTTTACCATAGTCCAAATCAATTGATGGAGAACCCACGTCAGGAGAACCTTAAAAGTTAGTGAAATCTTCCGAAGCTTGTTACCGAGAGAGCACATGAGCACAGGATAGGGGCAGCTATAAATTCCCAACTTTTTCATAAAGAAGTATTCCTGTAGATACCTATTGGGGTACTTACTACGTTAGGCTGGGCTGTCAATAAATGGAGATTTTTTTAGACACTATTTTACAGAGGTCTCAGATGATACGCACAGTTTGACAATGTTAACTATGAAGGCGGAAAAAATAGATACTTAAGTCCCAATGTTTTTTCTTGTTATTCGGCTGTATTAATATTTTCAATTGGATTCTACAAGGTTTTTATAATAAGCAAATGGTAAAACCTATTAAAATTGATTGATTGAACATTATTCTTAAAGGTCAGCACCCAAAAACACATTTTTTTGGCTTTCTACTACAACCAATACTTCAAATTATTTATCTGTAAATTCCATACGGATAGTTAGGCAAATAAATGACCAAGGTTTTTAGTGAATATAATTATTTTACTTTATTCTTTTAAATTTTATATGAAATGTTTATTGGAACTTTGAGTAAAACGTTCAAAAATGCCTTCACTGGTTTTTAAATTGCATCTTTTCCTGAAATTTTAGTAAATTTTTCATAGAATTTAAAATATTACAGCTCAAAAATTGTATTCACTGGAAACATGTTCTGCTATACTATTAACTGCCCATGTGTAAATCATGTGCAGTATTGCTTGTATAAGAATGCTACACAGTGACGTTTAGCGCCATTTTTGGGTGCTGAGCTTAAGGACATGCATGCATGGATTATTTAATGGCATAAATAAAGCCACAGTTTTCAAGATTTATTTTGCACTATTATTTTCAATATCTACAGTGGCAACTCCACCGACTAGAAATTTAAGTGAATCGATCTATACCACTAAATCGATAATATCAACACTGTTAACTTTAATATTCAATAGTATTTTTGGCTGAATATGGGATGGGAAAATGGGTAATTGAAAAAGTTCTATCGATTTCTCCAAAAGTAAGGAAAATTGACCTTACTTCGAGCACACAAGACACGCCCACAATCCACTTCTATTAGTTCATCTCTTCGGTGGTTCTAATAATCTAAACAAATTAAAAACGATAACCAACTAATAAAAGTTGGGGATATGCTAGTTGTGAGGTGAGTATACAGGTTATAAATAGACATCGGATTATATGCAATTGCATAAATGCTTAATGCGTATTTGAGCCTGTTTTCGTTGTTAATACATATGCCTGAGGTCTTGCGGATTACTAGCGTATTAAAACTTTTCCATAATAAGTTAAACACATGATTGAGCTAAGTCAGGGAAGTGAAATCTTCATTAGAGATGGTCAATTTTCCTTTTGCACCCCAATGAAAGAAATACGAAAGTTTGTATTAATTTGTAGCTTTTCAATTAAACATGCATATTTTTAACATTTTAAGTTCATATTTTGGTATTATTTGTGCATATTTCAGCATTGACATGCATTGCATATTTGATCAGTTTTAAATGCATGCAATTTGATGCCTAGTACTAATTCGGAGAAACAAACGAAAAAAAACTATTATTATGAAAACTTTGACCTCAGTACAAGCTCAAAAGTTGTATCGAATATCTTACCGGTATCAGCAAGCATTAGAATGCCCAACTTTTGAGACTACCGACGTATCTCAATATGAAAAAGGTTTGTCAGCCCACCCTAACTGACATGGATAGCAGCTCCACTAGGTCGGGCACATGTCTTATGAAGCGAGGTCCAAAAAAATGCTCATAACTTTTCCTTCAGATTTATTCCCGCATTGAAAGTTGGTGAATTAATTTGCCGGGGGAAGTGAGCCTGGCGAGGGGTCGAAAGAGGGTAGGGCGGGGGCTGACTTCAGACGAAAATTTATTGTTTCTTGAAAAACTAGACTAGATGTCTGTTTTTTGAGGTCCGGAGTTTAAAACTGATTTATTTAGTTGTCTACATATTTCATAATATATGAGCAGAATTTTGTTTTAAACTTTGTGTGATATAAACGTTTAATTAATATAGTTAAGTGAAAACTGTTCCATGCAAACAACAAAAAAATTTTAAGCTTTTTTTGAAATTAATTATTATTCATTTGATCTTGCTTTTACTTTTTACATAAGCATATAAATAAGAAGTTATTTATTTGTAGAAAAAAATTTAAATAATAAGCGTGTGTTATTATATAGAAATAGACATAACCAACTATTCTCTAGTGACATTGTAAATAAATAAATCCTAATGAAGACCAAAATATTTTGACTATAAAGTAGAATATCTATTAGTGTGTGCCACTAAAATTGAACGGGAAGTCTGGCGTCCTAAAATGTGCACATTTTGTCTCGCTGTAATTTCTCGCAACTATGTTGTGCTTGCAATATATTTTCCATCATGAGCGATTGTGCTTCAAATTATTAAACAAACGGTAAAAAAGAAAAAAACCCATTATTTGCTGTACTACTGAAGGTCGGATAAAGGCGGTTAGTAACAATTGCATTTATATAAAAGCTCTTGTTTTTTACAATATTTTTGAAGTGGAACTCATCACCTGTTTATTGTTTATTTATTAAAATGATAATATTATACAAAAAAATAAATTATAAGGTGTTAAAAAAACCTCATTCCGGGAAAGACAAAATTGAACAACAAAAAGGAATAATATTTCCACGAAGGCAGACAATTTAAAAAAAAGAGCAAGTACAAAATAAAGGGATAAAAACCATAAAATACATCAAAAGAAGACTCATAAGAGTAGAGATCAATTAAACATCATAAATACATTTAAAAAAATACTCTCACACATAAAGGTTTTACAGAAAAGAAAAAACAATATACTAATGTAACTACATACAACTTAGTATTTATATCTATTATTTTATTTTGATTTAGATATACGAGTATATCCCGTTAATTATTATTACAAATAAAATAGAACAAAACATTTCTGTCGTAACTGGAGCATCGGAAAGCGGAAAGTTTTCCCGTGCATCTGCAATACTTCCTGATTCATTATTTATCTCTCACTCAAAGGGAGGTATTTGCAAGTTTTAACTTGTAATAAATTTAACTAAAAGACAAATATATGGAGAAAATACATTTACTCGGATATGGCATACCTTGGAAACAGAGGAAGTATAATCATAGCATCTGCAAAGAAAGGCTTTCTACCGCTGGAGTCATTCAACCTTCAATCCCTACGAGTATAGTGGCATTTAATAATAATAGACGATTTAAAGAAACAAAATGCATATAATAGTTTACTTAAATAACTCTAATGCCTGATCTACCCTCGGAGAAACTACCCGTAGTAAGGCAAGCGCGATGGTTTCTTCTCACCTGCGCTCCGTTCCGTATCCGTGTTTTGTTCCCGAATCAAAAGACGTAAGGCAAACCGAAGAAGAGTCGGATTTAGTCACTAAACAACCAATAAAAATTCAAGCAACAACTGCGCCATACGAGAGTGTTGATAGTAATAGGGCAAGGTTGACTCTAGAAAGATCTCACTGAGAGTCTCTGAAAGTAAAGAGAAGCAATCATTAACCACCACTAGACGTAGTTCTGCAAACCGGATCCAATCCACAAAAAGTTCAAAAATGAGGGAAATATGCCATTGCGAAGAGATTTTTTTTTTACATCTTCTACAAATTAGATCGCGGCTGTACGGTATCTTGGTACAAAACTTATGCTGTGTGAAATGATGCTGAGATATGTTAGCGGGCTTACAAATAAGATTCAAGAAGTATTAGTCTGGTTTCAAAAATAATCAAAGAGGTCATGTGGGGTCCAAAGCACGTGGATTTTTTATTGCGTTATCTTCTACTAAGTAACAAACATAAGGTCAATCAAATAATTACACATTCATTTTCCTTAAAATTGAATTATCTCAAAACTATGCTCGTGTCGTTTGGATCCATTTCGCAGAACTATGGCCCACAAAAAAATGTCTAAACATCAGCAATAAAGTGTACGCCAACATCAATGACTGGTGTAACAGTGACGGCATCATGTACAGTTATTATTTAATTTCTTTGCGCGGTGTTAGCGTATATTTATAATAATGATGGGATTAGATTAGATAGTATTATAAGAACGTTACAAGAATCAGCCAGCCACCCCGCTCAAAGGCAAATACCGCGCCATGTTTGAGGCTTCGTCGTAATGATTTCAACCCGAAACCAAATATTAGCGGTACAATAATAATGGGGAAGTAGTACGGCAATAAACACGATTTGAACATTCCGTCATAGCGAGCGGAGTTTAGCCCGACCGCTCGACCCCTCTGGCTCAGCTCCTAGGCAACTTGTGACCTACTTAAGTCGTTAGTTCCGTACAATACAGCCCCGAAGTTTGGAGCTTCAGACAAACTTACCTTTCACAATTTTTCCCGTTTATTTATGTAGCTCCAACTTAATAAGTTGAATCGCCTGAGAGTAACATAACGTGTTGAATAAATTTTCATCGGAAAATATTTCCGATTCAAGTTTCCAACTTTGCAATAGTTGAACAGAGTTACGAAAGCAGTGTTCCGCTGGTGGCTTATTGACTTTGTATGTAATATCATGCAAATTATTTCATGTGCTGTTTCGAACTAAAAGTTGGCGCACGTACTTGCAGATATTATGGTTTTGGAATCATGGTAATTGAATCACTTTCATAGAGAATTTTCGCTGCTTAGATATTGGTACACTACAATTTGTCTGCGTATTTTACTATAATGTATTTAGCTGCACGGAATGTAGATACGAAAAGGCTATAATATCATATGTATGCAATCAATATTAATTTAATGTAATCAAACAAAAACAATGTATGGAATACATATGTTTACTACTCATTCTTACTTTTCGTATGAGCAAATAATTCTCACTTGTATCACTGTTGAATGTGCCTTTGTATGTAAAAACCCGCTTGGGCGTATATAATTAAACAATTTATGTTTATTTTCTTAGAGGAGAATGGTTTAATTAAAAGGCTTGTATTTGTTAACATCCAACAGCATCTACGTATATTTATAGTGTATCTGTTATAATTACAAATATGAATATTGTTGATGTTGTTATTTTAATGAAATGTTCAGACCGCTGGTTTTGAAAATAATGACGCCAACACAAACGGGCTCTTCCTAAAACAGTATATGTGCAAATCTTCTTTGGTGAAGCGAACGTGTCATAAAATTTGTTCAATTCAGTTAGTATTAACATATTTATTTCATGTTTACTGGGTCCAGACTTGGGTTTAAAAGTGTATTGTTTATAAATCTATGTTTCTTTTCTGTTATCTATAATAAACCACATTTTTAAACCTCCGTGAACTGTTTGGTTTCGGTTTTCCCCTTGCCGTACTTTTGTGTGATGTCCTAATTGCCTACTCAGAAGCATATTATGATTATTGTTGTACCTAAATTGTTTCTTATTTTGTAATTGTTCTTTTATCTTCCTCTTTTATTTATTTGTTCTTTTCCAACTGTTCTATGTTATTTTCCAACTTCTAAGTTTATAAACATTGATAGTTACTTTCTGTAAAATGAATAGTTTTAAATCATGGTTTACATTTATGTACCGTTCCTTTGGGGTAAAAAAAATCTCACTTTTTCGCTTTGATTAAATATATGTTTGATAATTCAAATAATATTTTGCAAAACAAATCAACTTTTTCTACATTTTCAACTGAATATACATTTGTTTTAAAACGTATCTTCAAGGAAAAGATTTATTAATATCAGAGAAGCGTACTGAAGAACTTATCTGGCTCCTCTATAAATTTCGCAAAAATGAGATACGTTTCTTTGACCGTAAGGAGCTTTACATATATGTTACGTGTTATTATCTTATTTTTATTTTACGTGAAATTATTTAGTGTAAAGCGCATTTGAGGTAAACTATCACAAAGCTGCGCTGTATAAATTCACTGTTATTATTTTGATATAGTGAGAATACAAAAGTATTACCATATGTTGAAAGACGGCAGGTAGATGTACAAAAATAGTTCTCTTTTAAAATGGTTTCTGAAACCGGAATATTTTTTTCTTGGAAAAGAGAAACAGAGGTCTCCTGCACATGAAATGGGCTAAGGACTTGAAAGGAGCTGCCAGCTTGGAATAGGTGAGCGTTTCCGAGAATCGGTATATCTGAAAAATGTATCCAAAAATGAATGCCAGAAAGCTCAAAAAGAAATTAAAAATTAAGCTAACAACATACCTACCGAGAGAATAATACATATTTAAAGAAAAGTTGCAATATCCAACAGAGAAGATTAATATATATGCTGCAGTTGATTGTAGCTGTGCTGCAATTGTGGGCGCTCTGAGGTCTGGGTGTTGGGATGTTAATTATTAAGATTGATTCGCTTTACAAATATGTTAATATAAAGTGAGGGGATTTAGAAGCAAAGGCAGCAATCTCCTTCATTTTAAATTATTTCTTGGAAAGTTGATTTAACGTTTAATGCACTTTTTTTTTTGTGAATATGTTGATAAATTTAGAGATAATTGTTTCAAATTGTTTCTAGTTTAATGTGCACTAACATTTTAGTACACTTCATTCACCATTTTTTTATAATATTCATTCAAAAGTTGACAATGCTACAGAACCATATTTGGAGATTGCGGCCTTTGCTTCTAAGTCCCTCAAGTGTATTTATAAATAATTTTGGTACTTTACCAGACATCTCAAGATACACTTTAAAACCCACATATTGTGAGCAACATATTCACCCTTATCGGTCTGGTATACCAACGAACTTGTACTTCGCGTCATAAATACATACATATTAAAAGACATTGTACTTTACGTGAGTACGTTACAGACTAACGCCAAATAAGACAGGCGGTGACATAAGCTCCCGCCGCACCCGCTAGAGCTACAGCAATGTTAGGATCAACCATCGAAATGATAAACCAATAGAAGTGTCTTGTAGGCGTGTTGTGTGCCCGAAATAAGTTCAATTTTTTCTCACTTCTGGTGAAATCAAACATAAAAAAAACGATGTTGTTTCATGAACAGGAAATTCATTTATTTGACCTAGGAGTCGAAACGTCTTATTTTATTTACTAACCACCTAATCATCAGGTCGTTACAGAACTCTGTCTTGGCAAATACTTCTTACTCTATTCACATTCATACATCGTCTCACGTTGTAACCCACAACACAAACAGACGTATCTCAAAAACCTTGAAAATGATATAAGTACCAAAATGATTCAATACTCATTCTTTATACTGTCACAAACAGGCACATCTCTAAAATTTCAGAACCTTGTTTTGTATTTCGACCCTAAATACAGATTTAATTATGAATGTAAGTACGCAATTATAGTGTCTTGGTAATTGAAATAGAGGTTATGAGAACAGCTTGCGATATATAATAGTTGTGAACGATGAATACTTGGAGCAAGTGGATGAATTTTAAGGAAATATGTTCACGAGAGACGAAAATACCGATAAGGACATTTAAAGAAGGGAGAAGCCATTAGTTTTCTTTCAAATCTGTACAGATCACACTTCTGGGGATTTTCCGTTCAGTGGTATCGACACTTGCGACAAGTGGCTGCGGTTGCCGTGCAGGGATAACGGTCTACGGCCATAAAGCCTGTTATATGAGGAGTTTAATGACCACACCTTAAACAGCGCGCGGCCCCCGCCTTTGGCGCCGGGTGGAGCCGGGAGTCGTGTTCCGGCCCACCGCGGCGCCTGTTCCCCCTGAGATATTAGGGATGGGGACATTACTGTCGAACTAACCCTACGTAAATACTACCGCTGTGGAAGTGCGGCCAAATGTATTCACTTATATACAGAGTGACTTGAATTTGATAGGATTTTTTCAACAATATAATGAAGGAGACAAAAGGCAAAAAATATGAACACAGTGTATTTTTTTTGTATTTATGAATTGATGGTGAACGGTTAAGAATGTATCAAATTTGCATCCAGAATTGGCTACATAACGAAATATTCCATTCGCACTGCTGCAGATATTTGAAGTCAAGGGCGGGGGCTTGAGGCAGTTCGGATCGACTGAGCAGTGTTTTTTTTATCAAATAGGACGTGTTTTTTTAATAATTCTGCAATACACTTATTTTGCGTTTGCTGATGCAAGGCAGAAATAAAAAGGCGAAGAGTTCCATTTACAAGTTGAACAAAAAATATTTATTTATTTATTTTATTTTACTAACGCCTTAAAGGTTTTTACATAAAACACATTTTAGTTAAATAAAGGAGTACAATAAATGGGTAGAATATAAAATTAAAGGAATTAAAGGTTTTTAAAAAAAGTTAGTATGCAAAACGGAAGTATATAAATATGGGTTTTACAATTTATTATCATAGTATATTTCACAAAATAGTGTAATACGTATATGAAATAAACAACAGACATGTTCACCATCAGGTTAACTAAGACAAAATTAACAACAGACATGTTCACCATCAGGTTAACCAAGACAAAAACAACCAACATGTCCACGATCAGGTCCACTAAGACAAAATAAACAACAAACATGTTCACGATCAGATCCACTAAAACAAAATAATCAACAGACATGTTCACCATCAGGTTCACTAAAACAAAATAAATAACAGACACGTTAACGATCAGGTCAACCAAGACAAAATAAACGACAAACATGTTCACGATCAGGTCAACCAAGACAAAATAAACAACAAACATGTTCACGATCAGGTCAACTTAGACAAAATAAACAACAGACATGTTCACCATTAGGTTCACTAAAACAAAATTAACAACAGATATGTTCACGGTCAGGTCAACCAAGACAAAATAAACAACAAATATGTTCACGATCAGGTCCACTAAGACAAAATAAACAGCAGACATGTTCACAATCAGATCCACTAAAACAAAATATACAACAGACATGTTCACGATCAGGTCCACTAAGACAAAATAAACAACAGACATGTTCACGATCAGGTCAACTAAGACATAATATAAATGCCCTTTTGAAAACGATGATGGAAATTTTTGTTTCAGATGTGAAGTAGAACAGCATTATTTATACAAGATTTGGTAGTCAAAGTCAGACTCTCAACAATGAGACTAATTTACTGGGAATATCGTCCGAGGGAAACGACGGTCTCAAAAACTTGTGGTCGTCGGTTTTGCGAAAGGCAGAGGAAGATGTAGATCTACAAACTGATGGACCGACCAGGTCGAAACCGCAACAGACGCCTCTGCGGCTTCAGAACTCCAAGCCGCAACGTGCCTGGAGATATGTACGAACCTCCTGAAGACAGTGAACAAATGATGGTCGCGATTTTCAGTCATAAGGCAACTACGTGGATGAACGTATTTGCAAACCAAGTCGATTAGTTTAAATTCAAATAGAATGTGTGTTGAACGAGTAGCTTATCAATATGGCGAAATGAATCTTATTTTAATTCAGTACATCTACACTGAATGCAAAAATACATTCGTAATGGTGTTGTAATTTGTGATTTGATCCATTATTAAATACACTTTTACATTCCAAGTGAGATTAATGTTTTAAATTTCATCAAACTTGGGCGGAAAATATCTATCACCGGGACAATTCGGTTCGATAAAGGAAAATTAGCTGCACAACGTGGAAAAATGAATTTCTCACGTTTTCATGGCGTTGTGATATCTCAAAAACCTAAAAACGTCACTTGCAATTTTACGAACTTTCTCGTACAATGTAAAAAGTAAAATGTATTTATTTATGTACACCGCGTATAACATAACCGTTCCTTTTTAGGGTAGATAAAATACTGTCTGTTTTATCTTATTTAGTTTACGATCAATATCTCTTACGAGAGCTGTGGTCATTTTTGTATGTGAATTTTAAATGAAAAATTGACATGTACATAGCCTGTTCAAAAGAAAAGGTAAATTTTGAATTTTCGCGGGCTGTGTACATTCGATTATCATTTTTTTTTTTCGTTATGTTGATTCACATATGTTTATCATATGTTAGCATTATCAGGTTTGTTTTTGACAACTGGAAAGGTTAGTCACGTTTTTGTGTGTTCTTTGATTTTTTACTTTTGAAAAAAATAGATCATAGAATAAAATCCATGATTTGTTTTTCCACAACTCCAGGACGCTAATCGTCATTAACATCTTCTCAGCCTTCTGTAAAGCGCTTGTATCACTTATAAACACTTTTTTGAGATAAAGTAGACTCGCCGAATGCCACAGTCAACATTTTAAGTTCGTTGGAGCACTTTATTCCATTTTAACGCAAAATTTAATACATATTCTTTGATCCATTTTTTTTCAAAAGTAAAAAATCTAAGAACACACAAAAACGTGACTAACCTTTCCAGTTGTCAAAAACAAACCACTAATCTAAAATGGCTGATAAAACTAACATATGATAAACATATGTGTACCAAAATAACAAAAAAAAATGATAATCGAATGTACACAGCCCGCGAAAATTTTAAATTCACATTTTCTTTTGAACAGGCGTATACACTGAAGCGGTTTTTTAAAACCATGTCTTTGTTCTCCCTCTGTATGTATATAACCGCACACTTTGTATTTTTTTTTATTTAGTTTAATTTTGTACCCTGATGATGCTTAGGCTAAGCGAAACCGGTCGGTCATAAAAATTAAAATAAAATCCGTGGTCTTATACAAAGTTTTTTTTTTAAGTTCTTTAAATATATCTAACCACAAAGTGATTGCTTTCTACAAAAATATAAATTACCCTTATTAAGTTCAATTTCTATAAAATAATTTACGGTAAGAATAAGTCGCTTTACATGCATAACTGTTGTGCATCTAACTAAAAAAATCCTCACATGTCTGTGAAACACAAAAAAAGTGAATATTTACGTCCTTTTTATAAAAAAATAAGAATATAATAAAAATCTTATGCAACTAAAGATCAACTTAAATTCACAAATATTATGCTAGGAACAGTAAAACTTGTTTGATATATTCGAGTCAAGTTAATAAAGGTTATTTTTTGTTGAAATTCTGAAAGGTCATATACGAGTATGTTCATACAGAGTTTTTTTTTTTGTTTGTTAGAAAGTTTGTACCATATAAGCTCTGAAAGAAGCGTTAGTTTTACATGAAAGTATTTATCCTATAGATGTTTGCCTATTTCATAAAAATTGTTTCAGCCGCTTTATCTGTTTAAGTAAATGTTCCCACTTACCCAACAACGGAGCCTGAAACTTGCTCTGTATAACAATATTGCTAGAAAGTTATGTGTAGGTACACGCCTGTAGTTCTGCCAATGGCGTATTTGGTTTGAGCCAAGCTAAAATATTCAACACTAAAATACGAAATTTTCTTCTTTCTCAACTTATTTAATTACCCACGCATTTCAATTCGCATTTTTTTCAATTCTATATTTGCAGACTTATCAAAGCATCGACATACACACGAGTAGTAATGCCACGTCCCAATGATACCTGACCCTTTACGAGTTATGCCAAACCTAGTTTTACAAGCAAGGTATACAGACTTGATGAATTTTGACTTTGACTCAGTGAAAGATATTATATGACTCGCCACTAATGGAAGGTACCTAGCTATTCAGATCTGTTCAATAAACTGGGCTAACTAAATCCATTTCAAGTAACGTTTCTATTCTGAATTGTGATTTTTATCCTGGGTGATACTATGATTTTCTTTTTTTTCACCGAAGCTTATATTTTTCATAAAAATGTTGATAATTATGTTGTTAGAAATAAAGAAAGCCATTGAAATTAATAATTGTATTCGTCATAATCAGTTAAATTTCTATAGTAGTTAAATATTAGGTATATTTCCCGTAAACTCATAAATTTTCTCATTACTCTTTCATCACCTTTTCAGTTGTCGTTTTGTCTCTTTCGTTTCATATTATATTATCTGTCTCTTTCTTTCTGTTCCTTTGTTATAATTAAAATGTTACTCTTTTGTTTTCCTTTTGTTCTATTATTTTATTTTATATTGTGTTCTTCATTTGTATGTACGAGCATATATTACCACAGATTATGTATTTTTTGTTAAGTTTATTTTTTTACCCTGATGATACTTAGGCTAAGCGAAACCGATCGGTCATAATTTTTTAATAAAATCTGTTACGGTCTTATACAAAGTTGTTTCTTCATTTTCAATAGTTCAATTATCATTTATCACGTAAGCAAAAATAATAAACGTTACCAATTATGTTTACCTATTTACGATTTTTAGAACACCTTGAAAAGTTTAAACCGAAAGCGCACAAAAATATCAGTTACAAAATTTGGAATATAATATTTAAATGATAAGTCATACCATTTACGCTGTTGGCAAGTCATACGCTGTTATGCGCTAACGTTTTACAATTCTACAAGCTATGTGTTACCTCCCTCCTACATTCTACATTTAACATGATACTGAGAAATGTTACAGGAGTGCCTCGAGAGATCCGCAGCAAAGCTTTATTCCAAGAAAACAATTTACGTAACTCTGAAAGAGTAGAATAGAGGCTTTTCCTCAGAAATCCTCGTGAAGTTATTCCAGGAATCTTCTTATTTTTCCATCAGGTACTTACTTTTTTGCTCGGTGACAGAAAGTTTATTAAATAAAAATGCCTAATTAATGACCGCTTGGGTTAATTTTTCGAGTTCTAGCGATTCTACCACCATCTACGAATGAAATAAAAATTTCAATGGGACTCTTGTATCAACGTAAAACCTACGGATATCGCAATACTTATTTACCATTTTTAAAAAACTTTATTTCATAAATATTAATAATAACGCGTAAATTATTAGTTATCAAAACAATATATATTAAGAATTTTTTAATAAAACCTTTCGCCCCATCCTATCTGAGGTTGACTATCACCAGGGTAGTGTTCACCCCACAAACTGCACTTGTACCAGTCACATAAATTTCGAAGTCTTCCATCAACTTTACCCGAATTATCAGTTTTGTATTCTTGTTTCCGTCACTCCTCATGATGAGACAGTAGAAAAATATTATAATTTTAATGAATTTATATCTAGTACAATTTCGCGATTTTTGACCATTAATTCACTAACTTTTAAAGTAAAAATATTTCAAACAAACCTAAACTAGCAGTTAACAATAGAGCTCTGATACGAACCCTGTTATATTGCAGTGAGACGGAAGAACACAGCTGGCAGAAGAAATGTGTTAAGGAACTGAGTTCAATAAAAATTAGATTAAGCCGGCTTCCGTATTTTCTCCTTCCTACAACACGGGTCTCTTAAAAACACTCCTTTCTTTACTCAAAAAGACTATTTACATATCACCCTTAAGGGTTATATACACCCAAAAGGAAATAATTTCCTCGAGAGCCTCCTACTTAGAGTTAATATTTAAAACAATAATATTCCAAAAGATCCTTAGGGTGCATTTTGGTAAAACTATTTACGAACGTACTACGATTGTGTAATATAAGCGTAATAAAGAATGATTTATGCATGGCGCCATAACAAATTAAAAGAAAGATTATATATACTACAGGAAGACAAAGCATGATCGAATTAATTAAACATTTGAGTCAGATCAAACAAGAAGCATACTTATGCCAAGGCAGAATTGTATGGCGTTCCATCCTCTCTAAGCCTACTCCAGCATGGAAACAGCGTTATGGTGAGTTACAAATTTTAACCAATCAAAAAAGAGAATGAATAAAAAGATGGACTACATTTTTTACATCTTTCGTTATTTCAAACCAGCGCTTCCGAAGTTACGTTAATTTATTTTGACACTTTTTTCAATTCAACATTCTCGGCTTTTTATAATACTCGACTCGTGTAACCTTCCTTTCACTGTGTAAAAATACTCTCCCATTTACTGTTAAGAGCAACATCCTTCAGAGGTCCTATTAGCTTAAAGCCTGCTCTCTCGAATAACGCTTCAAAGGGTTTATTCTGATTTGGGCAATAATAATCAAATAACAGAAAGGAGAATTGATAATAAAAATGTTGCATAAGATTTCCAAAACGATGTAAATACGTTAGGGATTTGCTTCAGTGCGAGCCGCGCTCTATTAACTTCCTCTTAGGTGAATGTAATGCTAAGCAAGAGAAATTTCGATGTTTTATACAGGACCGTATTGGGCCAGGTAATTCGAATGGGCCCAAATTCTCACTCTCACTATTTTAAAGTTATAACCCGCTTATCACGATTATACCGCAAAACTACATGGGTTGATCATTCGTGAAAAAGGAAAATATATATTTATTTAGTTTGTTAACACGAAAATGGTTTCATGTTTTTTTTGTTATTGTATGTAGTAGGTACCATTTTTTTTTAAATGATGTATTTTTTACTAGGAAGAAACCTACCCCTACTTCAAAGATACACTTCTTTATACGATTAATTTTTATTTTTTGTTTACAGTGATTACCGCACAGTCCAAACTGCTCCCAACCGCCTAGGACCCGTAAGACTATGGCATCCTCAATCGGGGTATGTTGTAAGGTTGAGGATAATGGGGAGGGGAAGAAGATGGTTAATGTGGAGGTTGGGAGTACCTGGCTACTCAGATCTTGTCACGATTCTGAATGGAGATCTTTCACCAGGGCGATACTTAAGAGTAATAAAAGTAATACCTCTGGCCCAATCTTAGTAAGTAAATAGAAAAATTAAGTTCACACCGTCATAGATTATTTTCGGTTTTTTTTACCTGTGATTCCAAACCATTTTATTTATTTTTTGCAAAAATATATATTTTTGATTATTTTTCTACAAAAACATTTTCCCGTTAAACTACAATCAAGTAGTTTTTTAACAGGATTTTCAATAACAATGAAATGAAAACAGATTATAAGATTGATTATAAATATACATATCATTATTATTGACACATCTAGAGAAATTAATATCCTATTACACTAAACTAGGGGTGGCCAAAGCATCGACCGCGGTCGACCACATAACTATTCCCAGTCGCCCGCCTATCTGAAGCCGGACATAGACAAAGAACACAGGCGAACACACGCTAGTGAACGAAAATCACCAATTCCCAGCGAACCTGCGTTCGCCATTGCTTATACGTCCACACTGCTTCGCCATTCTTTGCGCGCATGCATTGGCCAGTGTTCCGGTAAAAACTCGAGCTGCTGACAACCACGTACTAACAACTGTCAAAAAATGTCCGACGACCCCAAAAATGTCCCACAAGCGTGGCTTCTCTCTATAAAGGTTTATTAATAAAAGTAATTTGTCACTTGACCACTCCATATTTTATAAATCCTGCTTTGCCAATAAAAAAAGTTACGCGCGCATAGATGTTTATATATTTTGTATTTGTATAGAGAAATCATTAACGTCTGTTATTAAAACAACTGGATATTTAATAAAATTGGTGATTTCTATGCCTGTTAAAAAATTAAAGTTATTTTTGCTTTAAATTACTACTATTATGATCACTTAACACAATATACGATTTTGGTAGACCGCCGCCAATAATTTAAAAAGCAGGTCGCCCGTAATGATCAAAAGTTTGGCCACCCCTGCACTATACTATGCTGCATTCCACAGTATAATATATTACAACAATAAAGGTATTTTTATTTGATATACGTGATTCAATTCGGGTGTAAATGTAGCTAGGTATACGATTTTCTCTTAATTCTTTTGAGACTGTTCGTTATTCCAAATTACTACCCCGAAATTTCCGCTTGCTTCTCAAAGCTTAATTTTGCATCACGGTACCGTTAAAGCCAGGGCCAATTTCGAACGCCGATCCGCCACTGTATTTAAGGATGTAAAAAGGACATTCAACGGTGTGTAACGATCTTTATTTTATTGCCAGCCGCGCGGAAGTAATGACGGAATTAAAATACAAAGTGCCACTTTGCTTTGGTAATGTATTCTGTTTATGTACAGCCTGCGGAGGGTCGCGGGGTGAAAGTCATCCCTTTCGTTTTATTTAAAATTCCAATATATCTCGATTAGGGACCGCTTTCTCCGACGCCATCGCCTTCGCGGAAGTTATTGTTTCTTACGACGCTGTCAGCCAAATTGGTTTATCTCGCGCCCGTTATTTATTACCTTGGCGAATTTAAATGATTTTTTTTTAAGCCGTAAGTTCATAAAAGCATAGATCTACGCATTGAGATGCTATTTTAATCATATTCTTGTTAGATACGAGGAGGGTTTTTTAAAAGAACATATTATTGACCAAAACAGGTTTAAATACAATTTATATAATACTCATGTTTTATTACTCCCTGCCATTTACTCGTTTTTACGGTTTTATATTTTAAGATCATCTGTACTGACATGTAACATTGTGAGAAGTTTTTTTTTTGTATTTGTGGTATTTTTCTGCAAATCACAATACATTTTTTTAGTTTATGAAAAGAATTATCGCCTTTTAAAAAAAAACACACACACACAAATAGGCAAGTGTACACCAAGTTTTTTCATAGAAAATTACTCAGGATCCAAAGGAGAGGGTTTTAAAGAAATGGCTTGACTATAAACTTATTAAAAAATAGTGGATTCCCTTATTTCCGTGGTACATTAAAATCTATAAAAACTCATAGATTAACATCATAAATTATTACAATCTATCTTAAAGAGAATATGCGTATTTCGCACAGGAAATTCGTGTATGACCACGGGAATAAATTATGTAATGCGAAATTTGTCTCTAAACTTCATTGTTTTGTTTCTAGTTTCGGTGTAATAATTTTGCGGATCGGCAATAAGCTACTATGATATAGGTACTTAAAATTTCGCAAATTATTTATAATGATGACGAAAGGATTCCCCTCCTAAAAGAAATTTAGAAAAACATATATTCGAATTCTAGTACCTTGTCCACCATGAATAAATAATTTGTTTGATTTTTCAAACATTATTTCTGCTGATAACTGTTTTTCGTTGAAATGAGGTAAATTACTCAAAGAAAAAACAAAGCCTTTTATTTTATTGACTTCACTAAGGGTGTTATTGGCCATTGAATCAAATGAATGACAGTTGAAAGGACTGCAAATTTTCGTATTTACATACTGTTTTAATGTTTTTTTTTTTTAAGAGTAACTTTAGATAGGGCTTGATAGAAAATTGTAGCAAAGTAGAACAACTAAATATTTTGCCTTTGAGGTGTAAAAATGAAAAGGTTCAGTTTATTTTTATAAGTTCAACATAATTTCTATTCAGATACGAGTATATTCGAATATTCGGCCAAATTACATAATTAAATGCCTCAGCAAAAATAACTATCTCAATCTAGAAAAGCAAATAACATTATTATGAGCTTTATTAAGGAAACTAATTACGGTCATTGTAAATTACGTTGGAACGCTTAATTAATAAGGTTTTCTAGCTCAGTAAATTAATTTAGCAGTTTAAATGGTTCGCGTTTGGACGCAAGACTTAGAGGTAAGCAAGAAATAGAATAACTTGTAGGCTCTTGTGATGGTATTTAAGGGTCGGCCTGAATGACTGTAATTTTGGAGGCGTTTTATTTTCTATTCATGGTTCTATTTTTGTTTGTCCTTTAATGAAAATACAATGAGAATATGCGAGTATTTTTCGAATATTTCGACTGAATAGTGGCTTGTCATTATGCTAGTTGACTCCTTATTTCCAGGTCACTTTACTGTCATATTTTCAGTTAAATTTCAATACAAGAGTAAAACTATGTAAAAAGTGGTAAACAGAAGTAAATGCTCGAATTATTTAAGAAAGTCAAACAATAATCGACGTTTATTTGTTTATGTGTTTATCTATTTGTTTTACAATAGTTGTAGAACCACTTTTCATTGTCTGCAACACCACAATACATAGACCTAGTAACGCCCATGTATTTGCTGAAACTTCGTTGAAAATTGTTCCTTCCGATTCAAAAATAAATACGTGAGCGACGATTTAAGGTAACAAACCAACCTGAACTGAAGTCCAAATATTGTACACAGGACATAACCTATTTAATATATTATTTAGGAAGCCCCAACGATGTCTCAAATATTTAATGACATTTTGGAAAGGAGACCTTATACGTGTCGGTAGTAAAACTTTATTGCCGGATTAATAATTGAAAAGATAATAATAATTTAGCATTCCACAAACTAAATTGAAATTGAAAACATCCCCTGTAAAAATGGTGAAAAATTGAATGCTCGTAAATTGATTATTCAATCAATGGCGGCTTGGTGAGCTTATACTGTCCTTGTAATTAAAAAGATACACATCAAGTAAATAAATCAATTGAAATTTTTCGTACAATCCTTAATTATGTTTTAATTTAAAATACAGATGGCGGCGATAAAGAATGGGCTGTTTGTGTGTTTTGTGGTGTCGTCATGGTAACACTATAAACAGGTCCCTAGGGTCTAAAATGAATATTTATAACCAGCTGTTTCCATCGCGGCATTGAGCGTTATTTCTGAATTAGATTTTTTTCACTGTCGGGGATAGAAAATATAGTATCATATTCTCAATTTAGATTTATGCCAGAAAGCACTACTTTATACTTCGTGGGTAGAATGTTCCGTGATCAAGTAATTAGTAAAATACAAATCGACTAATAAACAAATAAAAGGACAATCTTTAATGATTGGTGTGTTTGAAGCATTCGTCACCTTTGACATTGTCACAATTCAATGTTAAGCGCCATTTTTTTTACATTTGACCGGTCCCCGTTAAACGCCGATCATCGGTCCGTTTCAGGTTTTGAGCAAATTTTGATCCACTGAAAAGCATTCAAGTCATATTACTATCAGCTGATTACAATTTTTTCAAAAGCTGAAACAGGCCTAGAATCGTCGATTAACGGTGAAAATTAAAAGTAAAAACATTAAATGCCGCTCATCGTTGAATTTATTTATTTATTTATTTATAAATTAACGGACTAAAGTCCAATTACAAAAATACATATAAAACACGAAATATAAAAAAGAGTAACAGAGAAGAAATAGCATATAAATTGAGATAAATGAAGCGATGACAAAAATAAGGCAAAATAAACATAAGAGAGAACATTCAAGCCATGGTCTTAGTCAAACTTTTGGTAGAGTCGTAAAGAATGACGAAAATCATTTAGACTGCTACCAAAAATTTCAAGACCATGGCTTGAGTTAACAAGTCTTGACATTCTGGACATTGGAGAATTATACCCGTAATTAGTATTGTGATGATTGAGGAACAGCAATTCATTGTTTCTGAGTCTACGGAATTAGTCTAATGAATTGTAAAGATGTTAAATGTAATGAATGTTTGAAACACACCAACCTTAGTAAAGCTATCACTACTTGATGCAGAAGTGATAACATCCGTTGATTTGATTTAGAGGTCGCTGATTCAAATCTCGGCCAAAAAATATACATTTCTTTATTTATATATTGACTCGTATATTGGTAATATATATGTATATACATATTTATTTGATTTTCTATCGACTGAAATAAAATAAATTAAATTATTTACTGTGTATCTGCAGCTCGTTTCAGATTGAAATTATGCTCTCAGTATTATCTTGGTAAGATTTCACCCATCATAATTGAAACGTTGCTTGATATGGCTTTAGCTATAATCTGAATAACTGGGTAGTTTTCAACCCCACTCGTCTCGATCTCTTTCATTTATTCACTTTTTTTTTAGCCAACATTACTCCAATTGGGGATGCAATAGTGCAATTGGTTTCCGGCACTTTTAACTTTTCTACCGAGTTGTTATTAAAAATATTGTTTAAAGTTTTTTTAAAGCGGTGTGTTTTACGGTTAAAATTCAGAATAAAACGAATTAATGGTTTAGTTAAAACCAGTGTTTCTTAACCGTATAGAAAGAACCGCCTCTATTACCACAGTCAAATTATACAGCGCCCCCACCAAAAACACGAAATTTGAAATGTACACTTTTTTTTATATAGGTATGTATTGTATGAAATGAATTTCCTACTACAAATAAAAAATGATGTGAAATAGAAAAAAAAACATTTTTTATAAAAATTGTATATTGCCAATTTCGTAATATTAGGTTCAAGCTTAGTCAAATAAAATCTCGATACTCCTCTTTGGCTTTTTTGTAATCGATTTCGTGTTTTTTTTTTTCAACAAATGCATTACTGCACTAAAAGCCTTGTCTACTAAATAGGAAGATGGAAATGCTATGATGGGTAGTTTCACTTGTTTCCATAAAAGAAAACGAACCCAAATCGAACACATTGATTGAATATTATTTAAACCTCATAGTTATTTAGTAGCTCAATAAACTGTTTTTTTTAAATTTAAAATGGCACTATCTATCTCTGATGTCAATGTATTAGTTAACAAGTTGCTGCAAGTCTTTTAATCGATAAGGGCGTCAATGTGGCTACAGGATATTTCCAAATCAGAATCATTGAGCGTATCTTCTTTAATTGTTGTACAGAAGTGTTTTCGCGATCGTGTACACAATTATTTGCAATGGTTATGTGTGCAGTTTACGCAACAATTGAGCAAATATGGCAAAGATACCTTATTTTTCTATATTGACACTAAATTAAACTTCTGCAGCGCCCCCCAAATACTAAAAAAAAATAAAAACGCCCCGCCAGACCTTCAAAACGCCCACAAAGGGGCGCTGGCGCCCCGGTTAAGAATTACTGGTTTAGACCAAATACCGATAAGCATTTGATTTTTAAGATAACATGTACCAATGCGTCCGACGTTCTACAAGATGAAATATTTATCAAAAAAGTTAAAAGGGACAAGAAGTTTTTATTCACGATGATGCTTTTTTTAAATGAATTCTAAGAACATCCCCAAAGTTAATATAGTCCCTGAAGGAAATAATTTCTTGAGTCTATTTAATATGTTTTTTAACTAACTAACCATCACGCCGTTTCCCCGCAGGGGTACGCAGAGAGGACGGACCGCCAAATAACTCTGTCTTGGCACACACCCCTTGCTTTATTCACATTCATACATCGTCTCATACATACTCTTCTGTTATTCTGACTGTTCACATGACCCGATTCAAGTATTTGATTCACTTGATCGTGTCATGACTTTCTCGGGCGTCCTCGACTTCTTCTTCTATTCACTTTCGCATCATATATTCTTTTCACACTCCTTTCTTCGTTCATTCACTGTACATGCCCAAACCATCTAAGCGTCCCTTTCTTGAACCTATTCATCACACTCACATCAGCCTTGCTTAAATTGTTAAAAAAGTCATACCACAAATGCGCGGAAATCTTTCTTTATTCAAAGGGGTGGTTTTCGGTATTGATGTCATTGGATTTAGTTCGAGTCAGTCGACCGTACTGATGAGTTTAATAGGGGCAACAACTTGGTGGAGGATAAGCCTATTACTCAATACTGAAGGGTTGGTCCGTCCTAAGAGGTTGTCAAAAGTCAGAAGTAAAAGGTTAAAAAGTAGTGATGCTTTACTTCAAAAAATGTTCAGATTTATCTATAAAGGAAGTTCTAGACGCATATCTGGGTTTAAAATTTAAATTTATTTTTATTATTATCTGTTATTTTGCTTCATGCATTTTAAAGTAGTATTTTTTTTTGCTGACGACCGTTTACAATTGCGTAATGCAAACGCAACCCAGCAATATTCTACTAAATAATATTTAACTTAACTTTGTCAATTTTATACAATTCTCTTCGAAGGGAAACTTCTTGGACATTTACGGAATACTCACAAGATTCAGAATACGATTGAAACACATTTTTTCAATTATCTTCCTTTAAATATTGCCACTTTGACATTTTTATATTTATAAATACCGACATGTTTCAGCCGCCATTGTACTTTCATCTTTCCAAATATTTAACGTTATAATTTTTTGTATTTTCTATGCAAAACCTCCGATTGATCTTTTAGCCTTAATAAAAATACCGTTACTGAAACAATGTTGGTAACTCAGCACTGACAATTTCACCCATTAAAACTGAGTAAACGGTAAGCATAAAAAATACTACATCATTAACATAAGAGAACAGGAACATAACAAAGGCTTGAAGAATTCAATTTCACTGATATTATTACCAGACATACTTTTTGTGTGATTTAATTAACGAACAATAAAATATGAGCATTTCTGAATATACGAGTATGTTTATTTAACATTTTGGAATGTTATTTAATATTGTTGATTTTTTTTTTCACAAATTTTATAAAATTATGATTTTTACTCTACAGTGCAGCTGACCGGGAAAAATATTTTTTTATAAATATTAAAAATGCCTCTATTTTTAGGCAATTTTTTTAATACAAAAATGACAATAAAAATGGTATTTTCCACTGTTACTAGTGAAAATTTTGGAAAATTATAAAAATGGGAGAAAATTACATCGAATGGTACTGCTTGATAAGCAGAACCCAATGTGAAATATTTTAATGTTTGGGTTAATATTTAATTTTGGAATGGCTTAGAAGATCCTTGTCTCTTCTCGTTTTTAAATTTTGTAGCCCAAATAGGACTATCGTGTACATAAATGTTATTTAACCAACTTTCCACGTCGTAATTACCTAAAAATACTTGAGCGTTATTATTAAATTTAATCTTTCTTGTAATTACCATCAGAGCGCTCGCAGTTGTCACAAAGTCGGATAACATGCAGAGAGTTGGATAAGTATGCCGGCGGAGGTAGTTGGAGGAGATAGTAGTTCTGTAATTAGATTTTGTAGGTTGCGCCGCTGTGTATAATATATGAAGGTAGAAGGGAGCATAGTAGACCCAGAGCATCACGGCCCGAGAAGAACACAGCGGGCTGCCTCACCAACGTACCAGCCAACCAACCCCAAAACTAGGGGATGAAAGTGCTACGGAGGATTTTGCGAAATGCAATGATCACGTCGGCGTTGGGAGAACCAAAACGAACTGTTTCATAATGTTTTTACTATTTTTTTACAGAATTTTCGGAAGGATAAGAAGATATATCACTGAAGAATCCTGTAAACTCTATATAATACCATCATTTTTACTAATACTAATCACTGTAGCAGTATTCTGTTATTGTCAAAAGACGATGATTCTAGAAGGCTAACAGTTTTTCAAAACAAAGCCACCAAAAAATATTAAGAGGAAATAAATATTGCAAAATTAAAGTTATGTTAAGGATCTAAATTTAACGTTTTCAAATAAATTGGGTATTGCAATGTAACACTTTTTCTTTTAAGATAACAGCCAAGAACCTTTAAATTTATGCGAAAAGTAATTACCACACTTAATCACTTTACAAGAAGCAAAAATTAAATTCATCGGTTCATAGAGTGCTGGAGATTCTTCGAGAATTGGCGACCAATGTAAAAGAAAAGAAAAATGTATTTAAATTTAAGAAAAAAGTGAAAAAATATGTGGTGTATTTTTTTTACTTTTACAACATTTGCTTAAAATTATTGTTAATATATTTTACGTTTGTCTCAGAACATATCGTCGCCGGAAAGGCAAAAGGGCTGTAGCGCCATTTTGGGAAGTATACACCAACGCACTTTAAAAATTTTAAAAATTACAGTGAAATTCATAAGTCTTCAGTACCTGGTTGGGTTTTGAAAAAAAAAGTTAACTTAGGTAACTCAATGTTCTCAATGAGTTACCTGAAGCGGCAAAAAGCTTTAAAAAAGTCCCAAACTTGAGTCGCTTGAGCCAAGCCTTCTCCCAAATGGTAAATATATTTTAGATAACTGAAGGGCCACAAAAGTTTTCAGAATCAAACGAGAGTCAGAATATTCGATGCATACAAAAAAAATCAAAACTTCATATTCAACTCATTTTGGACCAAAGTGTCGCTTAAGCCCTTTTGCCTTTCCAGTGACAATATGCGTTACCATTGTAAATAAATATATACTATTTTAAGCTAAATAAATAAATTGTTCACATTTTTATACTTTTTTACTTATCTAGTTTTAACTTTTTATACGCAGATAATCCTTTTTGTGGACAATTCGTTCAATCAGAATAACAGAAGAGTATGTATGAGACGATGTATGTATAAATGAAGCAAGGAGTGTGTGCCAAGACAGTTATATGGCGGTCCGTCCTCTCTGCCTACCCCTGCAGAGAAACGGCGTGATGGTTAGTTAGTTAGTTAGCTCATATTATTTTTTTAATTTCTAGCTATATTTCTCAAATATTAGACGATAACTTTATTATAGCAGTGTTTATTTTAACACATAATTGAAAATCACAACTAGGTACCATATTTTAAAGTGGCGCCACTGCTTGGGGTTAGAAACTAACACGGTCATTGGGAATATTGTAAAGCGATATGGTGGGTTATAGAATGTTAATCATAACCAAATTATATCATCAAATTTTGGTTTGTCCTCTTACGCGTTTTTAAAGGTTTTTTTTTTTAAAAAGATAATGTAACCGACTAAATATAAACGCAGACGAAGCAAAGGGTACGCACTTGGGAGGAGTTGTAATTCTATTTAATTTAATACAACTCAAAACCCTTACCAAGATTTCTAATTCAAAGACTAATCTTAAAATCAAGAAATTCACGAGAATCAATTAAAGGTACTTATTTATTGTAAATATTCCTATACCTGTACTGCGTTCTTGACAAGAAAAAAAATCAATTAATCACCTTAAATACACAGTCCAAGAAATTTCTTGTTTTGCATTGTAGAGCATTATTTTTTTTGTTACAAATAAATAAAAACCTCACGAAAGTTTAACTTCCCCCAATTAATTTCAACTAAAAGCGGAAAATAGTGCTATGATGGAGAACTTAGCAGAGGATTAAACCCGCGACGCATCGGTGTGAAACCAATGTTTTGGACCACTCGGCCACTTACCAAATTCAAAACTGACGTGTATCCTCAATAGTTCGATCATCTTAACCAACCTATGTACCATCAAATCTTCCGGTTTATTAGTTTTAATACCTTTTATTATACTTGGGAATTTAATGAAGTTTACACTGTAGCCGTTACTCTGAGATTCTGCGTTAACATGGCCGTGACAATGGTTGAATTTAAACGTTTTTGGGTAATTATTATCTTTTAATTTCTTTTTTTTATTATCATACTAAATTTGGCGCAAAAAAACGTGTTTGATAAAATAATTGAAAACACGTTTAGTTTTCTACCCGGCTTCACCAGATTTATACTTATTACTATTACTGGAAACAAAAATTCCCTCATGATGAAATTCATAATGCTAAATATAATTTTGTTGCAAATTTCATAACTCTAGAATACAGAGTTCGAGTATTTTCTCGGCTTCAGACAAAAGGATTTTTTCAGATGAACGCAATTTAGTTGACTTTTAAGAATTCCTACAGAATAAAGCTCACCCACCATCTTGAAGAATCTTGCGACCGAAAAAAATCTTACGGCAACCGTGATATATTATTCTACCAAAATCGCAATATTCGTTTCAAACGGGACGCAATTGACGAAGCTTTATAAATAATCTTGACCTGCTCCCGAGAAAAATACCGTCAATTTTATTACAGCATATGGGGGCAAACGAGGAAACAAATTGATGAAGGAACACCCCCGGGATCGAACCCTGCACGAACCCTGCTTCCTCGGCAGATCCCGTCACATAAACAGCTCGGCAATGTCTATCGATTCGATAGATTATTCAACATACTTATTATTTTTTCGCTTTGGGGCATTTTCCGGCGACTGAATAGACATATTTTTAGTCAAGAACTTTATCGGCCGAAGAAAGGCTTTCGCTGCGAACAAAAAATATCCCCTGAGAAAGTTCCGCGCCAGCTGAGTTTCACAATTTTCCCGACAGTATACGATTTTTATTAAAAAAAACCTAATATCTTTTTGTGTAACATTGCTGTAACGTTTGAATAAGTTGGGAGCTCTAAATCTTTGTTACGTAATCATGTTTACATAAGCATAGAGAAATATCTTTACTGAAAAAATATATAGAATTTTTCGTTTTGCTGGTGCCTATATTATGATAATTTATTCAAATTTCGAATACGTATTGAAATTAGGTTTATAGTTTTTTGTTTGTATCATTTTACTTTCCATGTTGTTTTCTAAATATATTTTTTTTAGAATTTCTACAACTTCCATTCCAAACTTCACTGTGTTTTTATTGCATGAAAACCTTCGATTTCTTGTTTTTAAATGTTAGTATTTTTTCTTCTAAAATATTAACTTATTATAAATACGCTTTAAAAACTCATTAACAATTGTTCCGTTTATTTATTATTATAACCTTCCAAAAAGTATATTGTTGAGATAGTCAACTTGAAAGATTTTAAAGAGCTTTTATTTTCACTAAGATTTGTAAGGTTTCTAATGATGTGAATATATTATACAATGAAGATATTTTCGTATATTTTTAAATAACTTATGTATATTACTAAATATTTATTGCCATCACTTTGCACACAAAATATTTATCGTAAAGAACATAAACAATGTATAATACTTTTTGAATTAAATAAAAATACACTTTGTTTGAATCCACTTTATTTGGTATAAATATGTCGACTAGTTTCGATTCAACTGAATCTTCTTCGGGAATTCAAAATATAATGAAATAACAGGAATGTGCATGCATATATAATGGTGAAAAATGGGAAAAACAGAGATATAATATTAAGAGGGAGACAACAATATAACAATAGGACAAAATAAACAAACCAAATAAAGTATTTAGTAATGTGGACTATGGGAAAAACATGGAAAATAAAGAGGGTAGCAGAACGTCAAGTAAGGTATTGGATTGTTTGAGGGAAGGGAGAGTTGGAGGAGAACGGAAATATGTTTGAGATAGGACTATAAGTTTTTTTTCCAATTCAAACGTTTTCCAAATAAAGTGGATTCAAATAAAGTGTATTTTTATTTAATTCATCATGCCAATCCACAAAGTGTTCGCTTATTGTGAAAATTTATAATTCTTTTGTTTATTTTGATAGTGCAATTATTATAGAACGACTTAAATGGACGTTTTCTCAATACTTATTTCAAAATGTGTTTTTCTATACGTTGTCAATATATTGACATATCTATATAACGACGCATTATATTAATTCCGCACTAATAATACGAGAAGGATGAAGGACGAACTCGGAGGCAACACGATCATTCAGTTTTTAAGTTGATTTATCAGTGGTTCGTTTCATCTTTCCGCTTCTATAGTTATAACACGCATTATCTCCAACTTAAAATTGAGAATTTTTCACAAAGTTACCTACGAAGATCAACCAAGTTCGGACTACTTATTTATCAAAGATTATCTGAAAATTTGGATACAAAGCTTGAATCAAACGAAATCACGTTCAATGGGAGATCAAAGTTGCTTCAAGTCCGTTATGGAACAATCTAACGGAGGCATCTCAATTACATTAAATTTCAAATTCAATTAGGATCATCGCGATATCCAGTTCGATCTCCATTGAATGTTCTGTCGCTGAGGATCCTTCTGCTGGGCAGGTGATCCTGGATAGTGAATCCTTCTGTGGAGGAGATTATCCATTCCGGATGCGATAATTCACCCGGGGCAGAATGTTCCGGGTGGACACATGTGCCCTCGGTACCAATTAATGCCCGGAGATGGATCCCAAGTCATATCAATTGTGTGATGCGATTGCACCAGCCATTACAGCAGATAATCGACGTCTGAGTACACCCACTAAATATTATGCTAACATCTAATTAAAACAGATACCCGAGGAGATCATCAAAATCATTTATTAAATCATAAATGGCAATCAGATGCATGCATCAAATTATTGTTGCGGCTGTAAAGCTGATGTGCGGTAATTTCAAAATATATTAAGGTATACCGCTGGCATATAATGTTATATATATATATGTATATATATATATATATATATATATATATATATATATATATATATATATATATATATATATATATATATATATATATATATATATATATATAAATGTATAGTAATGTTAACTACCCTTTTTAGCTCCTTCGTCTTACATTTCAAACTAACTCAGAAACTGTATCGCCAAAAATACTAAAAATAAATTTATTTGAAGAAATCGAAGAAAGAACAATGCAGCTTAATAATATTTAAATGGTTTTGATAATATAAATTTTTTCAATAATGAAATTAAAATACCATCTTATTAGTAATAATTATTTATCTTTTACAATAAACTTAGAAAGACAGAGAATAATATAAAAAGAATGCTTATTTTAGAACGTAGAAGTTGACTTTTTAACTTTTGCGTCACCTTGACAAAAAACTAAGATTGAAAAATCTTTCGAACTGTCAATTGGACGTAGTTATGCAGAAAGCTTCCAACATACAATTTGCCAAAATCGAGTGTTAAATGTTTTACTATAGATAAATACGAGATTTATATCTGCTGAAAACATCCGAGCTCCAAATGCAATAGATTTTTGGTAATTATTTTTTTCACTAACGCGCATTGCAGATATTTGACTTAAATTGAAGTTTGAAAATATTATAAAAT
Source organism: Drusus annulatus (assembly GCA_022651775.1). Taxonomy (NCBI): domain Eukaryota; kingdom Metazoa; phylum Arthropoda; class Insecta; order Trichoptera; family Limnephilidae; genus Drusus; species Drusus annulatus. Next base: position 496,070 of record JAGWCC010000276.1, read on the forward strand.
GTGGGATAACATAAGAAATACTTTTTTTTAATAATCGCATTGACAGATTATAAACTACCTATTTATAATAACGCTCATAAAGAAAAAACACAGATATTCACTTCACAAATGCGGATTACGAATATTAATGCTTTTTTATCGTCATATTTTCAAACGCCTTTTTCTCAGTTTCGTGTTTTTGGGGTTGGACGCTTTCTGCATAACTACGTCCAATTATACCCTTCAAAATATTGATAATTTAATTTGTTTAAAAACCCGAATCTTCCGAGTAACTTTTCAAAACGTTTGAATCATTTAAATAGTTTTTGTTCGAAAGATTTAATTCAAAACACCCATTTTACAGAAAAGGACGTGATGATTAGTAAGTTATTTTAAAAAATAATAAAAAATTGTGGAATAGTTGAAAACGTTCTTAAAAAACTTTTTTATTGTTGTTCTTCACCAAAGTTAGACTGCAGAGTAAAATCTTTATGAAAAGATTTTTCAATTAAATGTTTCGAGTACGTGAGGAACTAAAAATCAACTTCTCTCGCAAAACAATGAAACGGTATCGTTCTGTTTTCCAGTTCTCTGGAAACAAGGCGTGCTGGTATTTAGACTAATTCAATATGAGATTTTAGGAACCACGTATAAAATGTTTCCACGTACGTGCTTCAGGTGCATCACATTCTATACGGCGAAGATTTGGAAAGGGGGAATCTGACTTTAATCCTACAATTTATGATGTTACATCATCCTAGCCCATATATGAAATGCAAGCCTACTTTAACAACAGAGCATTCGTAGCGCAATGTTCTACGTGTCTGACTTTCACTACAAAGTCGCAGGTTTGATTCCTGTGGCAGATTTTTTTCATTTTTATGTGGGCGCTGCCAGTTTGGTGTCGTGAGGTTGATTGTTAATTTTGACGGTTCCCACCTAATTAGTTTGACAGCTTTTGTGAGAAACAATGATACAAAAGTCAGTGTTTTTTTTTATTAGATACACAAGTACAATGATACACAAGTCAGTGTTTTTTTTTATTAGATACACAAGTACAATGATACACAAGTCAGTGTTTTTTTTGTATTAGATACATACTGCGTGCGTTTTTAATACGCATTCTAAGGAACAATAATTAAAGGACATTCGTACGGCTCTTTATTTATTTATAAACTAACGGACTATTGTCCAATTACAATAAAAATACGTAACACGAAATGAGTAAAAAGCAACAGAGAAAAAACAGCACATACATAATATTAAATGAAGAAATGACAAAAATAGAACAAAATATACATTAGAGAGAACATTCAAATCAAAGCTAAGATCTAGTCAAAGTTTTGGTAGTTTCGTAAAGAATGACAAAAATCATTTAGACTGGTACCAAAAATTTCAAGACCATGGCTTGAGTTAACATGTCTTGACATTCTAAACAGTGGAGAATGATACCCATAGTTAGTAAAGTAATTATTTTGGAATAGCAATTCATTATTTTTGAGTCTACGACAAGGAATTTTGAACTGGATGAGTTGCGAAAAAGAAGGTGAGTCAATTATACAATTAATAATTTTGAAAATGCAAACTAAATCAAAGTTGGGCTCTTACAACTTTCAAGGTTTATATTGAAGATATATATAGCCCAGGAGGTGTTATTTAGTATACCTCGTGTCATGCTGTGTTGAGCCAACACGTCTATTCTGCCATGTGGAATACAAAACAGACCATGGTGTCGCCCCTGCCAGTAGTTGTTTGGTACAAACAACTTATACCAATCCAGGAGGTATGAACTACCTATGAAGTTATTAAAAAAATTATATCCTTAAATTTTATATCCCACTCCTTCTAGACTGGTGACATTTTTAATGTGTCTCAGAGAGCAAATCTTCGTGGTGCATGAATCGTGGGTACTCGTCGTGCATTCTCATACATAGATATATGATCATATCCTCGAAATAGAAAGAGTGCAAAAGAGGTTTATGCGTTACTTATACATGAGGGAGTATACATATTACCCGTTTTTGTTATATTTTTTATGTGGAATGCTAGATTTTCACACCCTGCAAGCCCGCCGGAAGATATTTTTGGGTAAACATTTTTATAAGTTGATTTCTGGAAGTATTTATAACCCAAATATACTAAAGGAGTTTATTTATTTATTTATTTATTTATTTATACTGGGTTTTAACAGATGTTATCACTTACGTGAAAAATCCAGTTATAAAAAACCAGTTAGTGTACAATCATTGTTAAATACAATACAAATAGACAAGATACATTAAATTTTTTAAAAATTGTTGTTTTTGTACTTATTACTACTAGATACATACAAAATATACTTAGGGAATTACTCTAACACCCTTTTAAGCAATAACATGACATTCCGTCTGAAACCGTACAGCAAAACAAAAAATGCCGGAATTAGATTATATAGTCGGCACATTTGCGATAGAGGGCTAAAGTAGGCAATATTGTTTCTGAATGTATTCAGGTGGAATGTACTATGGCGTCTTAAACAATGAGCATTGGGTACATTAATTTCAATAGCGCTAAGACATATTGCAGTGTCGAGATGACCGTGAATTATTTTATGTAAACATATCAACTCAGTTAATACAGTGTATCCATGTTAAAGTATTCAAGGCGTGCATCATATGATCTACTTATTTGCCCCAAGTAATTATATTCGTAGGCATCATGTGACGTTTTACACACTGAAAGCCCAAACTTCCTCATACGAAAATACGCCAATATATAAAGCGATGGAACTATTCAATAAAGTTGCATCTACCATAGATATATTTAGATGCACATATATAGAGTTCTGTTTTTATCTCTTGATATACGTACAAGAGTGACCGTTAGGTACATAACGATCTACATAATCTAAAATAAAATGTATTTTTTTTACACACCTTTTTACACTTGCCAATTCAACGATTATCTCATAATATGTCTATAAGAATGAACCTCTCTTATATCTTATCTTTTTTGTTTTTCATTGCTAATCTTATTTGCGTTATTATTTCACATATAGTGCGTCACACTACTTCATTTGTACTTAAATAACTCCTTTGGATATACTCGTATAATACCTTGTCTATATGTGAGGTGTACATAATAATAATAAATGGATTACTTTTATAGCGCCGTTTTTGTGGGAAAATCACCTCAAGGGCGCGGGTACATAAATGTTTAATTTCGTTTTTTACACTATGCGTGTATCTACAATATTTTTATATCATTCATCTCTTAATGTATTTGGTGAACAACTGTTTTTATGAGATCTTGTTAAATAAATAAGTTTATGTATATTTGCTGATATGGGACTCATACACCAAAAGCGATGATACTTTTATTTGGATTTTATAATGCAGAACATACAAGTCATGAATTTTCGTTTGGAAAACTGCTTGTTAAACTTATAACAAATCCCAATAGTTTGTAGCGCGATCTAGACAACTGCACTAAACGATAAACTCACTTACAAAAGCTCACTGGAGAAAAAAATGCATTTTAAAATAACAATTTCCAAGTAAGAACTTAATTTAAAAATGATCTCGAAACCAGGCGACCTAGAAAGCGCACTCTTTCCTAAAAGTATTTATTTTCCGTTAAAATTATCAGCTATTTCAGTGAAAATGTATCGAGGCAATGTTCGAATTTTTAATTTAAAAAATCATGGTTAAATGCTTGGAGTAACAATATATGGAGAGAGAGCTAATTCTATTTACCCAACCTATGCAAATTTGGTATAAATCACTTTCTCCGGGTTTTTTACGTTGTACAACATGAGAAAGAAAGAGACAGCAAATTTTCCCAAATTATCACACCACTTTAGAGTACTGTTCTTCGTGTCCCGCGTCCTAGCCCTAGTCTTAGCCACCCCCAGGTCTAGCCGAGTCCGGTAAAACTCATCAAAACTGACTACAGCAGCGCTCTCTCTTGTATATTATTGCTCTGAGGTTAAATGTATTAAACATGATTATATTTATCTAAATTTTTTCTCTGGGTAAGTTTGCGGAACTTTTTAATATATTTTAAAATTATAATATTATCAAAACGTGATCTGCTGGTTTGCTTTTAACATTGCTTTTTGTGGGACGTTTCGATCATCAAAGTGTATTAAAGGCGTATATTATATATTTATATAAATATTCCTGGCAATGTCCAAATTTTAAAAGTTATGTGGCCGTTGATTTGTTAATGTGTCCCTCGAACATCCGAATTTACGTTGTGTGCTGAAAACTCAATAGTTTCCGTCCTAAAAAGCCGCTCGCCCAATATTAAAATGAAATTGTTAAAGGTACCTACTGGCCTTCAGTGTTTTTACAATTTCGTGAAACCCAGTGATATTATGTAGGTCAGACATAACTAAGCCAACTACGAGTATACCCATAGCAGCTTTGTACAGCACCGTGGCATAACAAGGTCTGCAAAAAAATATTGTTGAATTCTTCCGATCTTCAGCCCTGACTTTCCTTCCGTTGTTCCAAGTTTATCCTCTCTGTAGCTAGTATAAAATGTGTAACTTTTTACATTTAGCTAATTACAAAAATGTAAACTCTTTTTAATTCTTATGCTCTTGTCTCCTTGAGAATATAAAGTATGCGAACGCATTTCAAGAGAGTTTTATTATTTCGAGTCTACCTTTAAAACTGTAATTCAAAAACTTAAATTGCTTTTGTACCGTAACTTTTGGAGGCTCCGCAGAGAACTCAAAAATGCGAAATCCCTCGTAAATATTCAAATATGATTTCTGGAACTTGCTCCGAGATAAATTTACAGCGGCCTAATCTTGTGACAATTAATATTCAATGTTACTACGATTGTAGAAAGCGATCCCAAGAAACTGTTAAGGACGGGAGTTATATTATGGACTAATCCTGAAGATAGCCTCACCCATTACCATAGTAATTTGATTATATAATAACCATTACGTCTTCATGCAAATCAGTCATCGCGTCGCACCAGGCGCTAGGCGTTAGGCGCTAGGCACTGGAACGGAGGCGCTAGACAGTGTTTAGGCGCTAAGCACTACGTCCTGTTCCTGCACCATCGACAAGGCGCTGCCTACCTCTCGCCCCGCGTCAAGGGAAATTATAAATCATTAGATTGTTAACACCTTTTGGAATTATTTGCACCTTTATTCAAACACGTTTTATCACAGTTATATGTAATTAATTAACTCTGACGGCCTGCGTGGTCGAGTGGTAAGACGCTTTACTACGAATCCAAAGGTCCCGGATTCAAACCTGGCGTGCGCAACAAAATTTTATGTAATCAATATGTATACGTATTTAATTCATATAAAAATTATATCAAATATTTTCGCCACGTTCCAGAGTGGTAGATACTCCAGTGTCGCCCTGGTGAAATACCACCATTCAGAATTAAAACGTTACTTAAAATGGCTTTAGCCATGTTTGTTGTCCAGATCTAAATAGCCAGGTACTTCCCAATCTTCCTCTTTCCCATCTTTTCCTCTCTCTACTATTTCGATTCAGCCTCACAACATACATAGGGATGTCATAGTCTCACTGGCTCTAGGTTAGTTTGAGGTTGTACCCGACGTAACAGGGCACACAAGTAAACTGTATAGGTGGCGGTCCTAATCTACGAAGTGCTCCAAGTTGTCAGTCTCGTTGTATGCGAAACAACTGAGGTTGACTGCGGGGTTCTGCTTCCAAGTGAAGATGCTGCAGGTCTGGTCCAGAGAGAGGGGCAGTCAGGTGGCCCAGGGGGTAGGGCAGGCGATGGTCAAAGAAAGGCAGGAGTCAAGTTGAAGGCGATGTCAAGAGCGAAGTGAAATCAGGTGGGTGATGCTAGCGGAGGATGCTGGTGATCTGCCTTTTCTCCTGTTTTTGCGAAATATTTCAATTGCTCAGGAGCGCGTGGCCGGGGTGAAAGAGCTTTGTATAAGAGAATTTTGCTCCCTCTTTCCCTCTCTCCCTGGCCGGCTATTTTGTATGATAGTTTTATTTAATCTATCCTCTTCTCCTAGTCACCAGCTACCACTTTGACCTCAATTCACTTCTTCGTTATTTTTATTAGAACCCGAAATTAAGAAACAAAGTACAAACATATTATTTGGGCTCACTTTTGTGAGCTTAATTGCTAATCACATTCTTATACTTATATCTAGACATTCTTAATTACAATTACTAAAAAGCGGAAAGTTAGGCCGTCACGATGATATAATATATTGAGTCGTTACATCAGCTTAACCCCCGTGAAAGATTTCGAAATGTTAATTTTACAAGGTAAATTATCTCTCGGGTTGATCCGGTCGGTTCGTGATTGGTCGGCCGCGGACAACCTGCTTTCGCGACACTACCCGGCTTAGTCTAGCGGCTCCAGCCCTACGGGCTTATTTCTTTGTGTCATTGTGACCCAACAAGCCGGGGGAGAAATATACATTAAAATTATTGATGAACTAATATTATCATTTTTTTTACAAATGATATAAAAATAATCTTAATAAATCTAACTTAACAAAGCTACACATTGTCGTAGGCACTGCCATCGTGGCTCTCGCGTCCGACACAGAGGAAGTTGGGATTCTCGTACGGTATTTTAAAAAACGAATGATTGATCAACATTTCACCAGCAAATTTTTTGAACTGCTTTTTTTTCTGCCCAATATTTCAATTTGTTATTTCAATTTATTGAAGATAAAAACAAACGATAGATAAATAAATAAGAATATTAGTTTTTTGGTTCCTCTTTTGGTCACTAGCATGGACAAGATTGTGAACTAAATACAAATAATATTTTGAAACTTAAAACAAATATTCTCGTAAAAAGATAGAATATCGGTTATTTTTTTGATCTAAGTAGAATAAAAGTTTTTTGTAATCAGTTATTTTAATATAAATATTATGTCATTTAGGAGTTTGTTAATTTTTTTTTTAAATGTGAGTTATGGTGTAGGACAGTTTGTGCTGTTTAATTTTTGGGGATTTTATTTATTTTATTATTCATTGACCTATTTCTAGCTGTTTCCAACTTTATTTAGGTAGTTGCCCAAAAGCAAAGCAATTTCCTAGTATGGTGTCTCTTTTTCAACAATGATTATTTTACAAATAGCTTAAACGTCACGCTTTTCCTCAAAATTTCGGTAATTTTTTTTTTTACTATTTTAATTTGGCGAACTGTCGTTCATACTGTCAAATAACGTATAGCATTCGAACCTCAGAGCAATAATATACAAGAGAGAGCGCTGCTGTAGTCAGTTTTTATGAGTTTTGTCAGACTCGGCTAAACCTTAGCGTGGCTAGTACTAGGGATAGGATATTTATACATCCATTCATAGCACATGTTGACATAATATTTTTGTTTATTCGTATAACCACTTTTTTCACAGTATTGTTATAAACAAAAATATAGCAAATAACCTTAAAAACCGTTGAGTTATTTCAATTTATGTCGCATATCAAAACGTGTGGGCGGAGTCAACGAGATGCGAGACACGAAGAACATTCTTACAATACTTTAAAGCGGTGTGATAATTTGGAAAAAATGTTATCTCTTTCTTTCTCATGGTGAATGATGTAAAAACCTTGAGAAAGTGATTTATCCCAAATTTGTATAGGATGGGTAAAAAGAATTAGCTCTCTCTCCATATATTGTTACTCCTAAGGCTCGAACATATATACGTGTCTAATACCTATATCTATTAGATTTGGGCAGATTTTTTATTTATCTTGGTAAATACAAAATTTGAGGGATTGCTTTGTGTCTGTTTCACTAGGAAATTCTTCTCCCTAGTGAATAATTTCAGTCCGATTCTCCTTAGTGAATTAATTCATTTAGGTTCATTAATTTGATCCAGAATAATGAGAAATTTCTCATTACTCTTTAATCACCTTCTCAGTTGACGATATGCCTCTTTCATTTCATATTATATCTTCCTTTCTGTTCCCTTCCAACAATTTAAATGTTTTTCTATTGTTTTCTCAATGTTCTCTTATTTTATTTTATATTTTGTTTTCACTCTGTATGTATATATAACCGCACACTATGTAATTTTTGTTTAATTTAATTTTGTACCCTGATGATGCTTAGACTAAGCGAAACCGGTCGGTCATAAAAATTAAAATTAAATTTGTGGTCTTATACAAAGTTATTATTAATTTTCATTAAATATATCAAACCACAAAGCGATTGCTTTTTACAAAAGTATTTTTTTATATGATTACAATACAAGAGTCTCAACAACACTTATTCAGTGGGGCTATGGCAACATCAATTGGGTACTTCGTGAGGCTGAAAGGAGTGGGGAGGGAAAGGTGATGAAAATTTTCGTGCAATGGGAATTTATAGCAGCTTAAATCGTAAAATTCGCAATATTTTTACGTGAACATGGTTTCTTGGAAGGCCTTTTAAGGAACGAGGAATCGAATTACGTGTAAAATTGGGAATTATATGCATTGAGTCAAGTAAGGGAATCAATTATTTTTATTTTTTGGACGGTTTCCCACATATGTAATATAACAGGTATGTTGGTTTTATGTGGAATGTCTTTCAAAATTAACTTTCAAATCGAACACAAATACATTACAAGAGGTCACACCAGAAACAATATTCTGGCACCTATGGGCAACACGGTGAAATTTTAAAAGACACATACATATCTAAGACCAAAATATACAACAAAAATAAACATTAAAACCTGCGAATCGTCATACATACGTCTAACGATGACCAAATGGTTCATTGGCTTGAGGAGAAGGGAGTTCGAGAATTTACTTAAAAACATAATTTAAAACAACAACAGATCACGTCGCGTCCTTAGTACATTTGGATTTTTAGAGCAGACGATCTGCCTAGCTAGAAACTAATATCTACTGCATAAAAAAAGAAAAAAAGAATAGTAATAAAAAACACATTTTAATGTCGATTTTTTTTCTTTCACTTTCAATGTAATTTTTATGGTGGTTACAACTCTGCACCTTACCTTTTCTTTTGATTTTTACCGTTCACTTTACTTTTTCTTTCAATTTTGATTTTTATTATACACTGTTATACATTGTTATTAATATTGTATTGTGAAGATTTTTTTCCTTTCCTATATTTTTTTTTTATTGTATGCATGTATTGTACGTATGTATGATATTTATTTTTACATATAGAAATAAATAAATAATTATTATTTAAAAGAAAAACATTTCCGGGTTACGAATAATCAGACAATATTTGTAAAACTCTTACTACCATCATAATAAGCAAAAGATTTTGCTTGTGCAATGATGGAGGACTTAGCTAGCAGAGGAATTGAACCCACGACAACCCAGTGGGAATCCCTACGCGTTTGTCCACTTAGCTACTAACCGGTCGGTTAAAAGGTAGTTATTTTTGTGATGTTAGCATTTTCATGAACTTCTATACATAAGCAGCCTCTAATGTTTCAACTCCAAAAGTTTTTGTTTCTTCCATTTTCTTCAATAAAGGCAACAATTTAACAAAATATTTAAGAAAACATCAAAAATCAAAAAGTATTCGATAAAGCAATACTTGGCAACCATACAATTTTCAAATGTTAATAATAAAGTTCTACTGCCTTTGATTATTTAGCATTGCTTGTCCCGTGACAGCCGTTTCGGACAATGTTGTTTTAAGAAATCTAGCAAAATATTATTCTAAAAATGATACGTATCATTAAGTTATTGACAAATAACATGAATGTCTATAAAATTACACGAACCCCCTAAAAAATATTTCCAAAGCACTATTGCTTTAGAATCCAAAATCTTGCATATACGAACCCAATTAAGAAGCAACCGTTAAAAAACCTCTTATAGTTTAAATTAGAATTATCTACTACTTTTTATACTAATCGATGTATTTGACTTAATTTTATTTTACAGCGCAGTCAATAGCACCTAGAGAAGTCTAGTACTACGAGGGGAGGTAAGAAGTAGCGGACCGGAGATGATACATCTTTAGCAGGTCCGGGGAGGATTGTCGCCTTGACCAACCCTCGAGGACAGCCCATCATACTCTATCAAGGCAACCAGCGTTTACTTCACCCAAGAGAATTATTCAGTTTGATCGATACTCGTGTTAGAAATACGTCACTCTCGTGTCGAGCAAGCTTGCTTGCAGAAATTATTAACTTGAATTAATTAAAAACACAGTATTATCTTCAAAATATAATTGAACGGGACGAATCTGATAGTATTAATATCGTAAACCGTCTTCTGGCACGTTCGATGGAAAAAATGCTAATACATACAAAAGGTTTTTTTTTAAATTCCGATTACGGTCCTTCACTATTTACTTACTATGTTCCTTTTGATGTGTGTGTCGTTACTAAACCAGTAACTCGCGTCTTTGACGTATGTCAAAACTAAACCGCCAACGGCTCAGAAAGATTTAAAGCCCCTATCAGAGATGGCGTTAGTCGAAAATGTTTATTTTAACATAAATTATTTTTATTTGTATATACGCGATGACTTACTTAATAAATGCGTTTATGAATTAGCACTTGAGTTGGGCGCGGAACAAAAGTCGCCCGCAGGGCCTAGCGACCGATTGCCGCGAACCTCGCGGTTCGATTTTCACCGATTCAATAAATTCAATCATCTGCTAGTAAGTATGAATGACTTAGACTTTATTATTAAATAACAAGACGCGATATTCTTCAATGCAATGAGAAACATTGATGGCCTTCATGGTCGAGTGGTAAGACGCTCGACTACGAATCCAAAGGTTGCGGGATCAAACCCGGCGTGCACCAATAACTTTTATGTAATTAAAATGTGAAAATGTAACATAACATATTTAATTCATATAAAATAAAATAAAAGTATATTTGCGACACGTTCCAGGGTGGTAAATACTCAAAGTATCGCCCTGGTGAAGACCACCATTCAGAATCGAAACGTTACTAGAAATGGCTTTAGCCGTGTTTGCTGATTAGATCTGCCAGATAGCCAGGTACTTTCCAACCTTCTTCTCTTCCCATCTCCTTCCCCTCCCCACTATCTTCAGCCTCATGACATACCCCAATTGGGGATGTCATAGTCTGACTGGCTCTAGACGGTTGGGAGCAGTTGGGATTCTTTGTGGGGTATTCACTGAAAAAAAAAATTATAAAAAAACATCGTAAAAATAGAATTGAAATCTGTTACGAGAAAAAAATAATTCTTTACGAAGCATGATAGTTAGAACTAGCGATATTTGATGAGTCTTCAGAAGAAAATTCCACAACCAAATCTGAAACTCTAAAACCTTTTGTTGTCCGGAAAACAGATCTAATAACTGAGCTATTACAGTATTTACCAATTAGCCAAAATTTAAGGAAAAAATATATACTCCACTACGTTTTACCCTTTTTTGACTCAATACCAACATTTTTTTTATTTATATGTATCCTGGCAATTAGTAAATGAATCGTTAGAACGTATAGTTAACTTAACTTAAACTATGTAAAAAAAACTCCTTAACTTTATTGAACCGCTGAGTGAAAAATACACGCATTCACTTCGATGACACCGACATTCTGCGTGGGCCGTTTTTTTTTTTAAATATTTAGTGATATCTTAGTTTTATTGATGAAAGCGGCCGTCAGTGATCTGAGCATTGAGTTTTTTTGAATAAACTTTTTATCAGCGTTCTTGTTCTAGATATATAGTACAGGCAGAAAGTTCAATAATTTCCATTGAAGTGAAAAATACGACTACCTGCGAAATTTCTTTTTGAAAAAATGATGCCGTTGGCATTTCCGCTCGAACACCCGAACCGTTCTGCTAGAGGAGATCTGTACACGAACGAAATAAAAAATGTTCACCTCAATGAACAGGACAAAAGGTAAATCCTATAGGTTAGCAAGGTTACGTACAAATTTAATACAAATGTCCAGAATTATTAATGGGCTACGTTTCTGCGCGGATAGCTCTCTCGCTAATGAGGACAGAGTCAAAGAAACAAAAATACAACAACCCGTATACTTATTAGCCCGTTTCCTTCGAAGCACAACACAAGAAAACGTTACTTAGGATTTAATTTAATGCTTTAACTTCTTTAAGAATTTTCAATAAACGATGTTGTGCCTTAAAATATAAATCAAACAAAAATATCCTTGTTTTTACTTAAATCTCAAAGCTCCTATTGATCAGGTCTTCTCCACAACAAAAGCACCAATAACAATATACTGTTGGTTTATTTCGAATTCCCCTGACCGAAGTTAAAGTAAAAATGTTTTCGTAGCTTTGAATCTGAACATTCTTTAACCCTATTATTATTGACTTACGTGTTTACTCTGCATCTCCTTGGAATAAAGTCTCGGAATCCGCTTTATAGAAAGACAGTTCAATTTCCATTTTCCTATTTAAAAATATTTTCATTGTAAATTGAAAAACATTTTCATAGCCTAAGAGCTAGCGTAAAAGCCGAGCGTTAGAATATCCCATGAAGAAATTTATGAGGCTTCTCTTTTTGTATGGGCTTATCTTGGGAGTGCACCTTGCGGTATGTTTTGTTATGTCTAATTTACAAGTTTATTGCAGTCCTCCGGGGATGTTCTTCCAATTTCAATATGCGACGGAATCGTTAAACATCCTGCAGTTTCCGAGAAGCCCCTCGTTAAATTACTTTTTCGGTACAGTACTCGGATTCATCAATAAATTACCAGATAATCCTTGATAAGTTCCAAGTCAATTTAAAATAAAAGGTATAAAATTATTTTCAAATAACCTATTTCTGCACTGGCAGGTGGGACGCTCGCCTAGCAGTCAGACGGATCAAGTTTGTTTCTTAGAGTGCGTACCGTTATGTTATATTTAGTGAAATAGTAAGTTACATATTTCTTATTATAAATAACGGGTCTTATTTTACGTTCAACTTACGTTTTCATTCAAAAAATGTATTTTTTATACCGGGCTGAACGAATTTTTCAGACATACCTACCTACTTTCTGAAAATGCCTTTACTGGCATACGATTTTTCGTAATTCTTTCTGGCGGACCCTTCCATTGAAAAATGATTATATTGTTACCGTTTCAAAATATTGCAAAATATTCTCGGGAATATTTTAATGCCGTATATTTTCTCGTATTAATGGACAAAAACTGGGTAAAGGCCTGACACATTTTTTATTACTTAATTTATCAACTCTTGCATTACTGCAACCTTAGATGAAATATATTTTTCAAATGGACATAACACGGTTTATAATGTTTTTTTTACTCTGTAAATAGTAATTTGAAAGCTTACAAAATAAATTACCACAACATCAAGGTGATAAATTATTTATTTCCACAAACACCTACAACAATTTCACAGAAAACAGGTTATAATTACATGTTTGTTTGGAAATATGTTCCATGGAAATCTAGATTACCCAAGTAATTATTATAACGGCGGTTCGTGGGGTGAAGTATATCGTATCGGGCGATAATCTCAGTTAATTGTTTCTTATCTAACGGGCGGGGCACGGCGCTGGTGCGGGCGGAGGAACATGGCTTGGTAATGACGGTCCTGTTCGCTACATGACAGCTGGGTATCATAATCGATAGCTCTGCCATTGGATACACACCACGCTGGGAGATTAATCTGCAAACTCTGCTAGCTAACACGCAAGGCTAGGCAGAGAAGATGAACCGCCATACATCTATGTCTTGGCACACTTTATTTGCTTCATTCATTTTCAAACTTCGTCACATATTTCGCACAGTTCAGTTACTCTCACTGGGAGAATAATCTATAATTTCTGACTAAATTAAATAACGTGCAACACTCACTGTAAGCAGAGATGATGAAACGCCAAATAACCGTGTATTGGCACACTCTTTTTGCTTCATTTGCATCCATGCATGTATCGTCTCGTACACCACAGCTGGGTATCAAAATCGATAGCTTTTAGATACACACTTCAATGTTAGATCAATTTGTAAACTCGGCTAACTTAGTAACTAACATCCATGACATATCTGCGTAAGGGTAGGCAGTAAGGATGAACCACAACTATATATCGGTACATTCGCGGCTTACGCTTTGCTATATTCTAATTCTTACATCTTATACGTCGTCTCATCGTCGACATAATTTACTATTTTACCGAATCTTCAATCGTTTAAATTAAACTGTTAACGTCGGGTTTCCAATCTACCACCTCTGGGTCTAGAGCTGAGGAACTTACTGCTCTTTAAGAAGCTCGTCGATTAAAGTTTTTTAAAGGCCAAGTCTAAAAAATATATCACAGCGTGTTTTGCTTCGAATCAGGATATTCAAGGTTCGATATCTACCGCAAAGCATAATCTTATTTTCGATGCTGCCTACATATAAAGATAAGTCACATTTATAAAAAATACAAAAAAGAAAATTTAAATTGTTGGTGTGATAAACCAATACTTACATCACTTTTTTTTCAGAGTCGTATTGCAAAATTATCATTTTCGTGGTGTATAAATTCGCATAAACTACCGATGGTTTTCAATGTTTTTATTTTGTACTGGAACGAATGCTGACTACTGAATTTTGAACAGAGGAAACGAGCTTTTTTGGCTTGTTACAGAATTTTGTGAATAACTGAAATGTCGCAACCTTTGACCTGAATATAATTCAGAATATGAATACATAAATCATATTGTATTGGCATTTCTATATTTCACCAACATTGACCTACGTTTTCAATATGGCTAATGGCCACAGTGTCAAAGAGAACAGTTGTTATTAAATTGAATTGAATTAATCGTTTATCAAATTAAAATTTTAACCACAGAACAGTTTCTGGTATCCAGTATTGCAGACGTGTCAGTTGTGGTCACAGAGGTCGGGTCACTATCAGTGGCGTTATTTTCAATTTGCGACCCCCGAACAAAAAATAGGACAAAAATAATTGTGAATAAAACTTTTGAATATGTCTACATTGTCTTCAAATGTAATTAATACATCAAAAAATGTTATTATGTCAACATAATATTAATTAAAATATTATTTAATAATGGAGACAAATATTGAAGGCATAAAAAAAACCTGATTTAGTTTTAAAGAAGGAGGAAAATATTTTTTATAAAGCTGGAGAAAAACTTTTTCTTATTAAAAAAAAAATTGTATCATCGGTTGTTTATGGACATATCGAATAGGAAGCCGTGACTAAAGAATTAACTCGTACTAACTTATAAGGTGTTTAACCATATTCCAAATTTAAATCTTCCAATATCACCTCAAACAATACATGTGTTTAGATCTACGTCATCATCAGCAGACGCTTTGACAAGATAATGACATAATAATTTGCCTAAATGACGCTTTTTTACGCTTAATATATTAAAATTTGATGTTTATTTATTTGAAAGTGGAGTCCTTAAGGCCCCTGCCCGGGGGGTTCTTACCATGTAGTTCCACCACTGGTCACACCTAACCTATATAGGGTATGCTCATGTGTAATTTTGTTTGGGAAGAAGCATGTTCTGAGAGGTGGTCACTTGTCACCAGCTAGAGGCAGCTGATAGCAAGTAGAGGTGTGAAATCTGACACCACCTTGTGGTTAACCCTAGGTCACCTCTCGGGCTAATTCACCTACAATGACCTAGCAAATAAGATTAACTTACCTATTAAATTGAGTAAAATTTGAAAAATCGAGCAGCCATTTTGGTAGTATCGTAATACTATTCCTCCGGGACATAAATCTTGCCGAGACCAAATTAAATTAAAAACACGGGATGCGTAAAAACAGCGAGGCCCTCTGTACCGCAACTTCCGTATTATTAAAACAGAGTACTCCCGGGTCTGAATTCGAAAAACCTTTTCGCAAGGAGGTACATAATTGAGTAATTACACTACCGATCGAGAAATAACTTTTCCATTTAAACAAGTGCTGGGAGCACGGCGAGGAAACAAAAACAAATTAGAGGAATTAAACTGTTGCCCGGGCATAATACAAAACAGACATTACTTTGCAGAGTTTATTTAGCAGGCGCCTAGAAGCGGGAGAAGTATCCGCGCACTTTGTCATCTGACATCTAGCTAGCGCAGGGTTGATTTATCCACCTGCAAAATTTGTAACACTTATTAACGGCGGTGTTTGCGTAATGTGAGATACTGAAAGCTCGCCGCGAGAATACGCGTATGTACAATATTGTCCCGTTTGTTGCTCGAGATCACGGCGCGGGCGGTACAGCGGGAAGGGATGCTGCTTGCCGCTGACTCGCTGAATGGGAGACGTATGGAGCAGTAAGATGTTTGTACACAAAACAAGCATCTCGGAATCAAGATTAATTGTTTCATTCCAAGCTAACACGGAACTTAAACCGAGAAAGATAAAGCGACTAAAAGATTGTTTAATGAAACAATTGTATTTCTCGTATTTAAACCACCCGCGCTTAGCAATTTCTTGATGAAGACACTTTTTTGCGTTAAAATTTGTGATAAAAAAGTGTTCCGAAATAAAATGTTGCCAAAGGTTTATTATCCTAACCAACGTGAAGACGTTCCACTGGGAATGGGCACAATCGAAATATTTTAATGATGTTTCAATGAATTGTCGCTAAAATGTTATATTCTCTCCCCTTCCACCCCTTCCCCTCGAACTCCCACGAAAATTGAAAATAAATTCAACGTTCGATTGTTTATTATATTTCGAATGTTTTCTAATAAACGCCACCCAAGTAAAAACACTCCTTACTTCATTCACATTCATAAATCGACTCACAATACTATTCTGTTTTTCTGACTCTTGACATGACTCGACTCAAGATTGGATTCACTTGATTCCGAACATCTTCTTAGCCTCACATTATTTATTCAAATTAATTTCCTGCATTCACCCTTCTGTAAATTCTTTTAAAATATTTTTCTTAGATATTTAATTAATTCTCAGAATGGTTTTTAAATATTTGCGATAATTTCGAAATAATACTCAATGAATTGATTAGAACACCTCTACACTCCAAGTTGGAACATAATAAGAAAAGAATACGCAAGACGTAGTTCTCGTTTTTGTCTTCAGGGGGTCGCAGTTAATAGTCTCTAAATTCTTGTTCAGACAAAGAATGCCAAAAATAATGACCATTTTAAGCAATTTTCATATTCTCCTCAGTTCACCCAATGGTAATCAAAGAAGACTATCTTACCAAAACTGATGAAAAAGTTTTACTTGTTTATTTTAATTTATATAAATTATTTAGTATTCTATTTTGATTCTTCCATTTGCGTGAATCTTTCACTCATTTTTAATTGAACCAGTTTTCCTGTATCGGTAGGTAACAATCTGTAGTCTACTGCAGTAGTTTTGCGACGGTTTCTGAGAGCTGCAAAACTTCGAATCGTGTGACGAACTAAAGGTGTATTAAATATAAAAATCTAACTAACAAATTTTGCTGTAGAGATGGTCGATATTCGAAACGCACAATTCCGTGACCATTTCTAAATTGTGACTTTACTGAATGAAATTTATCAAAAGTTTTTGTTAATCCTTATCCTAAATGAATTCTCAAGTAGAGTCGGTGTTGTTTATTTGTAGATTCCCCACCTTAACCTTTGAATAAATGGATAGTTCTGGAAAGAATAAATTGACTCATTGAACCAGTTTCGCAATGTAAACTGTGGTTCCACCAACATCCAATCGGCCGTTTGGGTTCCGTGCCCCAAAAAGTTTGGGAACCGCTGTTATACTGTAGTAAAAATGTTGTTTGTGGGCATTATTTCTTACAATATATCATTTTCGTATGTTTTCCCGTTTTTTTTTTCATTTTACCTTTTATATCAGAATTTAGGTTATCAGGTTATTTTTTTCTAGAAGGAAACCAGATTTCATAAGAAGATATTAAATATTGCTTGAAAATTTTCCAACACCAAGTTCAACGTATATTAAAGGGAAATTCAATAGCTTCAATAGAAAAATTATTTTTTTCGCATTTTTTTTGGTTTTCAATAATGTGTTGTTAAATAAATTAATGATATTACCTGTCCAATTTCCATAGCGCCACGTTTGTAGCCTCAAGGCTGGCTCACAAAAAACTATATGAATAAAACGCCTTTCTATAGATGCCGTAGACTTTCATCTTTTTTAAATGTTTTTTCAGACTTGTGTAGCAAAATTTATTCCAGAAAGGAATGGACAAGATAACAAAATATGTGATGACAGAAAGTGGTAGATACGCTTAGTATCGCTTTGAAGAGAGAGCATCGATAAGTTTCAAAACATTGCTTGAAATGGCTTAAGCCATGTTTAATGACAAGATCCGGTTATCCAGGTACCTCTTATATTCATCCTCGTCGCCATTTTTTTCTCGTCCCAATTCCGTCAACTTTAAAACTCCAAATGTAGTATGCCATAGACCCACTAGCTCCAGACAGTTAGGATTAATTTATATTGTATTATATATTTTTTTAAAGTAAGACAAACAATCCCAGAATACGAATAATTTAACGATATTTTAATGCTTCCTACTGTTGTCATTACAAGCAAAAAATGATGCTTCTTCAATGATTGAGTACTGAGCTAGTAAAAGATTGAACCTGCGGCGTTTGGGTGGAAACCCGACGCTTTGAACCACTCTGTCACTAACTGCTTTAATTATTCAATAATTTGTAGTGCTGTAGAAACACAAATTATGCGAGAAAATAATGAGACTAAAATGGTTTGATATCAAGATAGAACGGTGTAGCGGTTGCTATGAGCGGAAAATAGATTTTTTAATGGTAAAATTGATTTATCTGTAAAGAGGCAATTCATCAGTTTATAATTTAGTCAGAAAATTTATCTTATGTCATTGTGATACTATATATTTCACAGGATTGTAAGCACGAGCATGTTCATATTATTAATTCTTGCAGTAAATATTCCACTGCAATCTTGTAAGAAGCTTCACGTTCCGGGAATTTCTTATTAGCTAAAAGAGGTACCCAACAATATTATCTCTTTGTGAGGCTGAATAAGTTGACATATTCCCCCAAGTTCAATATTGGCTTTTCCTTAACATTCTAAAGGCATACTTCTTAACATAACCCAACATTCATACACATGTTTAACTAAACTCCCTCTAAATATCACTTGCTCCAAAATGTCACCCCCTCCAAAGAGTCCAATACTGAGGCTGACGAAATGTGGCAGGCTGTGTGTTTTGCACTGATTGATGCCATTTAATGACACATCTGTAGCTGGGGTGTGTTTATTAGTCTGTCATTGCCCTTTTGACATCTTTCAAAATATTAACAATAAACATTGCAACACAATATTTGACTTTCAAAAGAACAACATGTTCATTTGTATTTGTTCACCAATACGTATTGCTACAGCAACGGAGCCATTTTTAGTAAGATTCATAAAACTTTACAGAGTCAAATATATTCTCAGTATAATACTGGTGAAAAACCACTACTCAGAATAGAAATGTTGTCCGTTGCTTGAAATGGATTTAGCTATGTTTAACTTCTAAGCCTGAGTAGTCAGGTGCTTTTCGACTTTCTTATTCACTGTTTCATCCCTCTCCAATTTCTTTCTTCTTCGAAAAATTTCCCAAAATGGGGATGCCCTCCATGCATTTGGGACTATTTTTTATAACTTTTTTTATTCAAATAAATGAAAATAGTCAGTTCTCCAGAAAATCCACGTTAATATATTTTGCGTAAAATGGAACCGAACCTGAAATCTCCCGCATCAAATTTAAATACAAAGTTTTTCGCTTTACGCTTTCGTTGGTATCGAAATTCTTGCCCACAGAAATGTTTGCCAAAAAAACCTTTAACTGGCTTTTTTACTCCCGACTACTTTAGGTACATTTTCGGATGGCTAAACTTGCCATATTAAATTAATCTTATTATTTTAAGCGACCATAGGGGCCTGCTATTCAATCCCATTTGCCTACCCCAGCAGAGAGACGGCACGATGATTATACGCATTTAAGTACGTAGGGTTAAGAATGCAATTACAACTTGTGAGCCTTTACAACCCCAGTTAATTGGGAAATTCAAGAAGTTACTCAGAAATATTCGGAACTTTCTTTGTTTTGTCAAACTGTCAGTGCTCCAGAGAAATTCATGACGATCACGTCCGCCGACTGAAATATGATCTTGCTCTTCTTTTATCCTCAATTAATTAGAAATATTTCATCAGGGAAATAATATTATCGCGCATGACTCCGCCTCCAATAGAGATTGAAACGGAACGCCATCTCGGGGAACCAGACTAGCGATAAAATAAATACAGAGAAAATAGATTTGATTACTTCAGTGATACTTGAGACCTGAATTCACATCATTAATGCTCAAAGTTAATTGTATATGCTGTGTTTTATGCTCCTGAAAATCTTAGGCTTTTTTTTAAAGGGTTCGTATGACGTAAGCATTCCAGATGTTTCCAATACACGAGCTTATACGGTTGACGCACGTAACCTTAGTATTTAAAAATAACAACTAGGCACACAATCATTATTTTGTTACTTTAATTTTAAAATCTAAATGTAAAACATACTCGTATATCAAAATGCTCGATTCGAAACAAAAAAAATCACGTTTTTCTTGGTTTACTGTGAATAGTTTCCCAAAAAACTTGCCGATGTGAGCGTGAAACGCAGTGTATATTATTTCAATAATATAATGAAAGCATGGTTTTTTTATGGATTTTACTTATTTTAGAGATTTATGATTATATTGGGTTGCGGACTATTCGTTGCGTATGAGATTATATTATAGTGTGGGAGATGTTGCAGTGTGTGAGGAGTAATAGTTTAGAAGATGATTTATTGTATACAAGTTAAATTTAGCACTTGAGAATAGAGACAGGATCGGCCTCCGGTGAATTGTATTAAGGCCGCTGATTTGTTACAGGCTTCTGTCAGTATCCAGGATGGCTACACTCTACACATAGATGGTTTATCATACACGGCCTTTTCTCAACTCCCATCAAACTTCGAAGCAAAGAATGGTACTTTATTGTATTTGGTAACCACCCTCATATATTTCTTATTCGTGGATTTCCAGTTTAAGATAATATGATGTTATGCCATTAATATGAATAAAGGCATATTGACTCCAAAACGTTATAAATGTACCGTTGTCGTCTTAGTACAGCAATAAAGTTGAAAAACAACGTAGTTTTTCACGTTTACTTGAAATTGACGCCGATCGCTAATCCTGCCCGTCCTACTTGTATTACGTTCACAGCCATGTTTATGTCTGCATCCAAGCCCGTAGAGGGTGTCCTTGATGGAGTGGTAGCGCGGATAATGCATTCGCGTTAACTTCTTCTGGCGACATCAATAGAAGGATGTCCCTTAAATGGGTTTTCAGAAACATTGCGAATTTTGTTCACAATAAACCTGCTACCGTGGAAAATGCAATCGATGTTTCAAAACGATTATTAAAGCGTCCAATTTGAAATGTGTCAAATCTTTTAAGTATTTTTTTCTTTACATTTCATCTGTGGATATTATGTATTTAAGATGATCGAAGAATGTATGCATATGGATTTAAGATGATCGAAAAATGTATGCATATGGATTTAAGATGATCGAAGAATGTATGTATATGGATTTAAGATGATCGAAGAATGTATGCATATGGATTTAAGATGATCGAAGAATGTATCCATTTGGATTTAAGATGATCGAAGAATGTATGTATATGAATTTAAGAAAGGCCAAAGCGGTGTTTGAAAAAGGAATTACGAAAACAATGTGTAATACATACCTGAACGGTGAATCCTGCAACAATTCAATGAGTTTGTGTATTTTATAAGTGTGTTATTTGAGAGGTGGAAAGGCTGATAAGGACATTGAAAGTAATGTAAGACTACGTGCAGTTCTTGCTTATTAAAATATTTAAAAGTAAGCAAGAGTAGCAGTTCTTATGGAATTTTGATACCAACTCTGAATGGCAGTGCGGCATGAAACTGTCAGAGAAAGAAAAAAAGAAGAGTGAATATATTAGAAATGAGATCCCAGATGCGTTTATTTTGTAAAAAATTGTATGACCACATCACAAAATCAAGGCTTTTATAAGCGGATTTAACAACATCAATAAACGGACGCTTATAATATGGTATCAATGATGGCAGCCTAAATCGAAATAAATTGAAAAATAATATTAATTATTTTCAATGAGGTATGAGATCGATTAAAATACCGGTTTCTAATAAGGTCTCAGTAGCTCAATTAGTAGACGTTACTACCGGATAGAGTAGAGGTTCCGAGTTCGAGTCTCTGTCGCGACCGTTATTCTTTTTAGTTTCTGGCTTTTTCTGTTTCATATTTGCGTTAAGGATTGTTGATATTATTCCAATAATTATTATTTAAATAAATAATGTGTAAAAATCTGTTTAAAAAAATGTTTCTACATACAGGTATCTATACCTACAAAATGATTTAAAAAAGTTAAATACTTCTGCGTACTATCAAAACAGAATCACGTAATGATTAATTTTATGATCGATGCGTGCAGCTCGTTTGTGTGCGAAGTTACAAAACACAGAATAAAATCCATGGAAAAAATGTTTTTTAAATCATTGTGACCCGAATTATTGTTTCCACATTTAAAAAATATCTTATGATTGATAACACCTTAAAAAATAATAATTTGAAATAACAGAAAATAAGTTTTTTCAATATTTGTTGAATAGAAAATTCTACACGATTTTTAAAATTAACATTGGGTCTAGGAGATTATTTTTTCATCAAGTAAGATAAAATAAACTTTTACAAAGTAGAAACACTAATGGATCCCGGATCGAGAATGACTGACGAAGCGGGAGCTGTCAAAATATTAGCGGTTTTGGTGGCCGGAAAAAGGATTGCAACCTAACGAAAATAATAAACGCCATAGAGAAGATTGGCAGCTATTAGAAAAAAAAGACTGACTTCTTTAAATCGCTATAGTTACGGAAACATAATTACATAATTCATGTTCATTTGAATTAACACTGGATCTCAAATGTTTAAAGCATTTTCGAAAACTACAAATAAGATAATTTACCTGGTATGCGATTGAATGAAATGCCAAAAAACTTAATTTAGTTAAGGGTTGATTAATTAATTTTATTTATTGAATTATTTCATTCGTAGAACATGGAAAAATAATTACAAAATTCGTGTTCATTTGAATTAACACTGGATCTCAAACGTTTAAAGCATTTTTGAAAACTACAGCTAAGATAATTTACCTGGTATGCGAATGAATGGAATGCCAAAAAACTTAATTTAGGAAAGGGTTGATTTATCAATTTTAATTTTATTTTATTAAATTATTTAATTCTTAGAACATGGATACTTTTACACTATTTGAAGATCTGCAGGTTTAAAGGTAACTGTTTTTTGATTGGTGGAAGATGTGAGCTCTTTAAAAAATTGTTTTCACGAAATCCATAAAATTTAAGCTCACGTTTAATTCATTAACGTCTAAATGATTCCATTTTCGCTAGTGTAATTTATTCTGAACTTCAAAAACATGATAATAATATTCTGGTGAATTTTTTTTAACAGTCATAATACAGTCTTAATTCCCGATGGCGTTAGTTTTAGCCAGCGGTTGTATGATTAACGAGTGCGGGTTTGCCGTTTTGTCGAATTTAATTAAAGTTGACGACTTTCGCCATGTTATTTCACATCATTTTCCGTCACGCGCCGCGGTTTCTGCGTCATTTGTGACGGAAGACATATCCACGGCGCATTATGACTAGGTTTATCTGACTCGTTCCGCAGCCAAAATAAAATAAACAATTAATATTATTGAAGCGGGTTATGATGTTTAATGGTTTCGCAGTGTTTGCGGGGAGATGTGAGAGAGGAAGGTTAATGCGGAAAGCTCTTCTTAGAAGTCAGGTTCCAGGAATTGAAGCTTGGAGGTTGAATCAGGGGTAGGTGGTAAATTTGGACTTCCTTGGAATTAAGGGAGTATTTAACCACGTCTGAGCAAACGCTTGAGTAACTACTCGTCAAGTATAGGAATAACATGGTTGTAAAAATAAATATATTTACTCGACGGGTAGCGGTACTCAGCGGCGGTGAAACAGATAATATACGCTACTTGACGAATAGCGTTAATCTATAGTTTCCTCAGAGGTGGTGAAATACTCTCTTTTATTGATATCCTAAGATTACGAAACGTCTTTACGTTATCGTAAAAAAATTACAAGATTTATATTTTCTTGAAAACTCATTTTTTTAAATACTTTTATACTCAAAAGAGAGATTTTTTAACCTTTGACCCAAGAGTGTTCATTTTTGTGTTTATTTTTAGGTTCTAATCTAAAATTATATAGAAAAATGATTTGTGTTGAAAATGTAATGCATTTCTTTAATATTGAGAGTTGTGTATTGCATATCTCACTCAATTACTGTGAAATAAATTAATTATAAACAGACTGGCAGTACCCAAATCTGAAAAATGTATCTTATCTCAATATAATATGTACGCTCCGCGGTGTGAATCGAACCCGCAACCACCCAACTCAAAGTCATATGCGTAGACCACTAAAACAAATTTCGATAGAAGGGTTAAAGATGGATCGTTTTGATCACATATTATCTGAAATTCTTAAAATAAAACACACACCATTCGTAAATTTGTTAAAAAATAAATATACGATATATATCACATAAAGGCATACCGCTGATAGATCCGTTGTACAATCTTCTTTTTTTTGACGACACATGAAACAGAAAGAAATTATAACTTACCTCTCAATGGCAGAATCACTGCTAGTTAACATTATTAGACTGGTATTTAATATTCCGATAAAAATGAAGACGTGTGTAAGAACTCAATATGATGTAAAGTTAATTAGGGCTCGCGAAATCCTATAATAAATTTCAGCGAAATAGGAATTAATATCATATTTATATGATACCTCTTCAAACCCTTATAATATCCAGAACCTACCGACTGCCTATTTTTGTGGTATTCCACCCTTCCTCTAATAGAAGTCATATAATTATTTTCCATGTCTAAAATATTCATGAAAATCAATGATCACAATATAATAAAATCACCTTGAATGATACTATATACCTACTACACAACATGATTTCTTTGTGCGTACATACGAGTGTGATATTTTTAAAATCGGAACGGTTTTAAATGTGTTAAGAAAATAATCAAATTACTAGTTGTTACCCGTGAAAATTCACGGGATGTAATTTCACTTACCAAATAAAAACTGAGAAAAAAAAAGAAAAACACAATTAAAATATACCATGAAAAATTTTCTCTTGTAAAATATGTACATTATGGGTAGAAGGCTTATTGTTTCTCTGGATTTAAAAAAAAACTTTTCAAATTTTTCTCAACATATTCTTAAATTCCAATTTTGAAAAATTCTCATTCGCACGTACGTACACCCATAAAGAAATTATATTATTTAATAAACAGGATCATTTGAAATCCACATCACATACAATAAGTACCTAACTGTATATTTTACTAGATGATTATTATTATTCTAAATTTGAAACGTGCGTCCACGTGGCTTATAAAATGGAACTAATGCATGCATGGAGTAAAAATTTAAAACTAAAATAACATATTTTTGCCATCATATAATTTGTTAAATTACAAGAAAACAATGTTTTTAATGTATGGGTATCGTACAGCTTCCTCACTTTTTTGTCGGCAGTACAGTCGGTAGCAAATTATTAAATCATTTTTCGACAGAAAGAGGTTTTTTATATTTTTCGTAAAAAACTGCATTCGAATGAAAAAATCTTTAGTAACGTATTTAAATTTCTAATTTGTAGTTGAATTCCATTCATATACAATAATTAATATAACGTAAAATATAGTATTGATTGCATTTATATGTATAAATATATCATTTCACCAAAATGACGCTTTATAAATTATCCAAGTATTATTATATTCTATAGAATTAACTATCGTACAAAAGCTGCCATCCCTTGTTAATTGAACAATTCATGGCAAAACACTTATAATTTCAGTGATACAAATTTTACTGCGGAATTTTCTTCAAAAGTAATTAAGAATTGAAGGTTAGAGTGGGTCATGCAAATCGTCTAACCCCATATTTCTTTGATCAAAAGGATGGTTACAAATCATATATTACAGGATTAAATTCCAAATTGAAAATCTACGATGTAAGAGATAAGCGAACCCCTGATAGGCTGATAGATACGTTGTAATCTCTCACTCTTTTTCATGAACAATGCATGACAGAAAGAGAGACCATAACGAAATTCTCAGTGACAGTACCACCTGCTGGACTTTATTTTTGTTTTTTGTGTAGATTCTAGACACCAGGCCGAAGTGTATGGGGAATGATTCGGTCTCTCGCGTCCAATGGTATGCGACAAGCGTACGTCATATGACACGTGACTAAATATATTTTTTCTACGTTATATAATATCATTTTATTTCTAAATACCATTGATATTACTGTATTGCCAAGTGCGACATTTCTTTAAGACTACCTACAATATGGTGGGTCATTTTTTTAAATGTTTTTGTATAGCTAGAAATTGGGGGGCCATGAGACGAGCAGATAGCAGATGAAAGATATGGCAGCATGTTGTGACTCGAATACCCAATAGACACGTTTGAGCTTGAATTGTTTATTTTTCCTAGCAACATTATTTTCCAAATCAAGAACCTAGTAATGTTTGAAAAATATTTGCCTCATTAGAAGCTATAATTTTTTTTAAATCGAGCCAAAAAAAAAAAAAACAAAAACGTTTTAACTACTTCCTTTCTTACAAATGCGTATGTAGATTTTTTTGCCTAATATTGAGAATAATATTTACGCTGTTTTTTTATTATTTACTCCTTACACATGGCTTATACAGTTTTACAAAATGCTTATATTTCTTTCGCTAATTAAAAAAACAACTCTGAGGAGGCTTTGATGAATTTCTTTATAATTTTATAAAGTGACTACCGATATTGTGGAATTTCAGAGAAGATTTTTTTTTAATTTCTAAGGAGCGTATGACACTTTTTTCTACAGGCGTACAGCTGATAGCTCAATTTTAACTGTTCATTATTTAAAATAAATGAAAAAATATGTAACCGAAAGAGAGATTACAACGGTGTTTTCAGATAGTATGTAATATGTACCTAATTGTCATACTGGGAGGTTGGCAAAGTTTCGCTTGTTTTCTGCAATCTACGTAGCATGTCTGTCGTAAATAAATAAACATTTGAATAACATTTCTTGCAAACGATTCACTATTCAATCCATCATAGTTGACCTTTTTTAATAAAAAAATGTAACCGTGTTCTTTCTTGATGCGCACTTAATTTTTAATTGTATTTATTTTTACTGACTATTGTCCACTAACAACATAACATCACGCGGAATGGAAAAAAAATAACAGAGAAAAGACAGCACCCACACACAAATAAACCAATGACAAATAGGATAAAAATGTACATTTGAGTCCATGATTTAAATCATCTTACTACGTTTGTTTATGTAACAACTAACAAAAATCAGTTAGATTTGCACCGAAAAATTAAAGACTTTGACTTAAGTTGACAAATTTCGACATTCTGTATAATGGACAATAGTATCAATAACTAGCAGAGTGTTGATTGAGAGATAGCAATTCATTGACTTTACGAGAAAGAATTTTTAAATGGAGGAGTGACAACAAAGTCAATAATACAGTTAATAATTTTGAAAGTGCAAAAGAGGTCAAAGAGAATATTTAAATATTAAAATTGGAATTAACTTTAAAGAATTAATGCATATTTATTATTAAATAATATTAATAATCTAAAACACATATATTGAACAGAAAAAAGACAGAAACTAAAAAGAACAATAGTCATGACCGAGACTCGAACTCGGAACCTCTACTCTATCCGGGAGTAACACTTTGCCAATTAAACCATCAAGACCTCATTAGAATAGTGGCATTTTTAAACGATCTCATACTTCTATTGAAAATTATGAATATTTGAATTTCTTCCGATTTTAGGCTGCCATCTTTTGTTGATATTCAAAGTTCTACCCGAACACATTGAATATCTAGATGGTGTCTTGGATAAATATATATTTTTTTAAGTTCGAGTCTCAGTCATGACTATTGTTCTTTTTAGTTTATGGCTTTTTTCTATTTTATATGTGTGTTTTAGATTGTTATTATTATTTTAATATTTAGAAGATTCAAAGTTTGCTCAATTTTATCATATGGATAATCGCCTCTTTCCAGCCCTAACCTTCAAGCAATTCCTCACAAGAAGCGATCTTGTAGGGATTCGATATGATGAACGTGAACAGCATCAAAAGGAGATAAAATAACTAGCATATTTAAGAGAAGGGCGAACTAACGAGCAGTAAAGAGTTTTCAGTGTGATTGTATTTTTAAAGTTAGCGGTAATTAATGTACCGTACGTTCCGCACAAACCGTAGGCATATCGTAGGAACTCCTGGGAAACACAACCCTACCAACTAGCGAGACATACGTGTTTTATACTCCACGTCTTATGTTCTGTGGCACAAAGACGTAGGACATAGAATATGTACCGATGATAGGATTGCGTTTCCTAGGAAACTCCTTCTAGAGTTACGTCTACTGTCTGTGCTACGGCGCAATACAACCATGAATAAAATCCCACACAATCATCATCGATCATCAAATAATACCATAATTTCTCATGTGACGTGACTGAGTAACTGATAACTACTATTGAGGGATGCTGTTCGCATATGGAGTTATGGATTATTCTTTAAAATGTAAACAAATTGAATATTGGAAGTTACCTGCTCACTACATTATCTATTATACTTACACATACATATATATATATATATATATATATATATATATATATATATATATATATATATATATGTATCTTAGATTTTTACTTTTGAAAAAAAATGGATCAAAGAATATGTTTTAGATTAGATTTTGCGTTAAAAATGGAATAAAGTGCTCTAACGCACTTAAAATGTTGACTGTGGCTTTCGGCGAGTCTACTTTGTCACAAAAAAGTGTTTATAAGTGGTACAAGCGCTTTCATATGATAAACACATGTGTACCAACATAACAAAAAAAAATCGATAGTCGAATGTACACAGCCCGCGAAAATTCAAAATACACCTTTTTTTTTAATAGGCTATGTATATATATATATATTTTTTTTATAATAAATCCACGTAAGAGGCCCTGAGGATTCCCTCAAGGCCTATGTGATAAATGGGAAAATTGTGTGAAGGGTTTTTCCGATGAAAGGACGCAGTGAACTTGCTCTAGAAGGGAAGCCGAAAAACCAACCCACAACCGAACTGTTGCACAATAACGAATCGTAAAAAGGGATTATTTTGAAGCGTGTACGCATGTTGGGCACGCTATTGGCATATCTCCCGGCTCATTATTCGGAGTAACTTCCGTTGAAATACCGGTAGAACTAGCACAGCATTCTCACTTGACGTTTACGTATGTTCTGAAGATTGCAATACATTTACGAAACGTACTACTTGTTTTTGCACAGAATCAAGACCTTTTTTCCGATGTCCAGACTAGAGGTGACTAAACGTAGTATATATACGAGGTCAACAATTAGGTACTATTAAAATAACCTTTGTTGAAAAATATATTCATTTTTACGGGTCTTCAGAGCAACACGAAAATACGTATATGTGTCGATACCTATAGGTTTTAGGTGTACCTCTCTTTCTTTCTTATAAACGACGCATGTAACAAAAAGCTAAGTTAACGGTTACGAGGATTGCAACAGAGCTCTCAGCGGCAGGATCATACATGTCATGTAAACCCCGTAATAAACTTACAAGCAGCCGCTCCAGGAAGATTTCCGAGTCAGTCTATATTGATGACTCGCAGGAGTCGAGGGACGCGCAAGGAGCCAAGGAGCTTTGCGGGCGATTTGTACAGTGGCGCCGGTGGCATTTGTCGCGTCTAATCCAGTCCACGAGCGCGGCGGGCGGTGCGGCGGCCGGGCGGGCGGGCGGCGGAGCGGACCCAAGTCGGGCAATTAATTGCCCCGGACCCAAGGAGGACCCTGCGAAGTCCCACCCCCGGATCAGCGGATAAACCCTACAAGGCAACTAGACTTACCCGAAGGCTATAATTTACGGGTTTCAGTGTTAAAAGGTATTAATGATAATTACCATCGGTTAAACCGTAAACGCTAAATGGTGTTTTAGTCTCTTGTATTTTACGCGATGCCTCCGGCTTGAAGGGGTTTATACAGATTTAAACTCATTAAGATTTATAAATGAAAGCATGCTATTGAAATTACTTTCAAACGCGTTATTACAAAGTTCGGCCACTCAAAGTTTTTTATGGTTTCTCCGTAAAGGCAATATTAACGGCTTTTACAGGACTTTGCGCTCGTGTTCGCAGTGGCGTGCAATCATGTCGAAAGGGGAATCTTGAATCAATGTATACAAATCTAAGCATTGAATTAAGCACTTGATGGTGCTCCCAAAGCCGTTGTGCACACGTGATGCGCAGGTGTAGCCTAAAATACTCGGCGGTGAGTGAATGCCGGTCAGTGCAGAGCATTTAGTTGACGGATGCCTCCTAATTGATGAATTTATGAAGTCTAGTGGCTCAGAGACCTTGATATTTCCTTTTGACCGTCACCATTACACAAAAGAAGAAGTACGTGAATGACTAAAATTTGCCCTTAGTTTACAGCTAAATCGATTCTACTCCTGCATCACAGGTCATGCAATGAAACTCTCCACTTTACGTGTTTATAATAATAAATGGATAACTTTTATAGCGTTTGTGGGATTTTCGACATTAGCGCTATTCCCCACTTTGAGTAGCAATATTTTGAAGTGAGTTTTTAAATAGCATGATACATACTCATCCCTTGTTTAGCCAAGAACATTGATATGTTATTACTCAATATCGTATAAAACCTAAAGCAAGAACGGATGTGAACGGAGTGCACGCTACTGTATCTTATAGAAGCAGTAGATATTCATCCATCTACAAATAATACGTGGACTTATAGCGTACAGCATACCTGCGTTACTAAATTAGTCTGACTAATTTACATTTTCCCAGTCGTTCGAATAGAATGAGTTCAACTTGAATATTATGCTTATCTTGGAAATTGTACGTGACATACATTATTTGGAATAGATCTCCTTCGTATTTATTCAGCGGCGTTACTCCAGAAATCGTCGGTAGGTAACTGATATCTCGCTCCAGAGGTACGGAGTACAGAGTACAGAGACTGAAGTAGCCCGGCGAGTCCGTCCGCAATCAAATCTTTGAATCAGGTTTACTTACCGAAGTTAAGTGAAAACCAATCATTTATCCGTCTTTCGTTGACTTTGCAAAATAAATGTCCCCAAGATCTACCGTCGGCGTTTAATTTCCAATCCAGCAAAAATGAAATCGTTTAAACGGGATGAATTATTTTAGCGTGAATTTCACGTTGTACGCAGCCCGCTGATATCCCGGATTTGGGATTTCACGGATACCCAAATATTGACGGTGCTCTCAATACTGACTATCTCTTCCCAGAAGCGTTGGATGTTTGTTTGCTATTGTAAAGAGCGAAATATCTTTTTTGGGTTTAATTAAATTGTTTTGTTCAGTCGTTTTGATTAATTCGTTAAGTGGTGTGATTGTCTGAATAGAGAACAATCATTCCTCGCTGTCATTAACCGCGTGTTGGGGAAATTAATCATTTCTCGCAGTTGATGATCAAATAATCCGCCGTTATTTTGATTTCAATTTACACTTAGCGTTTTTAAACAGAACGATTTGATGGATGAAGGCTGCCAAAGCTGAATTCATTCTTTTCCGTACATTTTTAAATGAATACCGTATAAGAGTCCCAATTATTAGGAGTCAGTTGGATTATGGGGTCCCCAATTGGACGTAGTTATGCAGAAAGCGTTCAATCCACAATTTTCCAAAATCAATTTCCTAATTTTACATATAAATATGAGATTTATATCTGCTGAAAACAATCAGCTCAAAATGCAATAGATTTTTGGTATTTTTTTTTTACGAACGCCTATTGCAGATATTTTGAATAATTTAATACCATATACAGAATAATATAATATAATAATAATATACACACTTAAATTGAAGTTTAAAAACATTATAAAACGTGGGATAACATAAGAAATATATTTTTTAATAAATACATTGACTCTACTAATATCATTCTCCACTCTCTAGAATATCGAGACTTGTTAACTCAAGCCATGGTCTTGAAATTTTTGTTTCCAGTCTAAATGATTTTTATCATTCTTTACGACTCTACCAAAACCTTGACTTGAGCTTGGCTTTAACTTGAATGTTTTTACGTATATTTTGTTGTGCCAACATACTAACTGTCCTCAATCATATTTCCTT
This sequence comes from Drusus annulatus, assembly GCA_022651775.1. Lineage (NCBI taxonomy): Eukaryota > Metazoa > Arthropoda > Insecta > Trichoptera > Limnephilidae > Drusus > Drusus annulatus. The sequence goes on from JAGWCC010000276.1 coordinate 528,301, forward strand.
TTCTTTGATTTGACAAATGTGTTTATATGAATTCATATGTTTCATTTGAATTTTTATACCCTTAGCTCCTGGTAAATTGTTTTTTAATCTGTTGATGTACACATACACTGTTATACCTATATTTGAACCTTTTCTCTCGAGATTTATGATAACGATCATTATTTTAGATAGTTTTAATTTGTGTACATATTATGTATTATTTTCTCCTTGTTAGTTAATCTTATTAGCATAATTAATTTAGCATGAAGCGCACTTGAGGTGAAATATCTCAAAATTGCGCTATATAAGTTCACTGTTATTATTATTATTATTACTTTATTAAAATATTATGTATGCGCTGTTCTTTCTCTGTTGCTTTTTTCCCATTTCGTGTTTTGTTTTTTTTCTAATTGGACAATAGACCGTCAGTAAATAAATTAAATTTGTACAAGGAAACATAAAATCTGCAGGTATATAATATAATATTGGTTATTTTTTTAAATAAAATGCGTAAGAGCCCATAATATTATATCTTATATTTATACCTAATGCCGCCTACGTATAAAAGAATAACAGAGCAAGGCATGGGCGTCCAATTTAGCCAATCCAATTGAAGCATCCGCCCTCCTCGGAGATGGGAAGACATAATATACCCCTTGTGTCAATAGCACACCTCTCCGGCGGATGCCTGACCGCCAGAAACCGCTCTCGATATTATATTTATCTCAGAAATACATCTCGAATGGCCTCCTCGGGAGATTAATCAAACCCCCGAGAATGAAGTCGGCTCCTCGAGTCACGGGCAGCCCTGCGAAGGCTCCCAAGAACACCCAGCCCATACTTGGGACTTACTGGGGCGCTGGGGTAGCTACCCTGCCTCGGTACTTGCTAGTTTCGTACCTCTCGCGTACTTGGGCCGCCCCCTAAATCCGTTCTGTCGCGGAACTGTAGAGACTGGAGACGTGGCAGTTTTGTTGAAAGTACAGGTTGTGAGTTTATTAAAGTTCTTGGTAAATCGAGTACGATTGGCTCTGAAGCCAGAGGTTACGATTTTAAAACAAATAGCAATAGATTTTCTTCTGATACGTAATGTGAATAAAGTACCTAATTTGCGCCTCGCTCCAGAGTTCAAGTTATCAAGACGGATACCACAGTGTCACCTTGGTTGGCGAGAGATCACTAGTTAGAATCGGTTAGCTATTTTTAGGGGCTAGATCTGCATAGCCAAGTGCTTCCAAACATTTCTCTTAAGTAGTCGATGATCTTAACCGATCGACAACAGAGGGTGTAGTTTCTTCCTTTTTGTCATAAACGACTCGTTAATCAGAAAGAAAAAACTTACATTTTCCCTACCCTCTATAGTTCTATCGTCGCGTCTAAATCCCCGTGAGTGGTCGCCGGTCACCCTCGGAGGTGGGAAGAGCTCTGAGCTCTGTACGTAATTCAAAATTGGCCGAGACTTTGATAGACTTTATAGCCCGTGGAAAGGACCATATAAAACAGACGCAGCTGAGAGGGACGCTTAACATATAACTTGGGCACGTCGAACATTCCAGTTAACAAAAGATAAGTAGGTGCTTAGACACATGCGATTATGGAAAATATAGGGTACCTAAATTTAGCGCATGATTCTTATAGCACTTTCAAATGCAACGACCGTATTACGTAATAGTACTCATCGCTTTAATCTCTGTTTTTTATCATAATTTATCCAAACTAACTTTTTTCATAAATTGCATTACAGAACTTTCTAATAAAGTCTTACAAATGATGTGGGGGACATGGAAAATATACAAAACCACTTTTATGAGATAAACACCGAACGAGAAATAGAAAATACAAATGATTTGGTACCTTTATGGGAAAAAAAAATCAAGCACAAAAAAAAACTTCACATATTGAGAAACTTTTTTTTCCAGTAGAAATTTGTCAAATAAATAACATTTATTGATTTTTAATTAAAAAAAAACAGATCAGGCAATAATGTAATCCAAATTAAGATTAATAAAATGTATAAATTAACGTGAATTGCAAATGTTGAGCTTTATTATACTGTATCTCAATTTTTCAAAAGCATTAATAATTTATTATTGTAGTTGTTATGAGTTACTTTATAAATGTCATCTGTACTGGCTGGTCTTTATATCACAATATTCTTTCAAAAATATATGAAAAGGTTATAATAATTATATTTGCTTCATAAAAAATGTATACATCATCGGACAAAAGGTTTTTTTCTGAGTTTCTGACCTTATTTTACCTAATTTTGTTATTTTTGTGTGAATATTGCGCAAGAGTACCAATTGCTCTCAACTGTCCGGAGCCAGTGTGCCATCCTTGATTGGGGTATGTTATGAGGCTGAAGAGAGGGATAAGAGGAAGGAGATGAGGAACAGGAAGGATGAGAAGTACCCGGCTATTCAGATCTGGTCACCAAACACGGCTAAAGCCATTTCAAGTAACGATTCTGAATGATGGTCTTTCACCAGGGCGATACAAAGAGTATTATAGCACTCTGAAACGTGCCGCAAATACACTTTTTTGTAAGTTAAATGAATTAAATTTCAAATGACACATATTTGTTACATAAAATTTATTCACGCATACCGCGTTTTGAAGCAAAGTGGTATTGTTTTAACAAATGCCACTTTTGGAGGATTTTTTCGTGTAATCTTCTTAAATCCACCATTCTTAACAGAATTCCGAAGATTCGCTTCATTCGATCTCATAGACCTTGAGAAAACGACCAACAAATTCCGACCCCAAGGCTTGCATTTTGCCTGAAAACTGGTATTTTTTCTACAAAAGTTATTTTTGGAGGATTTTTTCGTGTGATCTTCTTAAATCCACCATTCTTAACAGAATTCCGAAGATTCGCTTCATTCGATCTCATAGACCTTGAGAAAACGACCAACAAATTCCGACCCCAAGGCTTGCATTTTGCCTGAAAACTGGTATTTTTTCTACAAAAGTTATTTTTGGAGGATTTTTTCGTGTGATCTTCTTAAATCCACCATTCTTAACAGAATTCCGAAGATTCGCTTCATTCGATCTCATAGACCTTGAGAAAACGACCAACAAATTCCGACCCCAAGGCTTGCATTTTGCCTGCAAACTGGTATTTTTTCTACAAAAGTTATTTTTGGAGGATTCTTTATCAAATCATCTTAAATTCATCATTCTTAACAGAATTCCAAAGATTCACATCATTTAGTCACTATTGAGCTTAAGAAAACTGTTTCTAATTTCCGACCCCAAGGCTTGCATTTTGCCCACTTGGTAATATTTTTTTTACAAACGTTACTTTTAAAAGATTTTTTTCATTTTATCGTCATAAAGCCATAATTTTTAACGAAGTTCCAAAGGTTCGCTTCATTCGGTTTTATAGAGCCTGAAAAAACGACATACAAATTCCGACCCCAAGGCTTGCATTTTACCTGCAACGTGATCTTTTTTTAACAAAAGTTATTTTTGTATATTTTTTTCATTGAATCGTCTTTAGTTCATCAATATTAACAGAATTCCAAATGTTCACTTCATTCGGTTCGTATGGGGCTTGAAAAAACTACATCTAATTTCTGACCCCAAGGCTCGCATTTTGCCCGCAAAGTGGTATTTTTTAACACTGGTGCTTTTTGACGATATTTTTTATTCAATCGTTTAAGTCCATCATTTGGTCACTATTGGGCTTAAGAAAACTGTTTCTAATTTCCGACCCTAAGGCTCGCATTTTGCCCGCTCGGTGGTATTGTTTTTTACAAAAGTTGTTTTTGGAGGATTTTTTCAGTTAATCGTTTTTAGTTCATCATTCTTAACAAAATTCCAACGGCTTACTTTATTCGGTTCCTATTGGGCTTGAGAAAACGGTATCTAATTTCCGACCCCCAAGGCTCGAATTTTGCCCGCAAAGTGGTATTTTTTCAACAAATGTTACTTATGGAGGATTTTTTATTGAACCTGTTGCAGTTCATCATCCTAAGCACAAACTTAAACTTTAATTTCATTCGGTTCCATTGGAGCCTGAGAAAACTGCACTTAATTTTCGAACCTAACGCTAGCAAAAACAAAACAAAAAAACAGTTTAAAATGTGACTACAGGAATTTGGTGAAGATGGCAATTTTTTTATTACAAATTGATATGTGCCAAGGGAGTTCACAAAGACTGAAGGAGATTTTAAAACAATTAACTAATCTTACATATACCGTGTTTCACGCTCAAACTGCGAAATTTCATGGGGTGATAATTCATTACTTTGTCTGAACAAACAGAAACTACTGTTTTAACTTTGATTATGACATCAACTACGAATAGACATCATCAAACAATAAAAATCAAGTTAAATTTTGGGCGAATATCTTTAAAAACTACATATTCGGCATATTTAACAATACATTTATTCAAAGCGTCTTCACGTGCTGCAGCTACACACAATAGTTTATTTATACAACTCTCAAATATTTTATAATAATAAAATAATTCAAGATGAGTAAGCAAAAAAAAACAGTGTCGGAGTCAAATATTCCATTGAAATAAGTTTTTTTTTAAATCCACCATAGCTAGATATTTCTATTGCATTGTTTCTATATCTAAATCAGTACAACATTTACTTTGCTTTAAATACATTTCGAAATAGTCTGCATACATTTGAAAAAAAAATTGTAAGTCTTTTATTAAAATGATTTACATCACTGGAAGAATGCGACAGCACTACAAATTCATATGACGCCGTCCCACTTTTTCATTATAATAAGTGTGCGTCAGTTGCTCTCTCATTTCCACTGCTTGTTTCTGCATAATTTCGTCTCCTTTTCCCACCCTGTATCAATTTTTGGTTAGTTATCAATAAGAAAGGAAGAGGCGTATTTTTTTATTCCACGCCGTTGGGTCAAGAGGTTACCGGTTCGATTACCATCGAATTGAACTTTTATTTTATTCTATATAACATAAAATAAATAGTAATACTATTAGCGCCTTGATAATCCGCCGCCTGGATCGGACTGCTCCAACTGCGCCTGAACAGGACCGGCCCTATAGCAAAGGGTCAGGTTCCGGAGAGTGTCAGGGGCGTCCCTACTGTGAAACACGTACAAAAAAAAAATATTTCAGTAACCAAACCAATTAAAACCTAAGATAAATATAACACCTACGTATTCTGTATACTTACTTAGAATTGCATGAACTTGTGAGATCATGCAATTCACGCATTATAGAGCCTATGTCGGTCGCCCACACAGATAAGTTTTTAAATCTCTAATAGATACATACAAAGCTCTATAGCTCACGATTAAAATAACGTTCCCACCTGGAAATAGTTACACTGACCTTCAAATTCCAGTTTACGTGAAAACGGATTTTTACTTCAAAGAGAAGATTTTTTCAAATAAAGCTCAGATTAATACCGATTATATTTAATTTTGAACGATTTCGTATAAAATATCCGCCATAATTCCCTCTTACAATAGTAATATAATGATACCTCCTATACTCTCCGACTCACTGCGTTTACTAACTTATATTTGCACGGATTTAGCTGCACGAGCACGAGATTTCTGTTAGCTTTAGCGAGTTGAATATTAAAGATGTTTTGCATGCAATTTACCTCGATCGGTTCGACAAGCACTTAGATTTATAGGTTATACTCGTGCCTACGTACGTACACAACTTTACTGCACACCTTATTATTTAATGCATATTGAGTGCGTCTCGAATAGCATTTCCTTCAAATATTGTTACGCGATAAATCTGTAGAAGCGTACTGTAATAATACATTTCATAGCCCTTACAACCGGTGGATTTTTTTGGAATTGCAATGTGCCACACTCATAAAGCTTTTAAGTATAATCTCTTGGGCCTGACCATGTATCTTAACTTGGTTAGAGAGGTTCCCGCACGTTCGATCGATACTTGGTCCGTTTCCAAAAAAGAATTAAATTTTTGTCAGGACTTTTTTTGACAAACTCACGCTCGTATGAAGCCTGTTATAAAGCGATAGAGGGATCATAAATTCAAATACCAGATATTAAAATATATAGCCAGAATAACAATAAATTAAAAAATATACATATTTCGGTTTACAACCAAACATCAACCTATGTGCCAGCGTAGTCTTTTTTCATGGAGCCACTTTTTGTAGTAAATTGTTTAAAGGTAATTGATTCATTTTTAGATAATGTGTACAAATAAGTTTAACGTTTTCTTCGTAGATTTTGAATTCAAAATTATCTACAATGTTGATATTCACAAATATAATACCCCTTGTATGCAAATAAATTAGAATACCAGAAAAAAATAAAGCCAACACACAAAATAGCTTACTATAGGAGTATAAAGGGATGAAATCTTATAATGCTCTGCCAGAAACCTTCAAAATTATGCCTATCAATAAATTCAAAATAGCCTGTAAAAATTATTTAAAATGCATATAAATCAAAATAATAAGTAGTATATAAGTTAAAATATTATAAAGTTAAAAAGCAAATGAAATAATTAGCTACTTGTAAACTTGAATGTACAAAGTAACTAATATAAAATAAATAAAACTAAAAACAAAGTGTTAGAAGGTCAATACTATCAATATCTTTCAAACGTAGAAATTGGAATGCCAATCAATGATTAAAGGTGAAATTAAAACAAATTCAGTCTATGAAGCTGAAACTTCTCGCAAATAACTTCAGCCAAATCAAACATTCACCAAAATCCCATGTGCACCTGTCAAATTCGAAACCAAATCAGATCAGAACAAAAATTTCACGCGCTCTAAGACTCATTTTGTTAATGGGGCTTACTAAGCACATGGTTCGACGTTCCGCGATCTGATCGAAGATACGCCAACAAAAGCCAAACATTCGCGAAGAGTTGCGAATGGTGTATTGAATCGGTACACTCGAAATGTCGACGTATCGACGGTCTGATCTGTCACAACTTACGCGGCGTAACATTTTATATTATGAAAAAATAGATCAACGAAACGTCGATACTCGTATTCTCTGGCAATTTGGCTCCAGCTTAACCTTGTTACGAGGTTATCACTTGGGGAACAATATAATATTGTTCCTTCGAGGGTTATCATGACAAAATAAGTTGTTTTTTTTCAATTATTTCGCGGAAGTTTCCAATTGGAATTTAATTTTCAAACTTGTTTTCGAGAATTCACCAATTAAGTTAATTAGTTTGATAATATACGCTGTCGGGAAATTCTGAAAACCATTTCGTTTTCTTTTCTTTTATGGTTGTGACTTGTTGTGTATTGTCATTGTGCCGTATCTCTTATCCTTTACGTGAATACGGGTTCATTCTCATTTACAATCTCATTATACTTTGTAAAATATGGCGTTCTTTGTAACCGAATGCGATATTATCTGTGGCAGTATTTCACAAGCACTGAATTCGCCTTTAATACTTACGCACATTTTATGGAAAAAAGTGGTAACACACGTCTCGCAGGTTGAAGTCCTCGGATATAATAACAAAACATTCCTCTGTTCTTGTACGTATCTTCCTGAGCATCCAGGTTCGTATGGTAGATTTAATAGTAGTTTTGTATTTCTTTATTAGTAGACCGTACGGCTGCCGTAAAGCTATGAATTATCAAACATCAGTTGAGAAGTTTGATAAATTACTCGTAACATACAATTATCAACATAAAAATAACAAAGTATCAATCGACATCATATATAACATCCACACATCAAAAATCAATCCACAAGATCTTATCAATTGACAACATTTCACCCGAATACTATTATACTCGTACACGAGTTTTGAAAACAATCATTGCGTAAAATTTATAAATTTGAACAGCAATGGAAATCGAACCCTTAACCTCTCAACCCAAAGGATCCATATACTATAACTACATATCTAATTAATCTGTACAGTTTTTTATTTTACCAAAGATTCGAAGAAAAAGTAAAAATGTTCACTTCTATTTTAATAATGTGCAGGGTCGGTTCTAGGCAGGGTAACTGGAGCAGTCCGCTCCGGGCGGCAAATTGCTAAGGCGCCGATAGTACCTCATTACACTGCTTTTTTACACGTTCAGCGCCTTTAAATATATAAAATGAAAATACAATACTATTCGTGGACAGTAATCGAACCCGCACGAATTTTCCGGCCCGACTCGGACCCGGCGCGGATTTTCAATCCGCGCCTTTTTAATAGTTAATACGAGTTGAAACTTAACTTCTGTTCGAACTAAAAATTCCCACTGTGGTGTTAAATAGAGACAAAATTATGCATAAAATGCAGTGCAAATAAGAGAGAAATCAGCGCAAATTACGTTGAATGAAGGAATAAGACAGCGCTATATGAATTTATAGTACTGTCGTATCCTTCTATCAATGTCAGGAATTCTGACTTAAGACTTATGACGTTTTTATACAATGTGAATTAGTTAAGATATAGAAATAATGCAATAGAAACATCTAGCCACTTGCAAATCATTTTGGAATTTCGTTGTCGTTTTGTATATAATTTTTTGAATCTGTTAGTTTATATTAAGATATTTTCAGATGGGGAAACCTGCCAAAAATAAGTGGTTAACAGTGATGACATTTCTGTAAAAGTGATGTTTTTTGTATATAATACTCAAAGATTTACATGTAAAATAGCTAAGATATGTACTGTAATTACACAATAAGTTATTTTATCAGACTTCAAAAAAAGTTTTTCGAAAATGTTGGTGTGTAAATTTAGGTTTTGAAAAGGGGTGCCAAATTTTCTACTTGCGCCTGATGCCGTTTGGATCAGCGCCGGGCCTGATAATGTGCGACATATCAACAGCCAGCCCAGTAAGTAATGGGTAGTTTTAACGAGCGGCTTTCGCGAGCCGACTGAATGACACCGCCGCCCCTGTCCTTGTCGAGAGGCAGAGGCGAGGGCACATAATGCAACTGCCCTATACTCGTATTTGTTGATGTCAACAGAAACTTAGCAGTCTGCCTTCAGTGTTACGGATGCCGGGCATTATGTTGAGTAATGAGCATCCTTTGTCGGTCCCGTGCGGGCCTGCCCCAATAAAAGCACCGTGCGTCACGCTTCCCGATAGGTGGACACTTTGAATAGGGCACGTATTCTTTAGTGATTTATGCCCCACGTATTTTCCCATTCTATCTTACAGTACACCGACACCCTCTTCCCTCTGCCGTACATCTACAGTCTCGCTTCCTTCAGGCGCCAACATACATCATCGCTATCTTGTATTTTTATAGCCGCCACCGCGGATGCTTTACTATTATTTTTTACATTTTTCAGCGATGAATTCGGTAGGGATTTCCCAAAATTGATTGAGGGCTATTTTTCTCAGCGAGTAGCGATTTGTATGAATGCATTACTTTTGTATTATTTCCTGTTATGAAAAATAGACAAATATTATATTTATATATTGCCCGATTGGACCAAAACCACCTTAGTGATTTTGTTTGAACGTTCTGACGTGTCGAACAAAATTATGCCAAGATGTCCTAACAATAACAGGAAAAAGACGGCAAAGCATTAAATTTCATTTTAAAGGTCAACAGGTTTATGATATTATCATATATAACTCTTACATGTGCAGATATCTAAGTCGAAACAAAGATGTGGTAACAAAAACACAGGCCCAGGTTTGATGTTTGAAAAGTGCCAAAACCACCCTGCACAAAAAAAAGAAGCGTCAAAAAATGTGTAAATATGTACGAAGAGTATTCAAAATGACTTTCGAATACCCACTTATTCTTAAGGGTTGTTGCGCATCACGTTTGATATTTGAATGTAATGGACACATCATGGCAAACGACTGAAATTTTGAAAATTAAAAAAAAAAATCCCATTCTCGAAAGTGTTTTCGTCCTTCACTCTGTAAGAACTCGTTTTTCTAATGGGTAGTGAGACGCCAAAATGCCTCACCCGACCACGTGACTGATATAAAAACTTATCATATTATTTATGTTATTTGCTATCTGCTACAAACAGCTGTGAAATATGAGAAATTATTGAATCTTGACTGTTAAGCTTGACAAACACTTTCCTATATTACAAAATATTAATGAACTTATGTATAATTAAAAGATGAAAATATTGTAGGCAAAAGATTCCTAAATAATAACAAGAACATTAGTATTGTAGGACAAATTAAACTTTAATAAATTTTCATTTAAGCAGTACGATTTCATTAGCTGGGTCCCGGATTCGAGACGAATAATGTAGGAAGTAATAAAAAAATAAAACTAAAATCAGTATTAGCTTCTCAAAATACACTTCAGATTTCACTACAATTGGTAACGACAAATACCAAGATAACCATTATGTTATCCTCTGCAAATTTACCATAAGATTGACGGCATTCAAAATCATATATGTGTAGCGAATTTTTGGAACTTTATAATATATCAAATTATTCGAAACAACGTTCGATTACACCCATCACTACTCCAAACATCATTTTTCTATGGTATATTTTTGACGTTGACGTTTGAGAGGAATGGCAGGGAGCTTTGTTTTGGTCGTTAAAGCTCGACCAAATATCTGCGATTTATCTGCATTATTTCCTACGTATAGCTAATCTACCACAACTATAAATAAATTTTATGTAGTGATGGATTATAAAATCGATAAAATTTGTCGAGTTTGTCTGGGGGAGGGAAAATTAACGTCAATTTTCACCGAAGAGATTATTTCTCCTTCGCTTATGATTTTAACATGCACAGCAGTTAAGGTGAGGTCATTATTACCTATTTAAAATTCACAGAATGGAGTTTCACATCTTGCCCAGCATAAAATAAACTTGCTCAACGTGCATTGCTAAATTTTCAAGCTAAACTGTCTTATCATGTCTAAATACAGTGCTACCAATAATATGATGTTGTTTTCTAATAGTGTAACACTCAAATAAATCGAAGAGTTTTATTAAATGTATTTTGTTTTCCAGATAATGAAGAACGATGGTTTACCATCAGAGATTTGCAGCAATTGTCTGGAGAGACTGTGTGTTGCTTTTCAATTCAAACAGCATTGTGAAGGCTCCGACCAACAACTGAGAAAGTATTTAAGTAAGAATGTTGAAAAGGAATCCAATAAATCAGGGTAAATACTTTACACCTTTGATAGGAATGTCAAGTGATTTACAATCTGGACAACTCTAATCTGTAATAGTTAGGCTGACTAAATACAATATGATCAGTTGTCACATTATTTTCAGACTATCCTCCAACACAAAGACTTTCGAAGACGAGAATTTAATCAAAGATGATGATATGTTTGATGCAGTCAATGTTGTTTGTGAAATGTTAGCTGAGCATGCTGAAAAAATGGGTAATTATCTTTTTCAACCATTAATATCATACATACACCATTACATTTTCTGCTGTCACTAACAATCATTGTTTATTTCTTATTTAGAACACAAAAAGTACACAAATACTACTCTGATTAATATACCAAAGGACAATACTGAAAATACTAAAATTAAATCTCCAAAAAAGGCTGGCACTTTTGGAGAGACACACATCAATGCTAAAAGGTTGGTTCACAATATATAGCACTCCTTGATTTCCCTAGGTCCTGCAGTCACTAATTGCTAGTTAATACCCAAGACTTTCCAAAGTTAACAGTTTTGTTACATTAATAAAACAAATTCTCTTTCAGAACTAATTCGACGAAATGTAACCGTCCTAAATCCAAGAGATTGAAAGAACCAGAGAAGTGCTATGACTGTGGAAAAGTGTTCAACTATAACGGATATCTGGAGGCTCATATAAGAACCCATACCGGACAAAAACCTTATGAATGCATTGTAAGACTGATAGTTTATAAATCTGTCTGTAGGCCCAAAAATCATTATATTCAAGCTGGCCTCTAAATGATTTTCTTACATTGATTTTTTTCATGATGTTAAAGCAAGATTTTTGAGGGAGTTTTAATCAAAAGTTTAGAAGACAAATAATATTTTTTCTTATGAAGGACAGAAAGGCATCAAGAAAACTTGAAATGTTTCAATTAATTGATTTTTTGTATTAACTGAGCATCAAAATATTAGGATTTGATACCCAAATATGTTCCTTTCTTTGCCACCTAAAATAATATTTAGGCACCAAAAGTTGGGCAATAATTTCTAAGTTATTGATTTCACAAAAGAATATTTTGGTATTCTGGACTTCTTTATTTTTAAATGGTGCTATAAGAAATCATATTATGGCAGCACAATTGTGACTATATACATAAGTAATAGCCAAAATTAGTACAAAAAAGGTTGTATTATCTATCTGTATATAATTATAATAATAAGGTTATTTAGTAACAAGAAATTGCAGTGCTACTAAAAAAACTTTTCAAACGTTTTCGGAAGCGGACCAGTAAATGTTTGTCTGTGTTACCGACTTAATTTTTTAAATAAAAAATATATGAAAGGGTAGTAAATATAATTTTATTGAATTAAAAGAAATACAATAATGTAAATACTTAGATATACACGGTCAGCAGTATCATTCAATTTTTCCTGTATGTACCTATGTTAAAACTAATGTCACCTATAAGCTTGTTTGGTATTAGATAATTTAGTATGTATGACTGCGTACGTACGTGCCCTGCATACCGATAATCTGTAACATTTACGGAAAATTTTTTTACAAAAACTTACATTTTCTTACAGAAAACTTATTGAATAAATGTGGAATTGCCCAAGTTCATATTTAAATATAAAGATTTGTTTAAAAATCACACAAATTCGATTATTTAAAGTGGGTTTTGCCAGACCCATCACTGCTGAATGTGTTTCTTTTTGACCCTCTGGGCTTTAGGTGTTAACGAAAAAGAATTCGAATTTTGAACTACCTATTTACTTTGTTGACTGCGGGCCGGCAACATCCGGTACCGTTTCGTGCACCAGCATTTGAGTAGCCGCTACTGATCTTACCAAATTATAAGATCACATTCTCTCATTTTTTGCTAAGTTGACTGATTTCTTACATTAGAACAGGCATTACCTAGTGAGCAGATAGTGTACACATGTAATATTTTTTTTAAATAATTACGCCCAGGTTGCAGACAATGAAATGAAATCAAAATCACAAGCAATTTACCAGTAAAGTACATAAATGCTTATTTATATTTTTTATCCTATATTTCCAGATATGCAATAAAAAATTCACACAAATGGGTAATTTAGCTCTGCACATACGAACCCATACCGGAGAAAAACCTTTTCAATGCGAAATCTGCAGGTAAATAAATAATCATGTGTTATTTAAAAAAAAACACATGACTAAATAAATACTTCGATAAAAACATTGATTCAAAAATAAATATTATTGTTCCTAATTTATTATTTTTCTGCAGTAAACAATTTACAACATCGAGCAACATGCACGCACATTTTAAAATTCACACTCAAGTTCGAGATTATAAATGTGTCGAGTGCCCAAGAGCATTTAAGTCTCCGAGGGAATTATCCAACCATGCTGGCACCCACACAGGTAAAGATTCTGTAATAATAGATTACGTATACCTAAGATTGTAATTACTAATTTGAACCAACTTTGAATTTAATAATTCATGTTTTGTTTTTCCAGGTATTAAAAGTCACATTTGTAAAATCTGTGGCAAGGCCTTTTACAAAACGAGCTACCTAAACATTCACTTGAAAACTGTTCACATCGGAGAAAAGAATTACAAATGTACCGAGTGTGGCAAAGAATTTTCAAACTCTTCAAATCTCACGTGTCATTACAGGTAATTATTAGCTTATTGACTCAGTACAAAGGAAGCTACTCTGATAGCCATCAATATTATGTATTAGAACCAATAAGCAGATAATCGTCATTCTTGAAAAGCGCATGGCGAACCTCCTGCATAAACAATATTCAGTACTTTACTTGCAGGTTTTAATATACTCCCGGGAAGCGCTACTCGTTTTGTTAACATCGGTCGCCGCTTGTCACCCGAGTCGAATTATTGTTACATTGGATGAATTACTGGACTGTTGTTATATTTGATGCATCACATAACTCTAGGTACAACCGTAAGCTATTCCCACTGTTTGAAAAGCTGTCAATAACAAGGTTTTTAAAACTGGAACGACTTTGCTGGGCAGTACAAGTAGCAAGAATGGAAGAGAACTGACCACTGAAGAAGTTTCTATTTGATAAACTTGCAGGACAAACAAGTGTTGGGAGGCACAAACTTATGTGACTAAATGATGTGGAGGCAAATATCGTACATATACAGTACATATTATTCAACTAATACAATTGTTTTATTTCAGAATACACACCGGGGAGAAACCATTTGCTTGCACTTCCTGTGGAGCCTCTTTCAATCAGTCATCTGCTCTCCATCGACACAGAAAACAGCACCAATCTAACGGAAAGAAGAGATCTCGTGGAACAGGTTCCCTCAGCAATACTCACCACAGCGACTCCGGAACCCTAGACTTGGATATTAGTCCTCTAGTCATAGGCCAAAGTCAAAATATAACTGATGGAAACATCATCATTCCGATTGATTTTGGAAAAAATGTCACATTTGCCGGATGCGATCCGGAACTTTTGCAATATGCCAAAACGCAAAGTTTTCATAATAATTATGGAAAAAGAGATGTTTCTTTCATATTCAACTAAATTTACTTCTCGGCTTATGATTTGAATTGATAAATATAGCATCTTGTATTGTTTATTAACAGTAAGGAATTTGAGTCCATTTTTTTATCAATATCCTACCTTTAAACTTAAATACCAGTACTTTTTTTTAACTTCTTTTTCATAGTTAAATTAATTCTCAAAGTTAGAATTTTTTAAACGCCACCAAAACGGCAGTATCTCAGAGGTAGGGAGCGGGAGGGTGCGTGACTTCATCCGTACCATCGGAAGGGCAATTTGTTTGCAATTTTTTTTAAATATTCAACAAGGAATTCCAGTTCATTTTTTTGATTAATTTTAATTTTCAATTTCATGATACCATAAGACTGAATAAACGTAATACCGAATAGATTAGATTTATGTTCTTGTTCCTATTTTTTTTAGATGCAATGCTGTGTACATACATAATGTTCTGTGCAATTAAAAAATATGAAAATACTCTCAGATAATTGTCTATTATAATTTATTTTGTTATTCTTTTATTATATCAAAGGGCTTTTACTAAATGATACATACTCTGGTATATCGACCGTGGACAAACGCGTCGGATTCCTATCCTGGCGTTGTGGGTTCAATTCCTCTGCTAGCTAAGTCCTCCATCATTGCACAAGCAACATCTTCCGCTTATTATGATGGCACTAGATTTTTTTCAAATATTGTCAGGTTATTTGTAACCCGGGAATGTTTGTCTTTCTTTTAAAAAAAATATTTAAATATATATATATATACATAAATATTTTTTTATGTATATATATATATATATATATATATATATATATATATACATATTATTCGGAATAATCATGTTTGTTCAGAATTCTTTTATATAATTAAGGTTTATTATTTTCTTTCCACTCCTAGTTTATGAATTTTTCACTAGATATTGATATTATGTATGTAGTACGTACAAAATAACATCAATCAATTTATATTATACTGACTATAAAAAAATTTAAACACATTAAACTACCGTCTTAGGTTTTTTGTTAACCTTTTAACCGCTAACTAAATATACCTAAGCAGTCGTCCCTACGCGGCACATTTTTTGTTTACGCATTTTTGGACGAATGTTATTTTTAGAACAGCCCTTTTAGGAAAACAAAATCATTATCTGAGTAATGAACTATCCAAAAATCATCCTCCAACATCAAAGTATCAATTAACATTCACTTGAGATAAACCCAAATTAATATAACGCCATAATAGTGTTATTATAAACAAGCGCGGTAAATTTCAACGAGACAAGGCCATCTATATGGATGCTGTATTGGGTTCCCATCAAACACGCGCCCGTGATTCAAAACTCCGACTGAAGGCTGTGCCTGGGCTCTCGGTTTTATTATTTTATAAGATATACAATGGAGTAGTTGATAGAGATTCTCAGAAATGGCGATCCACAAACGATTATTCTTATTTTTAAAACAAATTTCGCCCAAATACAGCGTACACGTGCTTGGAAAACGAAGTTGAAACTTGAAAATGACTTTAGTCAGCCGCCGCGCGCTGCGAACGATTTGTAGAAATGACTAGTCACTCACCGCGGTGAAAGGGTCAAATAGCTTCCTCGAACCCGACATCACCTGCAGTTGACATAAAACACTATTTGTTAGATTTACCAATTTGTTTTATTTCTTAGTCAAAAATGATTTATTTTTCTTTAAAAATGCAAGTTGCAAAGCAATTTTACAAAACGTTGGAATAACATACCTTACATAATTATGTAAATAAAATCCCTGCCTTGAAAAATTAACTAATTTGGTCTAGGTTTGAGGAGGATAATAAATCAATGTGATACTAACATGTCAGAATGATGCAAGTAGCTGTATAATCATCAAACAATCCGCATACACAATATTGATTATATTTATGTACATATACCATTTTTAAATTTGGGGAGTTATTCAATTTGCGGTTTGTGCAAAAGAATGTTGTTGCATATGTCTAGTGAGTCCACTGGATTGTATAAATGCTTTCTTGCAAACCTGGAAGAATAAAGAGAAGGTGGGTATAAAATTATGTTAGATCAAAATATGTATTACTAAAATATAAGCAGTAATAATTTTCTGGCATTCAAATTAACCTATGAAAATTCACACCCACAAATTAGCCTTCACATACAATCTGACAAATAAATGTTGAAAAAAAGGAAGGTGCTAAATCTGAATATCTAAAAATGACAACACCAAGATGGTTTAAAGATAAAAGGCACTACGCTACGGTCCAGGTGCATAATTTGTGATACTTTCTGAAAGGAAATGATTCTACATCATATTCTAAGGTAATTTAATAATTGAACTTATGATTTGTCAACACTTCGAAGGCGAGATGATTTTTTTTTTGTGTTTGAAATGTATATATCAAAGAAGTCATGTATAAGATGTTAAACCAAAATAAAAGTAAAACTATATGGAAGAGGTGCCACATTTCTTTTAAATTGAGTTATGCCATTTTCCCTGTCGAATTTGGGAGTCATGCATAACTTCCCATCTGAATGTACTGTGAATTATTCAAAAATCGGAGTTACTTGGTGCCATAGTGATGATAAATTTAAATTTCACCTTTTAAATTTCCCCCCTTTTTTGTCTAACTTTATATACGGCCAGCAGTTTTCACATGAACTTTTTAGTTGTTCAAGTTAATTGGTGAAAGCTACCATAAATATTTTGACTGCATACTAATGAATTGTAAATGAAAGTATTCAAAAATAATTTATTGAATTTCAAATGGTTTTAAATATGTAGATATATTGAGTATGGCCATTGCTAGTTTGTACTCACCTTGCATTTGTATGGTTTGATACCGGAATGAATTCTCAGGTGTGCTTTCAGATTACTAGAATTAGTAAAGGTGTGGCCACACTCTTCACATCGATAAGGGCGCTCCCCACTGTGGATGGAAAGATGGGTGCGGAGGTAGCTTTTCCTAAGAAATTTCACCAATTAAAATTTAATACCCATCATCAAATAATAATCAGATAAGGTTTTCTATGAGTGTCAATAAGAAATGCATAATTACCTATGGAAACTCTTCTGACATACTGAACATTTAAACTCTTTTTGATCAGAATGTAATTTCATGTGACTGAAAATTAAACAAAAATAAAAATTATTATAAGATCATTATTAAGTCAGCTTTCCTCCTTCCTCTGCTGATTCCATGCTTTACTAACTAACTCCAAACTCCACTGTGTACATTACATATTCTAGACTTACACATTGAAGAACATACTTGATGAGTATCTTAAGTACTTTGGAGGTGATATTTCATCAAAATTAATCAATTATTAAGTACACAAAATCATTCACTCGCTGCATTTATGATGTCAAATTTTAAAATGCCATTTTCTTGGCTTTGTCTTATGTACCTTCAGTTAAGCCAACAAAATAATTTGATAAACTCACCTCTGTAAATGTTTATAAAATTTAAATGCCACGTGACATACAGTGCAAACATGCTCCCGTTGACCAGAGTGAATTTGTTTGTGAATGAGGAGATTGCTTTTTTGTGAAAACTTCTTTCCGCAAATTTCACAGTCAAACGGTTTCTCTCCAGTATGTGCCCTCGTGTGGGATTTAAGCCCTGGAATAATCATTAATAAATTAATATATACATAGTTCATTTGTGGCACATTCTAGAGTGGTGAGTACTCTTAATATCGCCTTGCTGAAAAACCACCATTCAGAAGCGAAACTTTTGCTTGAAATAGCTTTAGCCATGTTTAGTGACCAGATCTCAAAAGCCATGTAATTCATAACTTTTCTATTCCCCATCTCCATCCACTCCCCACTACTTTCAGCCTCACAAAAAAATCATATTAAAAAAACTATCTAGGGAATAAATATTGCAGGCAGATGCAAAAGAATAAAATAATGTAATAATTATTATATATAATTGGTAAAGAAAATGTTTGTTGTATTTTGCCGGCCCCCATGGTCGAGTGGTAAGATGCTCGACTACGAATCCAAAGGTCGCGGGTTCAAACCCGGCGTGCGCCAATAACTTTTATTTAATTAATATGTGTCATAACACATTTAATTCATATAAAAATAATAACAAGTATATTTGCGGCACGTTCCAGAGTGGTAGATACTCTAAGTATCGCCCTGGTGAAAGACCACCATTCAGAATCGAAACGTTGCTTGAAATGGCTTAAGCCGTGTTTGGTGACCAGATCTGAATAGCCAGGTACTTCCCAACCTTCCTCTTCCCAATCTCCTTCCCCTCCCCACTACCTTCAGCCTCACAACATACCCAATTTGGGGATGCCATAGTCTCACTGGCTCTAGACGGTTGGGAGCAGTTGAGACTCTTGTGCGGTATTCATGTAAAAAAAAAAAAAATGCTGACATCTTAATTACTCAACTTTATTATCATAGACATAAAATACACGACACGTCATATTCATACAAATATTACGAAAAATGTAGCAGCACTAGTAACGTCTTGTATTCCGTTTGACCTGCGTATGAAAAGGATAGCCTTTCAAAGAATATGTGTGTATGGATGAGATAGCTATTTGAGCGTCCCACGCTACTGTTATAATCGGGTATTGCGCTACTAGCTCTGGTTGTCTTTCACACACTTATGTATTTCTGCATTCGCTATCTTACATCATTTTCATGAACCTTTAAACCTTGTGAATAAATGTATTTATTGAATTGAAATAATAAGTGATTTGTAGATAATTATGAGTAGAAAGAAACTCCATGATATGTTTTTTACTCCCAAATGATTTTTACACCTCTCAAGGCATTATTTCTCAGAAAAGAGCCTACAGCGACGCGTTTGTGGCAGCTGATGACTGCTTCTCTGTCGAACGAATGTTTGTGTGAAACTAAACGTAGTAAATCCCAGGCACGTCTCGCGGACTCGGTTTAGTGCATCTACGAGCGTTGTCTCAGTAACGTATCTACATTATTTTGATTAATCTAAGATTATTATACGATTTTTGATTTCACCAAATCCATCAAAATTCATACAAGTTCACTTTTGTAAAAAACAAAAGGCAAGCGCGCAAAAACATTAGATGCAGCCACTAAACTCATAAAAACTAATTGATGCCCATCTTAAAAAAACTGTCTGATCACATCAGTTGGCAGAAAGCGGTAGATTTTACACACCCTTCCAAATTCAAAATTTTATTTGAAAATCATCAAAACAATTATGAAGTAGGTAAGTAAGAACTTGTACATAATACAAATAATATTTTTTCTTTTCAATAATTCAACACTAAATTATGTGCAAATAATAAATTTTAAATATGGTTGACAGACAAAATTAAAAAAAAAACTTTTATTTATAATTTATAGTGAAATGAGGCAAATAATGATCCTTTTATTACCTGTTGACTGCGTAAAACCTTTACCACAAACGGCACAAATATAAGGTCGATCCCCTGTAAAAATTTTTTTTTTTTAATAAAAACTTGAAATATCTTGTTTTATATTTGTATCAAGGGATCAAATTTTTTTATTTATGAAGAAAAATCAAAAGTTTTACCTGAATGAGTTCTTAAATGCGTGACTAGCGTATGGTACATGGTAAATTTCTGATCGCAATACGAACAATCATAAGGTTTGACTCCGGTGTGGGTTCGTAAATGCTGGATCATGTAGCTTCTATACTTGAACACCTTTCCTAAAATATTACAATAAAATAAATATTATATCGCTCATTTATTACTGCATGGAGTAGAATAAGAGTTTATTATTTGAAATTTTTGATCAACTTACCACAAAGCTCGCATTGTTCCTGTTCTTCTTTCTTTTCTGAATTTGGCTTTTTTGCTGCAGACTTTTTACTTTTCTTAACATCCTAAAATGATTTAATGTAATTATATATTTACTTTATCATAAAACAATAATATTCCACATTTTAGGAGACCAAAAATTTTGTATTAATAATAAAAGTGTAGATGCAAAACTTTAAACAGCTTTAATATAAAGTTATCAATTTGCATATCCAACATTGTTTGTTGGAATAGTTGAGTTCTAGTCTTTGGATTGAACATATTTGTTAAAATAAAATAGATTTTTTTTTTAAACACACCTGGTTTTCTTTATTAACTTTCTTGGGAGGCCTCTTTATCACTGTCTTCATTTCATCAGGAAAAGTGGCTTTTAATGCGGTAACAGTTTCTTCAATGATTTGGGAATTTTTGTCAAATGTATCTTTATCACTTTTATTTAAATAATCAGTATGACTGGGTAAATCGCCTGGGAGAGTAAGCGTGTCATTTCGGCCTTGAATTATGCATGGTGCCTCCACGATTTTAGCAGACAAAGGGCTTACTGATCTATCATCAGCAAGAAATGACAAATCTTCACTATCGCAAACGTTTCTCAATATTTCCTTTTCTTTATTATGCGAATTTTCTTTAGCCCCGTGTATTACAAAGTCATTTTTATGTATCAAGGGAGTTGGATCTTTGTGCTGCAAGTCCCAAACTGAGATTTTACAGTCTATTTGGTCAACATCATCGGCTGAACTGGGGTTCATAGAGTCACTGACTGATTCAAATAATTTTGCTGGCAAGCTATCCAACATGATGTCATTATCATTAAAACTTTCACATTTAAAAGATGAGCTCACTTGGCAATCTCCTTTGGATAGGGGCAATGGATTGAAAAGCTGGAAAATAAATAGTTATTATTAAAACATAATACGTATACAAAGATAGTTAAGTTAGCCACTAGGCAAAAGCCATCTGATGTTGTGGATATTTGAACTCACATTTAAACTGGCTAACAATCCAGGTTCCTGCTTCATCGCTGCAAAGTCACTATCCCGCAATCTAAAGTCAAGCTGCTGCGAAAGTGATATATCTTGACTCATCAATCGATAGGCAGATAGAGAAAGATCGGACTGGGCTAAATCCAAACATTCGCTGGTGATGTTGAAGTTTAGTGGTTTGCATTCTACAAGACATTCGGGCTGGCTCTGAAATTTAAAAAATCGATTCATTGTAAATTCTATTGGTCAGTCCTTCAAACAAATAAAAGACTAGTACACAATATTCTTCCTCATATTCTACTACTATAGGATACACAACATCATCATGTACTACTGAATCCAATTATTGTGGTAAAGTTTTCTTGGAAAAGATAATTCAGTGATTTTAATTTCTTAATTCATAGCACTGACGTACCCACTACTGAATAAGTAATAATAACAAAACATTTATATACCTCAATTGAAGGTCTGCAGAAACACAACATTCATTTATCAGTTTTCAACTGACCGATTAGTAGCAGAGTTTCCAAGCAAGTTCAATTTCTCTGTTAGTTAAGTCTTTTATCATTGCACAATCAACATTTTTCGCGTATTATGGTTGTAATAGAAGTTTTTCAAATATTGTCAAGTTATTCATAACCTGGGAATATTGTCTTTCTTTAAAAATGTATTTTTATATCCTGTCTACACAGTATGAATGTGTAAGTGCGAGAATAATGTGGATCCGGTTCAAAATCGGGTTGACAAGGGTGTTTCTTGTCATTGGTTATGCTCCTGTCAATTCTGAATGCGACGAAGTGAAAGATGCTTTTGGACTAGTGTGAATGATGTAATGAGGCTTAAAAAAAATACGAATGAAAGGATTATTATGGCAGGGGACTTGAATGGGTGGGTGGGAATCAGACGAGACGGGTTTGAGTCGGCTTTAGGTATGTTTGGGGATAAAAGGACGAATGATAACGGTAAAAGAATACTCGAAGTATGTTTAGAGTGGAACCTGTTTGTATCGAATACTTTCTTTGATCATAAAGGTATCCACCAATATACGTGGGAAAGGGGAAATGAAAGGTCAATTATCGATTTTGTAGTAATTGACTCTAGGTTGAGAGCCAATACCGTGGACACGAGAGTTTACAGAGGAGCTGAGGTTGAATCTGACCACTTCTTGGTAGTTTCTAGATTAAACCTCTTTCGCGGCTGGCGAACTAAAGTGAAAACGGTGTCGACTCCAACAAGAGTCAAAATAGAAAAACTGCAAAACGATAATGTGAGAAGTAAGTATGTGAAATGTATGGATACAAGATTGAATGAGAAGGGAATGGATGGTCTAAGCATAGAGGAAACATGGAACCATATAAAAGTGAGTCTATGCGAATCTGCTAGAGAGGTTTGCGGAATAAGCACGCAAGGTAGGAAGAAAGGTGACGCATGGTGGGATGACGAGATCAAAGCACTGGTCTCAGAGAAGAAGAAAGCATGGTTATGTCTGATAGCGACTGGCAGTGCTTCTAGCCGCCGGAGAGGGATCGAGCGAAAAGAAGTATACAAGGAATGCAAGAAAAGAGTAAGTGTTGGAGTGAAAGAACGAAAGAAACGCCTGGAAGAAGAAGAGGGAATAAAATGACAAATCACTTCCAAGAAAACATTAAATTGTTTTGGAAGGAGGTCAAGAGGTCCCGAAACGGCCCAGAAAGCGGATGCGTGAAAGTTGTAAAATCGAAAGATGGAAAAATGTTGACAAATGAGGAAGAAATAAAAAGAAAGATGGATGAAATATTTCGAAGAGGTTTTTGAAAGCACCCCAAGCGACAGTGTTCCCAGTGTCGAATCAGGTATGAATGATGATGAAGTGAATGTTGTCGAAATCAGCATGGATGAAATAAAAAAGATCGATTAAATGCATGAAGAATGGTAAAGCTGTTGGATTCGACAATCTCGCTGCTGAATACTTTAAAGGAGATAGCCGTGTAGTTCTCACATGGCTGTGCAAACTTTTTAACCAGTGTTTAGAGGAGGGTTACACGCCATTAGATTGGAGAAGGGCTGTGATCATGCCTCTGTACAAAGGTAAAGGGTCACGCATGGAATGTGGGAACCATAGGGCTATAAGCTTACTAAGTTCAGTTGGCAAGCTGTATGGTAGAATATTGATTGAAAGGGTAAGAATGAAAACAAAAGACAAAATTTGGGACATTCAAGGTGCTTTCATGAGTGGAAGGGGGTGCATGGATCAAATTTTCTCATTGCGGATGCTTACAGAGAAGTTTTTGGCAAAAAAAAAACCAGAAACTTTTCTGTGCTTTTGTCGATTTGCAAAAGGCGTATGATCGAGTTGATAGGGACAAATTGTGGAAGGTATTATCCATGTATGGAGTTAACACAAATCTTATACAGGCAATCGCGTCCTTGTACGAGGGAAGGCGTTGCATGTGTTAGAGTGAACGGTGATTTTACGAAGTGGTTTAACATCACAAAAGGTGTAAAACAAGGCTGTGTAATGTCACCGTGGTTGTTCAATTTGTACATGGATAATTGTATGCAAGAATTGAAAGGTGTGGGCTTGGGCGCGAAAATGAACAGTGTGAAAGTATGTTGCCTATTGTATGCGGATGATGCGGTGCTGATTGCTGACAATATGGAAGATCTACAGTTTCTCGTGTCTAGGATGAACCAAGTATGTATGCAAAATGAGTTGATGATGAATGTAAGTAAGTCCAAAGTGATGGTGTTTGAAAGAGAGAGTACGAGAACAGCGTGCAATATAGTTGTGAATGATGAATACTTGGAGCAAGTGGATGAGTTCGTGTATTTAGGAAGTATGTTTACAAGAGACGGAAAGGCTGATAAGGATATTGAAAGAAGGGTGAATGCAGGAAACTCCATTAATGGAGGACTGAACGCTGTTGGGGCAAATAAGAAATTGTCCAAAGAAGCGAAGCTAGCAGTCCACAATGGAGTGCTTATACCAACCCTGATGTATGGCAGTGAGGCATGGAACTGGCAGAGGAAGGATGAAAGTAGACTGAATGCTGTGGAAATGAGATCTTTGAGACGGATGTGCGGTAAAACCATGTATGACCGTATTACAAATGTGGATATCCGGAAAGAATGCAAGGCTGATGTGAGCGTAATGGATAGGATTAAGAAAGGGACGCTCAGATGGTTTGGGCATGTAGAGCGAATGAACGAAGAAAGGAGTGTGAAAAGAATATATGATGCGAAAGTGAATGGAAGAAGAAGTCGAGGAAGCCCGAGAAAAGACATGGCACGAATCAAGTGAATCAAATACTTGAATCGGGTCGTGTGAAGAGTCAGAATAACAGAAGAGTATGTATGAGACGATGTATGAAGCAAGAAGTGTGTGCCAAGACAGAGTTGTATGGCGGTCCGTCTTCTCTGCCTACCCTTGCGGGGAAACGGCGTGATGGTTAGTTAGTTAGTTAGTTAGTTAGTCTACACAGCATGTTTTTGACGTTGTGTGTATGCAGACCTTTAATAATAATTATTGTAAAAGATATTCCTAACCTGGGTCAGAGTAAGGTCTATGTTATTCGGAGGACCTTTGCCTGTTACAGTTCTATTTAGGAACTGACGGATTTGTGCATCTGCTGCCTCGCATTGTTGTTTAAATTGATAGGCTATATCCAACTTATTGTGGCACTTGTAACATATCTGGCTAGGCAACCCATCGCCTTCAAATACCTAAAATAACAAAAATATTATTGTTAAGTTTCAGTAGAATCTGATCAACAATTTTAGTAATGAAATTGAATCATACCTGAACCCATGCACATGCCATCACTTTGGCCCAGAGTTGGACTGATCGTCCGGATGAAAAGAACAAATTTGAATTCTTTCTCGATCCAGTAGGCACCAGACAAACGCGACACATATCATTTATATTGTAGGACATTATAATATTTTGGAAAAAAGCTCTTAAGTATTTCAAATTGAAAAATACATTTCCTTATGCGTTTGGATATTCACATAAGTTTTCTATGTCCACATTTTAAAAGTAAATCATTTTGAAATACAGATTTTATAGAACATAAAACACGAAGAATAAAGAATTCATTTTGTACACAGAAAGAATGACATTTAACTTTGGTGTTGCCAATGTTGCCATTAAATTAGCATTATTTTCTCTTTTTCACCAATGTAGCAACAATTATTCAACTGTCACTTGTATCATATTTTGAGTATTTTCATATACCTTTGAATTTGAATGACATTTTCGAAGTAATTGTTATAATTTATACGCACGATTTAAATTTTTATATCAAAATGGATGTGACAGTGAATAGTGAGGTCCTAGGAGATCCATCTTTTCCCATGATAAATTTTGAAAAGCAAATGTTTTTAGATATTTTGGAACATGATGCCTTGATGATTAGTGCAAAGTGAGTTTGAAGTTATTTTTTTATCTAAATCCTCATACAAACCAAATACATTACTAAGATACAAGGTATAAATTTTGCTTTCGTTTGAAACTACCATTTTCTTTCCAGGGGATTCAATGAGCACATTATTGTGATGAATCTTCTTCGTGCCCACGCTGATCCGTCAAATTTGGTTTTGGTTGTAAACAGTGCAGATTATGAAGAAAAATATTATATGGCTAAACT
The DNA here is from genome assembly GCA_022651775.1 of Drusus annulatus. Classification (NCBI taxonomy): domain Eukaryota; kingdom Metazoa; phylum Arthropoda; class Insecta; order Trichoptera; family Limnephilidae; genus Drusus; species Drusus annulatus. The sequence goes on from JAGWCC010000276.1 coordinate 554,247, forward strand.
TAAACTATCTTCACTTCCTCTTTTATCTGCTGACAGGTAAAATCAATTCAATATTTTGATTGAAAACATACTTATCACATTTTTGACAAAATAATATCATTATTTTTTAATATTTTTTCAGAGAAAGGGCATATTTAAAAGGCGGTGTGCATTTTGTGTCAACTAGAATTTTAGTTGTAGATCTACTGAAAGATCGAGTGCCTGTCGAACACATCACTGGGATCATTGTCTTGAGGGCCCACAATATATTAGAGTCTTGTCAAGAAGCCTTTGTTTTACGACTCTACCGGCAAAAAAATAAGGTATTCAAATGTAATAATGGTTGAACACATATCTGCTTTGATAATATTTCTCAATTTATTTAACCTCATTCTGTAGTTAATATTCCATAGCACAACTTAATCCAGAATGTTCCCTTTTTAATTTTCAGAGGGGATTTATTAAAGCATTTTCTCATTCGGCTGAACGGTTTACTTTTGGATTTGCACATGTAGAAAAGGTTATGAGAAACCTTTTTGTCAAGGATTTATTTCTATGGCCGAGGTACATTATTTACTTAATTAAACGACAATGGTAACAATTCAATTGTCAGCAGTTATAATATTTATTAGTTGGATGGGTATTTCTTATATCTTTTTCATAACTAATTAAATTTGCAGATTTCACGCTTCAGTAAAACAAGATCTAGAAAATGTGCAGACTAATGTTGTAGAACTTCATGTTCCTCTCACAAGTAAAACTACTTTGATACAATCATGCATACTAGACATTATAAATTATACCACTAAAGAACTGAAAAGAATAAACCGTACTTTGGAATTACAGGTAAACAATAAATATTACATCTTTTTCTTGCCTAACATCATGAGTTTTTTTTTTTTTTCTTAGAACCTAATTTCATTGTGATATTAATTATTGAAACAATACCAATAAAATTCATAGAATATGAAACAATAGGAGACACAGGAAACAAAACAAACATAATTTTTTTCAAATATGAGATTAATAAAAATGACAGAATTCAAAGAGGTTTCGATAGCAAAATTGGTTAATGCGTTACTACCAGATAGAGTAGAGGTCCCGAGTTTGAGTATCGGTCTCAACCTACTCTTTTATGTCTTCTTTCGTTTCATATTCTTTGAATATTATTGCTTCAATAATGTCATATTTTAGATAGCTATTTATACCTACTCACAATATTAACGCCTCATATACTTTTTAGGAAATAACTGTGGAAAATTGCCTCATAAGTAAATTCCACAAAATTTTACAATCTCAACTGGACACAGTGTGGCATCAACTAAGCAGCAGAACTAAGGAATTGATCCAGGATTTGAAGATAATGCGAACTCTTATTATGTTCGTAGCAATCACTTATTTACTGTAAATATCTCACAAACGGCTGAGTCGTTAAAAAATACCAGCACATAAAATTTTGTACTTCGTTAATGTTTGTGTACATAATGAAGACCAAAGATTTCAACTAGACCTTTACTTTATTTCAGTTCTCTAATCCATCAGGATGCTGTAACCTTCTACTGTCTTGTTAGACAGTACAGATCTACCGAGTATGCCAAAGTAAATTCTGGTTGGATACTGTTAGATTCTGCAGAACAGTTGTTTAGATATGCGCGGACTCGAGTTTTCAATCTGAAAAAGGGTAAGATTAACACATGATATCTTTTTACTATAAATTAGTTTGTTAGTGAATGAATTGTCACGGCTTTCTTTTATTTTTACAGAATTTGAACCTGAATCATATTCAAAGTGGAAGTATTTAAGTGAAATCCTAACCTTTGAGATTCCAGAAGAACGCAAAAAGTATTACAAAAATTCCCAATCTTCCAAAATTTTGATTTTATGCAATGATTCGAGAACATGTAAACAACTCAACCAATATCTTACCATGGGATCTCAAGCCTTTATGTATTTATCAGCATTGAGAAATGAACTTGATACACCGCTACTATCTAAAGATTTCCAATCTTACAAGAACACATACAAAGACAATGTTGAAGAAGAGAAAGTTGAACCAAAAACCAAAAAATCTTCAGAGAGTACAAACACTAGTTGTAAAGCAAATGAAACTCCCTCCGAGATAGATAGTATGTTCTCCAAGGATGATATAGAAGACTGTGATCTTGATAAAACTCAATTTTTGTTGACAATGTCACAAGCTATCATTGATAAACTATCGGAAGGAACTTCAAAAACTAAAGAGAATAAAAATGAGTCGTTATTTGAACCTTTTACACAGGTAATAAAATACTAGATAGTTACTAATTGAGTCAACTACTTCCTCTTCTGAAATAGATACAAAATGTTTACCATTATTGCTCCATGTTCACAACTTTTTCTAACTTCCAGATGGAGAACATGGATCTTACTCATATTGAGCTTGAAAGTCCTCTGATATGCATTCAAACATTTAAAAATAACGAAGGAGGAGTATGCCTAGAAGATACTTTGATGCAATTCCGTCCAAACTATATAATAATGTACCACAGTGATATATCGGCTACCAGACAGATTGAGTTATACTCGGCAAGAAAGAATTCTTCTTTTCCATCGCTCACCGTTTATATTCTGGTTCATGCAAACACTACAGAAGAGCAAGCATATCTTACTTCATTAAAAAGAGAAAAACATGCATTTGAATTGATGATACAAGCTAAAAGTGTAATTATTTGTAACTCATTCTATCCTTTATTAACTTGATAAATCTTTTTTGAATGGGTATTCATTACCCACAACCGTTTTTCGGTTTGTAACTTTGGAGAAAAATATAAGTTGCTCTACAACTATCCACGCTCATACAAAATAGGTATAAATAAATTGATAAACTCGTCAAAAAGATGGTTTATTTCTGCTACATATTTGCAAATGCAAACAATAAAACGTGCAATATTATTTGCATGGGTTTGATGTTCCATAGACAGAAGCATAGGATGTTTGCATGTTGATAACATAGATGATTTCCATTGCAGACTATGGTTATTCCTGAATATCAAGATGGAAAATCTGAAATCCCTGTTTGTTTGGACATGCATGAACCAGAGGAGCCTAACACAAACACTAGAAAAGCAGGTTAGTGCTCATTTTATTAATGCTTACGAACAAATAAATATGCATGTAAGTATTTATAGTATATTATGGGCATAATCCACATACCCACTTATTTTCTAGGAGGACAAGAAAAAGTCACTATCCAAGAAAAGCCAAGAGTTATTGTGGACATGAGAGAATTTCGATCAGATTTGCCAGCACTTCTACATAAGAAAGGAATTGATACTGAACCAGTAACAATAACTGTATGAATAATATCCAATTTTCCCTAACAATTATTTTGAAGTGAATTTTTGCATTAAAGGTACTACAGTCAAACTTATAACTATGAGGGTAATTTGAAAAGTTTCTGGCCTCATCGACATAAAGTAACTGTAGAAAATTTTTTTTTTCGCCGTTGATAGATGGCCTTAAAATATTTAAACCGCTAAAATTTCAAGTCATTCTGATCATCACTTTGTCTATGGAAGTCTTTCAAAGTTGACGACTGACACTGTCTGTCACCAATGAAGAAAATTGAGTATCGCGCAGTGCTAAAAATTCCTTCATTTAAAAGGGAAAATGACTCGGAAAATAAAATATGAGTTAGACTCTGTATACGGTGAAGCCTCGTCTTCATTTACAGTGGACCGACATTGGGTGGCCAAGTACAAACGTGGTTGTGCAAATATTTTAGACGAGGAACGTCCCAAGCGCCCGAAAATCGCTACAACTGACGAAATGGTCGATTTTGTGCATCAAACTGTGCTGGAAGATCATCGATTGACTGTTGAGGATATTGCCGAGGCTTGTGGGATATTATCTGAACGGGTGCACAAGATTTTACACCAAGATTTAGATATTTTAAAAAAATCCACGCCCTGGCTGCCGCGTTTTTGACGATCGACCAAAAGCACATACGGACGAAGATGTCGTGCGAGTGTTTAAGCCTGTATCAAAATCCAGCGGATTTTTTGCGGTGAATGATAACCGTCGATGAAACTTGGGTTCACCACCATACACCTAAGACCAAACAGCAGTCAATGCAGTGGATTGTGGTGGGGAAACCAACTCCAAAGAAGGCAAAGATCGTTCTCTATGCAGGAAAAGTGATGGTGTCAGTTTTTTGGGATAGCCGTGGAATAATTCTTATCGATTACCTTGCAAAGGGTAAAACAATCAATGGACAATCTACGCTGCATCGCTGTATAAACTGGATAAATCGAAGGCCACAATTAAGAAGAACAACACATTTGGCCTAGAACAAAATCCTGTTTCACCAAGATAACGCTCGGATTCACACGTTTGAAGTTTGAATTGCTTTCGCACCCACCCTTTTCGCCAGACCTAACTCCCAGTGACTTTTTCCTGTTTCCTAATTTGAAATAAAATCTGGGAAAAGAAACGTTGGACCAAATGCATCAAGTTGCAGGGAGACTACGTCAAGGAATAAATTTTGTTTTGCTTCGAAATATGTGTTTTTCTTAATAAGGCCGGAAATTTTTCAAATTACCCTCGTAGGACCTGAAATTTCATCACAAAATCAGGGTTCTCCTATAAAGAAAAATAATGTGATATTATTTTTTTTAAATTAGATACCAAACACCTTTTTTAGTATTTAAAAAAGATTAACCCCTTTTTTACAGGTTGGCGATTATATTCTCACTCCTGATATTTGTGTGGAAAGGAAATCATTATCTGATCTTATTGGATCTCTCAATTCGGGGAGGCTATACACGCAGTGCACCCAAATGTGCAGAAATTATTCTCGACCCATGCTACTTATAGAATTTGATCAAAACAAGCCATTTCAGCTACAGGTAATTCAGATTTTCTTTCTTATCTTCAAACATCGACATGTTATTTCATCAACGGATGTTTTTTGACAGTTCAAGAATTATTATTCTCGGATAGAGTAGAGGTTCCAAGTTCAAGTCTCAGTCGCAACCTAACCTTTTGTCTTCTTCTGTTTCATATTTCATTAAAAATTATTGATATTGTTAAATAATTAAGATAAAGAGATATTAGAAATGTATTATTTAACATGCTTTGTTTTCTAAAGGGCCACTATGTAGTATCAAGCGATATCACAGGAGCAGATGTTCAACAAAAGCTTCAACTTCTCACTCTACATTTTCCTCGTTTGAAGCTCATTTGGTCGCCCAGTCCCTATGCAACTGCAGATTTATTTTTTGAATTGAAGGTAAAAAGTATTTCTAATTATTTATGTATATAAATATTGTTTTTGTTAAAGAAAGACAAACATTCTCGGGTTACAATTTACCTGATTATATTTTTTAAACTCCTAATACCTTTTATAAGCAGAAATTTTTGCTTGTACAATGATGGAGGACTTAACCAGCAGAGGAAAATAAGAGCATATTACACTCTATTTAAATCGTTTATAATTATTGTAAACCTACACACTTTTGTAAAACTACATAACCTACATGTACATAATAATGTGTTCATCTTATTATGAGTTATGATTGATGAAATACTCCAATTTCTCACGTTTGTTATCTTTGTACAAATATGGAAAATTTTTTGCTGTATAAAATACCCTGATTATTTTCACTGACTATGATTACTCAAATAAAAGATGTCATCATTTTGATAAAATAATATTATTTTAGCATGGTAGGGCGCAACCCAATGCAGCAGATGCCCTGGCACTGGGAGGAGAGGAAGCTGGTGTAGAAGCACTCCTCGTCGAAAGATTCAATCCGAGAATTCACGACTTCTTGCTCAAACTTCCCGGAGTGAATTCTAAAAATATCTCACGACTGATGAACAAAGCAGTTTCTATGGATAACCTAATTAAATTAGAAAAGGTAAAATCTTTTACTACAACTTATTTATTATTAGCGTGGGATACTGTGTCCGTTTTTTATGCGGTACCGCATGTAAAAAAATTGGACGTGTCCACCGGGCCTTGGCTCCCAAAAGCCAAATATAATTTTTTAAATAATAAACTAACTTCGTAAACATTTTTTTGTTTGGTTGAAGCTAACCAGCTTTACATCAAATAACACAAAACAAAATGTGGCGATTACAATGTTGATTTCCAAGGATCATTAAATTATATCTTTAACTTTACTTTTATGATATTATAATTATTGACAGACTGGTAAAAAAAAGAAAATATTTTTTTTGTTGTTTAATCCTCGATAATAATAATAAACATATTCACATCTCCAATATTCTTTTCAGAGTGAATTAGATGAAATTCTGGGGAATAAAACTGATGCTGAGATGCTTTGGACTATTCTCCACAAACCCCACAAACCTCTGCAGTCAAGCAGTGATGGTAAAATATTAAAGAAAAACAGATTTGGAAAACCAATGCGAGGGAAAAGATTTTAACATAATGTGAACTCTATAATAAATAATGGATACTACATATTATTAAGGTCTGGATGCGAGTGGCAATTCTTAGGTTATGTTGTTTTCTAGGAAATGTCACAGGTGTCTGGGCCATTTTAGCGTATTGTGAATAATAGTACAAAATGTGAATATTTGAATAATTTATTGATTAAAATATGAGCTGCAGCTTATAAATTGTTTTGATTTTTAACAAACAGAAATACAAGAAATTAAATAAATAAAAATTTCAAATGAGGCCAGCAGGAATTAAAAATTAAATAACTATAAATAATGTCAAAGTTTAATAATATGTATGAGTATATAAAATTTCTCAAGCATATTTGATACACAAAATATGTAATTAATAAATGAGTATTATGTACTGCAATTATTATACTAAGAAATTAAATTTGTTGATCTTATACAGATGGACAGTAATTATTACAATACATTTCATGTAATTTAAAAAATAGGGAATGAAATGGACTTACACAAAATTCCACAGAGAAAAAATACTTGAATATCCATATTATGATCACAAATTGCTTAAGATGATCGCCTGTTCAAGTAGTAAAATAAACTTTTTTTTCATTTAATGGCAGCCACAATTCGCCAAATGATTAGACCAACGCACAATGCGATAATGACATATCGGATGTAGTACATCACATGTCACTCCTTCCACTGGCGGTTTTTGTCAGTGAGGGGGACATAGCATACACCCATCAATCTGGTTGCAGTCACAGAGCCATCTTCAAGTTTGTCCACCTGGGAAAAAATGAACAATTTATTCACAGCAGGAGACTGAGTTAAAAGTTACACTTCAAAAGCCCTGGAAATTAAACCCTGTTCCTCTTTATAGAAAAATATCAAATGAACAGATTGACACAGTCAACTTTTCAGGTGGCCAAAGGAAGTTCTTACACCTGCAACTACACTTCCGTAAGTCAAAATATGTCAAACTGGGATAATAGACTTTGAAGTTTTGCATTTTCGCTGTCTTTATGTACATATTAACAGGAATCAAGTTTTTGATACGTGTTTTACAATTTGAAAGTGCGAATAATATTATCGAGTGTTTAGAGCTCTAAATAAATGTGCAGTATGACAGTTTGATAGAATTCAAACAGCAAAAAATTGCATCAAAGACTCCATTATTCGAGTTTGATATATTATTTTGATTTAAAGTAGTGTTGTTGCAGGAATGCGACATATGTGTGACTTTTTTATTATTTCTAATTTTGAAAGTGTTAATTTGTGGTGGAACTCCATTTTAATGATTTTAATAATACTAATTTTTTTACTTTATTCCACTATTTTTTATTTAAGACCTGACTGGTTTCACCTTATGACGGGCATCATCAGACTGGTACAATTTTAAGTAAATCAATGGCATATATACTATTAGTGTCCGGAATGGACGCTTATTGAGTCTCTTAGTGAACATATGTAACTTAAGGTTTGGTTTTATTGCTGACAGAGGTGGCTTTACAATAACATTTTAAATACATTTGGGTAGTTTTATTACCTTCTGGGAAACGGGTTACATGGGATACGTTAGATGTGATTGTGGGTTTTTTTTTTTAATTTATATAATATCTACAGTTGTCAGCTTTATTTTTAACAGTTGGCTATTTTTGAATTTACTCTTTGATTTTCCTGTCTCTGTTTGGTCAATGTATTTTATAGGAGGTATATTTATATTGGTGGTTTGGTAAAATATCTTAAAATAGTAATAATAGGTACACATTGGGATATTATCTTTTGGGAATCATCTAAGGGGAACTCTACAAGGACTTACAATACCTGTGTTAGATGTTGGTCTCCTCCTTCCGGTCCAACTGGAACAATCAATCTCCCGCCAGGCTTCAACTGATCTATGAGCTGCAAGAATGTAACCAAAAAAAATCTTATCGATTCTTTTCAAACTATTTTTTGTTAGGAAGACATTTACGAATATAGGAATCGGTGGATTTATAATCATAATTAATATTAGTTAGTTTCAATTTCAAATAGTTAATATTTTTTAAACAGGTACTCTAATTTACTGTAGAAATGAGATGCCTTAGGCGTATGTGTGGTAAAACCATACTACTTGCATATTAATAAATAAACATTGTATTATATGCACTAAAAATGCCAAAATAAGCATTCCCATTACCGCAAAAGTTACCGGGACAGAAATATTGACTATCTTTGATGAATATTTTTCTTCAGGTCCTCGAAAAATTTGACTGAAATATGCATTATTGACCGAAAATTCTCATACATATGCAAATGCATATAATTCAATGTATATTAATAAATCAGTACCTACTTAAAGAATATCTTGTTACATAATATTTAATCCATGAAAATCAAATCTTTTGGCACTGTTTTACTTTAAAATAAATTAAACTTTTTTCGGTGACTTTTCACAGGGGAAAAGTAAAAATACATTAGTCATTATATATAATTTGAATGAACTTACAGCCTGGGGCATTTGAGGAGCAGCAGCCCCAACATGTATTGCGTTGTAAGGAGCATCATTTGGGAAACCTAATCTTCCATCGCCAACTAAAAATAGAAACAAAATTTGACTGCAATATGAAATGAGATACCAACACATACATAATATTGGTCAACACCATTACTAAAAAATACAATAGTTGATAAAAGCACAACTGAGAACAGCAACTGCAAACAAGAGCAATTGATGAAACTAATCAAAACAAAAATATACTAAATGTCAAATATGACTACAGAAAAACACAAATGAAAATCTGACCTACAAGCTCAATTCTGCCGGAAGTTAAAAATTCTGGATTGTCTTTGTTTATATTTGTGGTGGCCATTGAAACGAGAGAGGTTATGTGGTCAATTCCAACCACTTTTCCCTCTTCTCCCACCATCACGGCCATGCAGGCTGTTAAATATCCTGAGCCGGAACCAACGTCCAGAGCATTCTCGCCAGGAATAAGGTGATCCTTCAGGTACTCCAGAACATGAGCGTGCTAGAAATATTTTTTAAATGAGGTAACACTAGAAATCAATAATAAATTAATTAATGAATAATAGAATGATGGCAGATTAAAGCCCGGTTGTTTCAGACGAGATTCTCGACTCTCTAAATAAATAATATACTAAAGAATTATGATTAATTTGTAATGGCAAAAGTTTTGTAAAGTTTATTAAAATTAACTTTTTGCTTGGCTTCATTGAACACATTATCAGATTATTCTCAAATAGATATAGATAGATAGTAGTTCATGCACACGGGTTTAATTTCAAGTCATGACTTGAATACAACTTAATAACCTTTTAATAAGTCTTTTTTACAGCACTAGCTTTGCTTTGTTCCCATTTCTTCAATATCAGAGTAAAATTACACCTCAGAGAGTACTCTTAATTAATTATCATTTTTTATAATTTGTAGTATATTTCTGGACAGTTGGGTCTAAATAATGTTTACTTTAACAATTTTGCATTCAAAGCAACGTTTTTTATAACATATTTAAACACATAACTTTTAACAACATTATTTTAATATAACTGTACCTTCCATCTTCAATAAAATATTAAAACCAATATCAAACAAAAAATATATATACTGACAGACATATTCAAATGTTGGAGTGGGAGGTGAACTAAGGTTAAGGGGAGTGTAATTTTTTTGTTGATTATTAAATTTATTATACTGGATAAAAATTATTTATTTTTTTTTTTTACTAATGAATCTATGTTACCTATTTTTTTACTATATTATTACGGCAAATAATTTTAACCCCTGTATCAATAGTAAAGCTATGGTCCATGCATGCAAGAGATGCTAACCCCGCTACGCTACACACTTATATGTTTTTTTTTTTTCGATGCAATGTTGCGTATATTTGTTGACGAGTGAAAAACAATTATATCTACATTACAGAGGAGAAACGAAATGCAATCAGATATAAAAGAAGCACTATGTGAGTAATGTTTTTTTTTATTATTTTAATGGACAAATTAGTTTATAAAATAATTTAAAAATTCTGTGCATTTTTACACACCTTCCCAGTAATATTTTGTGTACGTACAAAGAAGCAAAAACCTACTAACAAACACCCCTCCTACATTTCGTAGCCCAACACTGGGCTCTAAAATCAAAAAATAAAGTGATTATAATCTCTATAAAATAATACCATATGAGGCGCACTGATGGTAACGGAATACCCGATAGGCTGTGGGGCATCTATATAGGGCGATCCTGGACAGTAATGTCGTCTATCTACTGCAAGCATAGCAGTTTGAACTTCGTCCGATCTGATTATTTTATGCACTAGAATCAATAGAATAAAGATGTAAATGATATCAAAAGATCACAAAGGTAAGATACAATTATTGTAACTGAATTAAATTGGACACTGTTAGATATGGCTTAAGATTTTCTTGACTAATAGTCTTGTTAGTAGTTTTTGTAGTATTAAAACGTGTTTCGTTTACCAACACACAATAGTTTGCTATAATCAACATGTCAGCCCTGATGATGGACTAGACTGTTCAAAACGGTGGTAGGAGAAAAACATAGATCAACACCTCAAAAACAACAAACATACATTTTCAGCAATGCAATAATAAAAACATCAACTATGTAATGATGTAATTGTTCCAATTGGGTTCTGGGACAAACAGGTTTCATATTATGATTTGATTTTGTATTTTCAACATCCCAAAATTAAAGTACCTCTCAAATTATTGACCATGTCTGCATTGTCCTTGCCATGACACCGCCAAGCCATGTTGGAAAAATGTCTAAATAACTTCTTAGCGTCTTCTAGCATATGTTTTATATGTGCATTCAGTTGTAATTTTCATATGTTTTTCGTACTTATTGCTTATATTATTTTGGAATTTTGGACTCAGTGGAATTATTCTAGTTTTTGACAGGTCTTTAGTTGCCAGCTCATTTTAAAAAATCCACATTTGTTTTTATTGGTACTTACTTGCGTAGGAAAACTTATTATTTTAGGTCTTTGAAGAGCTATTATTAACAAATTTAACCCGTTTTTTTATCAAAATAATATTTATCAAACAAAAATAATTTTATTCGTTCAAATAAAGTCTTAGAAGTGTTTTCAGAATGTTTTCATTTTGCAGTTCTTACTCATAAATATAAAATCCTAACCCCTAAATGTCAAATTGTCACTTTCGATTCTCATTGGTTATTTATTTACCTGATAGCTGTCGCTGCGGTCAACCGTCATGAGAAGTGGGTCGTATGTTGGACTTGTTGCCGTATTTTTATTTTTGCCATATTTAACCCAAAATTATTAGATTTGTTCTCATTTATTTAATTATGAATATAACAATGAATGTCCGACGAGTTTAAAATTTTGACCATATGTTGTTAGGTGAGAACCGCGTATTTTCTCCTTATTATCTTGCCATATTTTATAGGTTCTGTATTTTCAACTTTCATTATTTCACAAAAGTGCTTATAATCTTCACAAAGTGTATGATATACAAGTGTGTGGTTCGGTATTAGCTTATTTGAGCGTTTCCAGTGATCATTTTAAATTTTACGGAGCATCTACAAACCCAATTTTACTTTCAAATATTTTTTCCAAATAATAGGTGTGTGCAATGTCATCAATACAGGTATGAGTAGGTTAGGTGGAAAATATTATTTATCCTTTTTTAATATACAAGAATTTGATGCACGACCAGCAGTTGTTTAGCAATTTTTCATTTTCATTATACAATGCTTGTTTTTATTATTTTTTTCACACAAATCTGTTTTATACAATCGGAAATACTTTTCAATTTTCATTTGTAATAAATATAAATTAATTTTTTTAATCATCAAAATTGTATACTTACACAAAATTAAAACATACAAAATCTGAAAAAACCTATAAAAAATCGCAATTTAAAAAAAAACATGATGCTTTTTTACTAATTGTTCCAAAAAGTTGGCATTTATGTGATTGCTTTTAATTTATATCATGTTAATTATTTTTAGTTGAGTTATTCCTATTTCCTTGATAGTTTTTCAATGACTTGAGGGACAATAATACTAGTTGTTATGTGTGATAGTAAAAGCTAATTGTTAGTATTGATAAAATGTTGTGGATATGGTCTGCAGTATTCAGAACTCAACATTATTATTCACTTATAAAAATGTCCCTTTCACATTCTTTAACGAAAAAGACAAATCAAAATTCAATAATCTTTGTAATTGTATGAGAGAGATAAAAAGATAAACAAGCAATCATTGTACAATGAATAATGCGGAGAAAAAAATCAGAAATGCTATATTCACTAGGCCAAACTTTACAGATAATATGCATACCTTTTAAGATTTTTTCGGGTAGTTAAATGTCATATCAGCACTTTGCACACAAAACTAGTTTTATGTTGAAAATTATTCAGATTACCTAATGCTTTATGGGGTCATTTGCATTTCGCAATTGGCAAAACCCTAACCCAATTGCTACATGCTGGTGATGACTAATAACTTTGGAACCCACTCATTGTAGTTTCCCTATAAAGCATGTACTTTGTCATCTAATCATTTTTTAAACCTTCAAGAAATGTTGCATATTAGGAAAAAACAAAAATCACACTAATCGTTAACTGCAGTGCAACCGGATCATGGAAGATTGAACATTATTCCGACATTGGGCTACAGCTTAAAACTAAATTTTCTTGAACTGGTTTGTGTTTCACCACTGCTAAAAGATATCTTTAATTTTTGGCTGCCTCCGGAACATCTTACTCCTTTCTTCCAGTCTTTTGTCAGCAATCTACTCTTTGTAATATCTCTATGTATCTCTCTACTATTGATAAATGATATTATTTAGTGTGTAATTTTTTTCTCCGGTAGTTAAATTAATTAAGTATATAATTCCAGGTAGGTAGACTGAATGGGGTGACCCAGAAGCATCATGGCTGACAAGTTGAGATTGGGGTGTGACGTCAGGGAGTTGAAGATTGGCGCTAGTTTTCTTAATGATAAAAACTCCACATTTCATACCTTAAAATGTAAGCAACTCCAACATAACGTTTACATCTTCATTATCATTGTTTTTGAGACCTCTCTTAGTTTCCTTCTCTTGTTCTACTTCTCTGACCTCAGTCACCGGTGTCCTATTTTATTTCTTCTTCTGTTCCTCTCTCAATTTTCACTTTCAGCATTCTGCAAGGTTTTTCAGCTAGGACCTTCTTCATCTACCGGCACATTGTTCTTATTTTACTTTCAATCAATAATTGTGGTACTTTGTATTTTCTTCTCCGTTTGTGACTCTTTCCACATATGAATTTTTTAGCATTCTACACTATTTGCATTTAAAATGCATCCAACTTTATGATTATAGCTCATTTCTCAAGCAATTGTATGAAATACAAATAACTATCCTTTGCACTGTTTTTCAATATTCTATCTAGTAACTAATCTGTCTGTATTTTTTTTTAGGTGATTTTAAACCTGCTTCGGTTGATGCCAATAAGATGGCCACTGTTGATGTCGGTACAAACAATCAAGTCACTGTTACAGTTCCCCATTTAGGTAAGAATTCACTTGCTTTTCAAACTTATGCATGTGTGTTTTGGACATCCAACATGGTCTCTTCTGGACATATCCAAACTTTTCAACTGAATTGTTTCTTGATACTAATTGGACAATGTTTTTATTTTTACAGATGGGGCTGGAGTTCCACAAACTGTATTCAAAGGCAATCAGAGACCGTATAATAAAGAATGTGTACTTATAATAGATAGAATAACTGGTGAAATGACTCTTGAAAAACTCTCAAGTAATATTCAAGTAAAAAAGACAAGGTAAATCAAAATAATTCAAATAATCAGAATAACAGATCAGCTCGAAAAATCTCAATCTTAATCCATTTAATGAAATTTATTTTATTGAATAATATCCTAAATTAGACTAAATGAAGCAACTTCTTTGTTTTAGACCAGTTCAAAACACTAATTTATGATATTAGTTCAATCTATAACTAAGTATATCTGCAATGACTTGTCGAGATGTGTACATCTTTCGATAGCTGTATCAGCAATGATTCATACGATTCATAATTAAAGGCATTTATTTTATCACTGATCCTTCATTTCTTTTGAACACTCCCACAAATATACATGTTTAGGCCTAGTTCTATTTCAGTACAATTTATATTATTATTATATTTGGAGCCAATACTTAATTTTATGTAGTTAATGATTATCTGTTTTTTTTTTTTGTATTCAGGCAAGAGCCAGTCCACAAGGCGGCGCCTCCCCCTCGACCTGCCGATACCAGCAACTGCACGAAGCGCTCCAGTTCTCGCACGCGTGTTACCACATCAGCGCGCAGGGTTCCGCCACCCGCTCAGAACCCCCTCCTGCCCCCGCCCCCCTCGTGCACGCCTCCTCCACCGAGGCCCCGCTCTGAGATACCGCAGGCCACACCGTGAGTAGTAGATTAAAAAAATCCCCAACAATATTATTAATGCAGATTATTTCACATTTCAACACATGATTTGACCTTTATGTAACCGTTACACAATCATTTGGACTAAGGGGTACCCCAGTAGGTAGAAGCAACTTAAAGGGAGAGCTAAGAAAGAGGTGGACTGGCTGCATGAAAGAGGATTGAAACGGTTTGGAAAGACCTGAGGACTGAAGCATCGTGAATAATGTCAAATCCCACCCTGGGATGTAGTGCCTTAATGATGACAATCATTTTGACTTCAATGTAACAAAAACTAAAATTAAGCTCACTTAAAACTGCAAAGGAACATGTATTTCTTCCAACCCATCCACATTCAGAACTAGCTCCTGGGAATCAAATCAACTAGATATCAGTCCATATCGTCGCTTTACCATGGGCAAATCAAAACACTTTCTGGGAAATATTGTGTAGATAAAACTGTAAATCATCATTTATAATGAACAGCGTGAACTGTGGTTTTGTGAAGAAAAATCTAATAGTAGATATATAAACAAATGCGTTGAAGTGCTCATAACCCCTTCATGTATTTCATACCTTGCTTGTGACAACATTATTGTCTCAAACATAATGTAACTGCACAAACTCGAGGTATTGTGTTTTAGTGCCGACGGATCCTCGACCCTGTCGCATAAATGGTAGGAAAAATTAAATGAAAATTTATTATCACAAGCTTCTATTTTAATCATATACTGAAACGTTTTACTGGTGACAGTTAGATGTTCTTTCACCCAACTTCAACATGATGATGACTTGAAAAAGAAGATTTTTTAAATAAACATTTTTAAGTTGAGAACGTCAAAAAACTTGGCACGATCAGCGAGCTATGTTATTTTTTTGTTTCAACTCAATATTTGGCACTTTGACAGAAATCAAACCAGCAACTTCTCGATCCTAAGTCAATGACAAACTCTTTACTACAAATGCATTCTTCATTTCAAAGAAAAGTCACCCTCACCCGAATTCTATGCAATAAACCGTAAAGAACCTGCATATCATCCCAGTTAAAACAAAAGTAACCAACACGGATGAAATAACAATTGGATTGAGCATCTCATACTATGTACCTGTTAGAAACCATCTTAATGTATTCCTCAACTTATAGGACTCACTTCAGACAGAAATTAATAAATTTCACCTGAAGTAAAATTGATCTATCTAATAGATTTTTATCTGTGGTCATCAATATCTTCGAGGACATTTTTGAAATATTGCTATTTGGAAGTTTTTTTCATAACAGATTTTATTTGATATAAAAATGCCGACATAAACTTTCCAAATACAATGATAAAAAATCTTTCCGCAAATTATTTATTAAACTGCCAAAATTTTATTGCATTAAAAACAATGGTGAATTTGTTCCAGTGAGAAGAAATAATGTAAATTGGAATGTTTCTATTGAATTTAATTGATAATGTTCTTCAAAAATTGAATTGTTTTAGATTTGAATGACATATTAAAATAATCAATCTTTTTGTAATGAACATCTCGATTATGATCACTACTTTAACCCTTGATATGTGCAGCTCGAATTTAGAAACCAGACTCCAATTCGAGTTCTGTAAAAATGCTCTGTAGTGTGCGAGTGACTCTAATTCGAGTTCAAGATATATTTATTTTTTACACACAACTAAAATTCATCTATCTTCTTTTTATATGCATTTAATACAAAAATATAAATTAATTTTTATTTCATAGTGCTTGAGCGCTACAGCCAGCGCCGCGATTAACTTGCACACACAACCAATATTTTTGGGATGATGAGTATACACCTGGAATGATACACATATTTAAGAAACAACCAAAAACTTGTTGTCTGTAAATGTGTATGTATTAAATGTGTAGGTAGGCATGTAATTCTAATTGACATGATTAATTTTCTTCTAGATGGACTGTCAACAATTCAGGCCAGAGCACGCTTGCCAGTCTTCCCATGATAGGTTTCGATGACAACATGGCCCAGCCGGTTGCAGACAACCAATTCCACCTCCCTCCACCCTTACCACTGCCTGTCAACGGACACAGCATGGATATACCAATTAACAAACCTGTAAATATATTAGCTTTTATGTTAAATACCCAGCTTCTAGTCATCAAAAATTATGAGTGCAAGCAAACATTCACTGAATATCAAAACTAGAATTCAAAAAACATATTATAGCAAAAAAATATCTAATTAGGCATAACTGTACAAAACTATGACAGCACTTTATGCTTGGCTAATTTATATAGCGCTATTTTTGTGAAATATCACCTATTATTCTTCAATATTTTAATTGATCTTAATAAACTATGATTGGTCATAATAAAATGATTTAAAGCTTCTGATCGTTAAATGGAAACAAAATCTTTTCGCAATAATAATTATAGAGAACCTTTAAATTACAATTGGCAAGATAAGGTTCATGAATCTTTCTTTTTTTTAAGTGAATACCGCACAAGAGTCTCAACTGTCTGGAGCCATTGGGAGTATGGCAACCCCAATTGGGGTATATTGTGAGGCTTATGGTAGTGGAGAGGGATAGGGAGGGGAAGAAGAACGTTGGAAAGTATCTGACTATTTAGATCTGGTCACTAAACATGACTGTTGTCATTTTAAGCAACTTTTCATTTCTGAATGGTGATCTTTCACCAAGGCGATACTTTAGGCAGCTCCACACCTTCAGTTTTATTGGTGCGATCAAACTGTACAGTTTTACCAATCATGTATATGACAAAAACTGTGCAGTTTCTGTCATACACACGGTCCATAAAACTGTACAGTTTGATCGCACCAATAAACTGAAGGTGTGTAGCTGCCTTTAGAGTATCTACCATTCTATTTTTATATATTTTGAACAAGTTAATTCTGTCTGCCTTATCAATATAGCTCGAGTAAGGGAGATTATAAGAGTTTCCTGTTTCATCCAAGACACAGATCAATAGATTCTTTCCTTGTGTAACCTCTTATATATATATAAGAGGTTACACAAGGAAAGAATCTATTGATCTGTGTCTTGGATGAAACAGGAAACTTTTAACTTCACCCAAAAGCTGTGATATAACTCTTTAACCATTTTTTTTTTCAAATGTGAATACTGTACAAGAATCCCAACTACCCGGAGATAGTGGGACTAGGGCTGAAGGAAGTGGGAGGGGAAGGAATTAAGGAAGAAGAAAGTTGGGAAGTATCTGGCTGTTCAGATCTGGTTACTAAACAAGGCTAAAGCCATCTCAAGGAACCTTTCGAATCTGAATGGGGGTCTTTGACCAGGCAAAACTGAAAGTATCTATCTATCACCTTTAAGCCTCCAGAAAATCTAGTATATTGCAGAAATTCTCTTCACATGAGAAAAGCATAGGATTCATCTGTATTTTTCTTTGCTAATACATATTATCGATTATTTTGTTCTACAAAGCATTATTGTTTAGTATTTAACCTCTGTTATTTTTCACAGCGCGAGTCTGAAGAAGTTGGTATGCTGAGTTCCTCGAGTGGGTCCTCGAGCAGCGGAAGTGAGAGTGAACACAGCGACAGCGGAGGAAGCGACAGTGAACCTGAAACTAATAATCCTCCGCCTGTCCAAGTGCCGATCCATCATCCAAAACCTGTTGTGAATGGTATGTTACAACTTGACACTGATTATCTGTTATGTTTTCTTCCACATTCTAACAAAAAAGTATTCATTTTTTATCGAGGTTAGGTTGTTTCTAACTCCATCTCAAATCATCAGAATCATGATCAGAACCATTTAGAATTTCCAACCACTGAACTGTACCTGTTAAATGCTAATTCTTGGCCTGTTTTAGTTTTTGATCGAATTGTGACCAGCTGACAAGCATAACATGACAGCTGATCACAATTTGATCAAACACTAGAGAGGAGAATCGGCGTTTAACAGGGACAGTTTAAAGGTCAAAAATTCTGAATGGCACTGAGCGGTCGATTTGATAGTCGTCAAACTCTCAAATGCTTAGAAAAATCATGGGTAAACTGCACACTGAAAGTTAAAAATTATATTCAATTTGAGTATAATGTTCTACTTCATATTGACAATTTATACAAACCTATTTGTCTTTTATATTATTTGGCAAGTGTACCTTCCTCTTTCCAACCTAAAAATAATAATAAATTAATTTTAAATATTTAAGTACCCACCTTTTGACCATAATTACTATTGACTTACATTCAACATTATATTATTAAATACTGTTAGCATTGTGTTGTTCCTTACCAGATTGAATATGAGAAAACCCCTTGTTCTTGTGGAAACTAAATACATATGTATGATGTTCTGCATTGACCACATATTTTCAAAAACGCTTTCAAAAAAGCTTTTTGGGTTCATAAGATAACGATAGAATGAAAGCTTGTATGTAAATATGTAGTCATTAGGTGTACATGGCTACTACTGATACCGTCTTCACATTGTGTGTGCATAAACCTTTTGTAAAAAAATCCGACAGTCAACCTCTCGTATTGTTAATAAATAGTAGGTCGGTATGAAAAGTCAATTAAGTCAGAAAGCAAGAGAAATATTTTTTAACCTCTGGAATGCAGGATTCCCCAAGGTAGAATTTCCGTCGTACCCAGCCGACTGTAATTTCGTAATAACTCACTTGTGTTTTACAAATTGATATTTTTGTCAATCTCCTAAGATAATGTCTTTATATTTTGTTTTTTTAATCGTATTTAGTAATATAATTGTTTTTTCTGGAATAACCACTTACATTCAGAAAATCCGTTTTTTTCTCCCTCATTTCGCTAAAAAAAGTTTGGTTAAGATGTGTGAAGATTTGTCATTTTATTGTATATCCGTATGGTTGAATAAATTTCCTTCAAAATAAAAATAAAGTTGTATGAAGTTTTCCTGTAAATACAAACAGTAATGTCACTTTGAAAATCGTGTTTTGTCTGCCGCACTGACGTAAGCAAACTTCAAGTATTTATTACTCAACTTGAACCGAACTAAACGCAATGCAAAATATCTCTATGGATTGATTATTTCGTTGACAATAGATAACGGTTCATTTAAATATGTGAAGAACAGGTTTTATAGGATAAAAATTCCTGAATAGAGAATGATGAATGCCAATGCACACTAGAGGTTAATCAATCAACTTGGTAAAAAAACAAATCAGATAAGTCCTAGCTTTCTGAGCACGGCAAGGTGTATTTGAAATAAAAACATGTTTTTTAAAATTACCTTCAGTTTGAGTTAAAAGAGCATCGAAAGTAACTCTAAGTAGGAATGATTAATTTTGGTTTTTTTACTTTACTGTAAAGTGTCACCTAACTGCACATTATGTTGCCTTAATTATTTAGAGATGACTGCCATTTATCACCTTTTTGCTTCCAGGCGGAATGAACGGGAATGCCTTGAACAGTGCGGATGCATCAATGCCGATGCAACTTCTCAACGACGACTTGTGCCTTTCGGAATCAGGCAGTGACTCTGATTGAGAACCATTTAATTTAAATATTACCTTATTTAAGTACTTTGTATATAATATCAGATCCTATGTTGTATGTTATTATTGTTATAAGCTAAAGTGATTTACAAGCTAGCCATTTTCCGTTGTTAAGTGGATTTTATTTTTTATAGAATACTTTAACATTGACATTGCGTAATGTTTATTCTTTCAGTCTTTAAGTCAAGTAATTGAATGAGATTACATTAACTTTGCTTACCAATAACCCAAGTACTTCATATTATATTTGCACATTTATACATATAGTAATAATTATTGTTTTCTAATTTTATGAGTATGTATATTATGAACTTAAATACTGAGTCTGAAGTGATTAAAATAAATTAATTCAATTGAAATTGTCTTTTATTTTTAATAATGCATGTATAGGCTAAGGTTTATGGGTATTGGTTTACAACTGAAATTCAGGAAATTTCTCGCACTTCTGGCAAAGATAATACTGATATGTTTTTTTGTATTATTCAAACAAAAAAATTACGTTTTTGAACTAGTAGCGCCCCCCTCCACCGAAGTTACTATCCTGACTTTTTTAGCTTCATGTGACCGGCGAAGCTAGTACGTGATCGGCTAGTATAAGGTGACGACGCGTCGTGTATTTTCCGATATAGACAATACGCTTCTATGCAAAATTGCCAAAATTAAGTAACGAAATTGATGAAGACTGTCAAAAAAAATCTGAATTAATGACAACCAATTTAAGATCAACTTACTGTCAAGTTGTAAAAATTGAAAAATCTACCAGGTCCGGAGCAGGTTCCAACGAAGAGCATAAGCCAAAAATAAATTGGTTTGAGGATATGCACTGTTTTATAATAAATGTGCCAATGAAAAGAAAAACAATGGTTAGTTATGTTTTTGTATTTATTAATTCCAATACAATTTTTACTTGATTATTGGTAATGTAAGCCTCACTGAGTGCTTTATCCGTGCTGAGGCCCCCATTTTACAGTTTTATAATATGTGAAGTTTCATGTATTTATTCTAAGATATTGATTTTGTGTATCTTATGCATTATATATATAGTTTGTAGGTTATTTATGAAATGCTTTTTTACAATAAAGAAACCTGTGTAATTATTAATTTATTACTTTGAATTAAAATGTTCGATGACTTTCACTGAATCATTCTTGCTTGCCAGGTCACCGCACCCTCGTTGTTAAAATAGTTTTTGAAATTCTCCCTTTTCTGGACTGCTGAAATCAAAGGATGGTTACTCTCTTGTCCACATAAACTTTCTAATTCCGTAGTTTCTGTTCTCCAAGAACCAAGAATAATGTTTCTTGCTTCAATATCTTCCCGGTCAATATCACTGCTGATTAAATAAGTGTTTCGTTTTTCTTTTCTTAACCAATTATGCAAAGCACATGCTGCTAATATAATTTTATCTGCTGTATCTATATCAGCTGCAATAGGTTTTTGAAATACACGAAATCGGCTTGCTAATATTCCGAAGGCATTTTCCACTATGCGTCTGGCTCCGGATAGTCGATAGTTGAAAACTTTCTGTTCCAATGTTAAATTGTCACCTGAGAAAGGTTTCATAATGTATGGTTTTAACGGAAATGCGGCATCCGCAACAATCACTCCACCACTTGGTAAAAGATTATTCTCTAGTTGATTATATATGGAGCAATTTCTAAATACACTTCCATCCAATTCCATTCCACAAGCACCGACATTAATAAATCGGAAGCAATAGTCGTCATCTACTATTGCCGTAAGAACAATACTGAATACTTTTTTATTATTGAAAAATACACTTCCACTGTTGCCAGGAGCTTTAATTCGAATATGTTTTCCATCAATGGCACCGTAGCATAATGGAAAGTTCCATCTGTTTTTAAATCCATTTTCTATTTCCGCCCATTCTTCGGCATTAGTTGGGATCTGTAAAAATAATGTACCTATTCATAATTAGTAATTGTAATTTTAAATTTTCTAAGGACAATCAAGAATCAGAAATAAAGGGCCAGACAACAGTGAAGCCAATATTGAAAATGACGATGACAATATTAACGACAACACTGAAGCCAATTTTAATAATACCGAAGATGTTGCAGATTCGAAAAAATTGTTAGCCCGGCCATCTACATCTACATCAGCTTTTATAACGCGACACAAAGTACCGGCGCCACCAGCTCCGAAAAGAAAAAGAATTGCATAAATGACGTCATACGATCGAACAAGGAAGATTTAAAAAGTACACTAGAATATGAGCATAACATACCATACGAAAATGAGGATGAAATACTTTGAAAATTTGTAGCAAGTCAACTCAAAGTGTTATAAACTACACAGACTATTTTGGCTTGGGATCAAATCAAGGCTACATTATCTTGTTTTCGATTTAAAATATGAGAACACAAAACTTTCGTTCCCGACCCCTTGTAACAACTCTTTAGTATCAACGCAACTATCAGGTGACTCGAATTTGGCAACAACATGATGAAATCAATTTTGATTTTTCACGTCAGGATCCTATTGTTACAGCATTTTATTGATTTTTTATTGATTTAAAACAGCAATGTCAATACAAACCTTAATATTTTCTTTCAATGCCTTGTAGATTTCGACACATACTTCTGGTATAATTTTAGATATGGAAGATATTGAAACATGATAAAAGTGGCTGAGCCTCCTATAACTTATGCCAGACGAAAGAAAATCTAAAGTGATCTCCAATTTTACTCTCGCTGGTAACGCCTCCCTCATTATAGTATCCATTCGTTGTATTTTTGTCCCCACAAGACTCAACAGGACATTAAACATATCTGGCGTCATTCGCAGAATACTCTTGTACTTGCCTAGATCTTCACAGCGAAGGTTTTTTAAAAGCAATTCAGACGCTCCGCGTTCCTTCTTTCTTATAATCCACGGTCTTTTCCTAATACGTTGTTCTAGCAATTCTTCCAATAATTCGTCCAATGCAACTTGACACAGTTTCCGAAGTAACTGTTTCAGTCTAATGGTATTTTTTCTGCATAAGCTGTTCATTTTTCCCCCTGGACGTGCTATTACCTTAGTCACTGCAATGATACTGCCAGTGTTCTCGTTCCCAAACTTAAAAATTCAGAATCGGGATTTTTTTAACCTAAAAATCAGGAAAAGTCTATAAAAATTGAGATGAAACTGGAGATGACCACTAATCAATAAAAATTCAACCCTTATCAATATTTTGAATCCCTGTTTCTATTCCAAATCAGACCCTGAACAAAAATATAATATGAACAACTTTTTTTAAAAGATAATTATTGAAGTTACCCGTGGAATAACGTTTTTTTCCAACATTTGATAGAGATTTATTTTTTTATCGGACAACACAGCACAAATATCAAGTATTTATGAATTTTCTGTCACTCAAACGGCGTACCAAAGTTATTTATCGACCCTTCCTATGTAAACGTTATAAACTTTTGTATCCTTAACATCTCGATTGTTGAGGAGAGTAATTTGAAGTTTCTTTTGATCACTGTAAATCCAAATTCAAACAAATTTAATAAGAAATAATTTCCTTAAAATTTGAATCTGTAGATTTGCGACAAAAAAAACAGTAGGTTGCCAAATATAATTGGAACCGGTTCCTCGCCGCTCTAAACTAAAAAGAACCTCATATTATGCTTTCATTCGAAGGGGAGTGCTATAAAATTTCAGATGAAAAGTTACCGGAACCGCTTTGTCAGGTCTAACGGAAAAGCATCGGTTATAAATAATATGGAAACTAGTTATAAAAAAATAACCGGTTTGTAGAGGATTTATAAATTTCGGTAGATTTTAGCTGAAATCGTTAGATCTACTGAAATTTCGGCAAGAATTTCTTCGCTGTCGTTACGTCAAGAAAGTGGAAGAAAAAAGCAAGGTCGCAAAGTTCAAATAATCCTTTAATTTTGGGTCATGGGTCTGTACATGCATAGATTAAATAACTTCAAGTAATTGCTCGTTGAACAGACCATACACAAAATATCAAAGTAAGCTATGGAAGGTTTAAATGAGAAGCTAGAACTTATTTAATAGTTAAGCAGATGATACTTTTCACAAGTAGGTGTCTTGTTCGGCAGTTTGTTTGAAAAAAGCTTCGTCCCACAGGCTTAATTTTTTTTATGGTTACCATCTCTAGTGAACTAATAATAATTGACTAATTTCTATAGCGCCGTTTTCGTAAAAAATATCGCTTTGGGCTACTGATTTAAAAAAAAAAAAATCAAGGACCTTCTACCCCAACTTCGGACAGATAGTTAGACCTTAACAGCTGCCTTTATTTTGTAAGGTATTTTGCCACACTTGACTTTTTTGAAAAATTTGCTGAAATTGATTTACATGGAACAGCAACCATTATAACTAACCGGTTAAGAGGCTCGAAACTAAAACCTATCAAATTAAAGCAGCAAGAAGATCATCAACAGATTGTGAGGGACAATATCTCATTAATAAAATGGCGAGATATATAAACAGTTTTAATCAGGTCAAACTATTCAGGAGCTGAGTTTCAACTGTTGGGAGGTGGAACAAAACTTCACTGAGAATATAATAATTTGAGTACCACAAGTCATTAAAAAAAATGAGAGGTGCAAATACTCATTTGTGTCCAAAAAATTGAGTATTATCGCACTTGAATCAAAATCAAAAAATGAACCCTAAAAACAACATTCACTTTTTGGACTTGGTTTTGTTAAACTTTTGCTGTACCGCGAAGATGCTGAAAATTGTAATAAAAAAGCTTTTGGACTAATTAAAATTTTGTTTGAGGTTAGGGAAGCGCTCCCAGAAATTCTAAAAGAAAAAATAATGTCACAAGAAGATTTGCACGAGGAAGAGAGTGAGCCTTCACAAACCAAACAATACAAGCCCGTGTATCGGCCAATATAAGATACAAGATAATAATATATGATGGTTATGGTCATTTAGCAGTATTTGACGATAATATTCTAACGCCAAGAATTTTTCGAATGGAAAACACTAAAAGCAAAACAAAAAATATGTTTAAAAAATGCAAAACTTAACCGTGTCTTTCACAAAATAAATATTGGTTCAAATAACTTCACAAATCTATAAGTATTTTTGGAATAATTTTTATATTCTTGTATGAAACATCGTGATTTTTCATATTATTATAAATAGACTTTATTTCAATTTTTAGTAAAAAATTCTTACAAACAATTATTTTGCTTATATGAAGATAGTCCCGACCAGTAAAATCAGCTACGTGAGTTTTCTCGAATCATTGGCTTTTCCGAATTTTCCTAATATTTTTCTGGTATTTATAGAATCTATTTATTTGAAAAATTACAAAATTCTGAAAAAAAAAATGCTTCAGGTCTGAATAAAAAAAGTTAACAAACTTTGATATTTTTGGTAAATACTTTTTTAACATGTGTTTAAAAATGGCTTTAAACAAAATTAATAGATCAGATTTTTTTGTATTTCTTTCTGAAACTGAGCACTTCCATTCTTCATACATTGATAAAAAATGTTTTACAAATGACCCCTAAATATAAATACCAAAAATGCGAGTAAAATTGTGATGACAACGTAGAAACGGATATTCAGTAGAAACCTCTGGAAAGTGGAAATGTCATATTGATATTGATATTGAACCGCCTGCCGCGCCATTTTGCGGTGTTTTCGTATGTTTGTTGTTTTCGTCTTGAAAAAATAAAAATGTAAGTAATATTTCTCTTCATATAACTTAATTAGTCTTAATATTCACCATATTTTATTTAAAAAGTGTAACCTATTACGATATTTATAAAATGTTAGAATTTAAATAAGAATTTGTTGATATTTTTTAGATTTAAATATGAGCTGCCCTTTTAATACAGAACAATTGTCCCAGTTAAAGGCGTTTGTTCAAGTATGTCAGGCAATGCCTCAATTATTACACCACCCCAGCTTGGACTTCTTCAAGGACTTCATCGTTTCACTGGGGGGAAATATTCCTGCTGCCCCTGCCTTCAAACCTGAAGCTTCGCCGACTGGAGATCAGTGAGTTGTGTTTTCTCAGTTATTTTTTATTACTACAGTTTTTTCATCAAATTAACTTTATAATAGACTTGTCGGCAATTTGCTACTCGTATTCTTTAATTACTTACCAAGATTGATAAGATTTTGTCCATTTTTAAACCCATGCGTTTTTAAAATGTGATAAGAATAATTTCATTCAATAATTAATATAAAGCATGGTTACAGCTATTTTATTATTTCTAAGAAAGCATCCTTACACACCACACAAGCGAATCATGTTACTTCACTAGATTTTAATGTTTTTTTTCTATACTTGAGAAAATGTAATAACATGTTTTTTTATTAGTGCTCCACCACCACAGAAGAAAGCTGAACCTGCCGCCCCTAGTGAAGATTCTGAACCGGAGTCCGAAGTCGAATTGGATATGGAGGGTAATTAAAAACAATTGAATTAATTTCACTGATTAATACAGCAATAGTTGTGATTGGATCCTGTTAAAATAGTCTTCTCTCAAAATAAATTACTAGAACAAACAGCGTGATTGAGAGCTGATGGATAGCAGTAAATTTTCTATCAGCTTCTTCATTCACTCGGATAATACCTAAATTAAGATTTTTTCTTTTTGTTTGCATAGAAAACACTGCGATTATCTGGAAAACCTGTCTTCTGTTCCCAAACTTTTTGGGCCACGGAACACTAAATAGCCGATGAAATGTTAGTGGAACCCCAGTTCCATTCCAAAGACTGATGATGACTATTTCACCAGACAATGTTAAATATCAACTGTCTTTTCCAAGATTTAGGGATTTTTAAATTTCCTAATGTGCAAACCAATTCTTCTTCCCTTTCTCTCTTAAACTATCTATTTATTCTTATGTTTAATGAGAAATCTAAAAATAGGCACTACCAACAATACTTGGGAATTCATTTACGACATGGGGTATAGATTAACAAAACATCTTTCTTCAATGATATCACTGCCAAAAATATTTAAATGGTCGCAGAACCCTGGCATCCTCCGCTGAACCCTTCGGTTTTAATATCAACCATTTCTACATCAAATATACCTCTAGTTCGTCAAACAATTCGAATTTTCGCAGTCTTCGGAAACCGTCGCAGAACCATAGTAAACCCTCAGGTTCTATGAAACCCACTTCGGGAACTGCATAGAAACCCAACCATTCATATTTGTAGATTTCATCTAGTGGGTTATTATTATTTACGGTAAAATATCTGAATTTATGATTTGCAAGTCAAAGATGGTAAAGAGTATTTTGTTGACTTGGTTTAACCTAAAACAATTTCCAACCTCCCATTTTTAGGTGTGATTGAGGGTGATGACCTGGAAGAACAAGAAATGGGAGACCCTGACAAGGTTTCCACTGAAGAAGAAGTCGACCAGTCTGACGAAAAGCGCTCTGCCGCCATGCGCCTTTTTGCTGAGCAACAGTTTGATGATGCCATTAAATTATACAATGAAGCCATTATCCTGAATCCCACTAGCTCCTTGCTGTTTGCCAAGCGAGGACAGGCATTTTTGAAAATGAACAGACCTAACGCATGCATCAAGGATTGTACTCGGGCTCTTGAGATGAACTGCGACAGTGCTGCTGGATACAAATTTCGTGGACGCGCCCATAGGTAAATATGCCGTCTATTAAAAAAAACTTTTTATTAATTGGCAAAGTTTTTTTTCTTGACTAGTTTCTATTATGTCACCTCAATAGCACTTCTCCTTGATAGCATTTTTAAGAAATGTTACTATTCCCCTCTTTTTCTGTTACATGCATTGTTTATGAAAAAGGAGAGGTTACACCAGATCTATCGGAGGTATGCCTCCATCATTAGTGCAATGATTCCTAAGGTGTGTGCTTTATTTTTATAAAATAAGTATCTTGAAACAGAGTCTTCAATCGATTAAAATGGAACTTTGATACCATTACCGACACTACTTGAAAATGTTAAAAATTCTTACAAGGGTTTATTGGAATCAGAAATCCAAACGGGTGAATTTTCCAAATGATTGACTTTTAATATTTTTATGTCAATGTTGCGTTATTCAAACATATCTTTCTTTTTAGGCTCCTTGGTCAGTTTGATAAGGCCGCTTCCGACTTGAGGGAATCCTGCAAAATTGACTGCGATGAACAGGCTCAGGAATGGCTGGCTGAAGTTACCCCCAATGCAGACAAGCTGAGGGCTCATAATCTGAATGTTCAACGTCGCCAGGAAGAAAAGGAGGTACATAATAATAATTGTCATAGCAAAATGTATTTGTCAGTAGAACCACAACAGCCACAAGGCAATTTCAAATAACATAACATGTATCAAGATAAGACTGCTTGAATTGTGTTATTCTGTGGTAAAGAGTAATAATTTCGGAAGATGTTTCTAGATGAGTGATGCACAACCTGTAGTGGACATGCGGCCCACTAGCCCGTTTCGTTTGGCCCACGTCCCATTTTGTTTTTTTATTAGAACCTTTACAACTCAACAAAATATTTTCACTAATTCCTAATTTTGTGGTTTAACTTTAAATGCAGATAATTTTTCGACTACGGCTTAGTGCCTTTTTATTAGGATTTTTGTTTGACATATTTTTAATATTTCCACTATACAGAACACCAAAAGATTTTGTTGATAAATTTTGTTTGGAATCTGACTTTCCGAATAATGAAAATTCACCATAGTACATAATTGATTTGACTTGAATCTAACAATATGTATGTCTTTGGCGCTTTCTTTGTATGCGCGGCTCGTGAACGTTTGGAAAATAGGTAAATTGGCCCTACTGCTAAAAAGGTTGTGCATCACTTAGTTTTATCATAAAATATGCTGTCGCAACCATCTTTAGAAGTTAAAGAGTTTTTGTATAAAGAAAAAAACCTGCATTTTTTTGTTTTTCCTGTAGTACATTTACAATCAAATACAAAGGTTATTGCCTGGACATTGGACACCTTGTATAGTGTCGCTTTATTAGCATTTCTGAATATTTTAATTTGACACTCATTGTTTGTGAACAAATTCTTAGCTCATAAGAATAGCAAACCATATAAACCCTTATCATTATTATCAGTACATATTCACTACTTTGACCTATGGAGAAAAATGTTGACCTCTCGTAAGAGTACCTATGATAAGAACTGCTTCCATCGTATTATTATTTAAATATCGTTAATCAATATTTTATTTATATTACTCTGATCACTTACATATTCAGAAAATAATAATTGTTTTTACCTGGAACCGGCCTATATGCAGTACATTTGAATCTTGCCAAGTACACACATTTCAGATATAGGTCATTATCACGGCACTACATCCCAGAGTGGGGTTTGGCCTCTTCCACAAATGTTCTTCACTGGCTCCGGTCCCTAGTCATTTACCTTCAATCCTTCCCATCCTTCTGCAATCCTCTTCCACGGCCGCCCTCTGGGTCACTTCCACTGGGTACTTGCTTGGTCATGATTTTTGGTGTCCTGTCATCTAGCATTCTTTCTACATCTCCAGGCAATTGTAGTCTTTGTGATCAACAGAACCTTGGAAGGGGTCCCATGCTCAATTAGATTTTCGAGTTCATAATTCACTTTAATTCTGTATGTTCCATTTAAGACTTCGGTATTGGATTATTAATAATAGATAAAAATTCACTTTAGCACAAGGAAAAGTTGAAGCGTTACGAGGAAGCAAAGGCCGCCCATGCGTCAGCTGCCTCCGCAGCTCAGAATGCCCCTCCCAGCTCCGGAAGTCCCTTCGGAGACGCAGCCACCGCAGACCCCAGTGCTGGTGGTCCTTTCAACATGGCAGACTCCATGGGATTCTTCAACGACCCCGAGCTGATCGCTGCCTTCCAAGTAAGTGAAATTATTTTGGATAACTGAGGTTGCAATTTATTTTTTAATTCTCCCTAATCCTATTGTCAAAAGCTGCAATTGTAGCTTGTGTTATAATAGAGAACTTTTTAAGTAGAAGATTGAAAAATAAATTTAATTTTGGTGCTTTATTTTGTATTAAATTATGGATGAATTTTAATCTCCAAAGTTGCTGTAGCAAAACATTCAATAGGAAATATTTACAATTAAAGGTTGAAAATAGAGTTCAATTTAATTCCTAACCTTTAGTAATGTAAAGTTTATTTGATCTCTGTTTATTTATTTTTATTGATTTACAAAGATAACTTCTTGGCCTACCTGAAATATAAATCCTAGTTTGGCAGTCAGTTTCCTTTAAAATGTGTGCAATTTGTAAAAACCCAACAGTGAAATAAATATACCACAAAAGCAGAAGCCTTTCATGTATCACTATTGCCATTTGTGCTGCTCTGAAGGAATTTGAAGAAGATTTTGACAATTGAGGAAGACTGGGTGCTACGTTTAAGGTGTTTGTCATTTCATTATTTTGTTAACTTTGATAATACTGAAAACGAGGATAAATCCCATATCAATAGATCACATAGGTTTTAAAACCAATTTCCTGCCACTAATCAATGTAATTTTGTGGTCAAGCTGATAAATTCAAATATTTTGTAATAAAAATGTCATCCTCTTGATAAACAATGTTCTGTAATTTACATTAACAACTTACCAATGTTATGAAGCTTATTCATGTTCATTATTATTATTAGTTTTTAGCCAAAACAGCTGTCATTAAAAATAAAAACTAAAACTAGCAGAACTTAATATGTAATAAAAATATTCAATTTGATAAAAAAAATCCTGATCTAGTGTTTTTTTTGTTGATGTTATCACTGAAAATCTACTGTTTGCGGTTTGGCCACTCCTGTCAAATTTGATAACTTACATTATTTAACAACGGGTTTGCCTGTCCCAGCAGATTGTCAGAAAGGTGACATCTTAGTTCAAAAGGAAATTGTTCTCTAAAATAATACAGTCACTTCACACATCAGTTATGTGGTGCTACTTTGAATTACAACATTTCATATTCTCATTGAAATAGTTGAAAATATTGATCAATATCATTATTTGATTTCTTGCTCGTGAACTCAACCGTGTATCGATTTCAGGATCCCGAGGTAGCTGCAGCCTTTAAGGATGCCACCGCCAACCCGGCCAACATCTTCAAGTACCAGAACAACCCCAAGGTGGCCAACATCCTCAACAAACTGTCCTCGAAGGTGGGATCAGGTGGTGCAGGAGGTTTTCCGGGATTTAACCCTCCCCAGCCCGGAGCTGGTTCCACTCCCAAGGACTCCGCACCCAATGATGATGTTGGTCTCGACTGAATTACCCTTTAAATTTCACCAATATGTTAAACAAAAGACTGCCACAAACAGAATTTCTTATTATTAGACCACTTTAGAATTTTTATTATTAAAATGTTTGTAATTATGTAATTTCAAAGTGGCATTTTAGTATGGTTAATTTTTCAGCCAAGTGTCATAGATATATCATGATCTACTACTGCAGCCTATAATATTACGCAAGCTCATTGTTACGTCATCATATTTAAAGCATGGTGTTATTTTTTGTTTGTTTATTATGTGAAATGCTATCACTTCTATAGTTTAAGAATACTGGATATAAATATTGCATTTAATAATAATTATTGTTTGAATCATAGAAAGAATAAATCTAATGAAATGATTTTATTACCTAGAAACTTGCAATAATATACATATGCGTATTCCATTTTTGTATAATGAATTACATTAAAGAAAGAAAGCTTTCTTATTTTATTATAAAAAAAAATCCTAAATATAATCGCTTTTCAAGAATAGTCCTCTTGACCTGTTGAAACTGCATGTTATATAATGATGTGGCATCATGAAGTGTTCAATAAAATAAATAATAAAACATAATGTTTCAATTTTTCTAAATCCCTTGGGGCG
Source organism: Drusus annulatus (assembly GCA_022651775.1). Taxonomy (NCBI): domain Eukaryota; kingdom Metazoa; phylum Arthropoda; class Insecta; order Trichoptera; family Limnephilidae; genus Drusus; species Drusus annulatus. Next base: position 586,398 of record JAGWCC010000276.1, read on the forward strand.
GGCCACAGGAGGGCCATTTGGTTATTTGGTAAAATTCATTTGCATATTGAACAATACAATTTAGTGATTCCCCGTGTGAATGCAGTGTGGTCAACCAATGCCCAGTCTCTAACCATCTCTAGTCTGGCCCTTGGTAGCAAAATGGTTCCCCACATCTGCCCTAACCCATAAGCTACTATGCACAAATAATTTATGGATCCAGTGGTACAACTACGATGTGAGGTAAAAAAAAAGCACAATTTTTTTAAATTTTCATTTTCCTAAACAATCAATGAATATTATATTCACAACAATTTAGTTTATTACGTACTAGTTACCTTCAACAAATGACACGATTTACAACACTTCATTAATACGTCCCCACTTCAATCTTATTTTCTTCTCATGCAGCTTCAGCCAAGAAGGCATTTCTTTGGGGAAGGGCTGGGCCATGGGGAATTTCAACGGTGGCTTTGGACCCTTGAAGGGATCTTCATCCTTGAGTATACGCAGGAAATACTCTTTATTTATCTGTTTGACATCTCTGTGCTTGTCCATGTAAATGTTGAATGGATGCCTGCTTGGGAACCAACGTTGTTTCTGCATATGCGGTTTTGGGAAATCGTACTCGAATACTGGAAAGAATTGGGTATAATTAATGACAAAATATCTAATTAGACCTACTGTAAGGGTTACCAATTTTATTGTTTATATTCGGTTTCCTACTTCTATTATGTTCATTTATTTATCTTTATCTAATGTTTTCTTTTCAATATTCTTCTATCCTATATATTTTTTAATTTCTTTACTTGTATGCATATTTTCTCTATGGGATGTGTGGGATTGCACAGTCAATTTGATCACCCATTGATCTTCCCCCATTTCGAAACAAAAAAGAAATTATTGCTCATATTTAGCGTTGTGACAGTTTTGAAAGAACTGTTTCAAAGAAGTACTTCTTTTGACAGCAGTCCCAACTTCATTCATTTTTCATTGAACAAATACTTCAATTGAAGTTGGTTAAGTTGGTACTTCCGATTGAACAATCTATGGCATCTACTTCGAACTTCAATTTTTCATTCGTTCGAAAGACTGAAATATTGCATCATCCACAGTTCAATTGTTCATTCCCTTCTTCCTTCGATTTTAGTTCGAAGAATGAATGAAGCAATGAAGTATCTTTTTAGTTATCCGTTCCCTCGCATGTACCCGTGACAGTTTCTTATGATTTCTGTGCTTGTTTTGTCTATAGGACTATATAATCTCTACCTAAAATTATGGATGGCCGTTCAACGAGAAAGTGAAATATGGGCTTATTTTAAGGAAGTTGGGGTTTACCAGGCCAAATGCAACTTTTGTTCTAAAGTTATATCCATAAAGGGAGGCAATGCCTGTAATATGAATCGTCATTTGAGCAATATCGAGGCCAACGGTATACAGGCCATGGTGCGTGAGCGATTTTTAGGTGTCACGTGACCATCTCAGTGCTATCATGGCCGCCGCCACAATCCTCTAGGTTTGTTGTTGTAACGGTTTATGTTGTTTTAACCCAAACGTATTAAATAAACAGTGATTAGACTATTATAAACAGTGATTGTACTATTGTAAGCATTAAAGTTGACTTGGAAATTGAACTGGTAAGTAAATTTCGTGTTTATAGCGTGAATTTAATGTAGAAATTTTATTTGACATTTCAAATACTCTATCGTTGTAAAATAAATAAATAACGTTGATCCTTTTATAACATATTTAGATTTCATTTTTAAATGTGTTTATGCTACCTATATGACAGACACGTCCCTTTATTCATAACATTATAATACTTTCAACTAAAACATTGCTCTATATTTGAGGTTAGGTTATTTGTCGCTTGAGTACTGTATATACTAATACCTTTATCAACAATTTCAATTTCAGGTGATTTCCAAGAACAAGATGGGGAGATGTTGCATTGTAATTGGGTGCAAGTCTAACTACCGCTCACAAGATGGAAGTGTGTCCACATTTGCTCTTCCAAAAAATGATGTTCTTTGGAAAAAATGGCTTCGTAGGATTCCAACAGATTTCTCTGGAATCAAGAATCCGTACGTGTGCATAAAACATTTTGATGAATCTTCAATCATTCGAAGTGACAAATGCACAGTTCGCGGGGAAGTTCTGGATGTGCCTCGAAAAATTCCCAAGCTTCGTGAGGGATCAGTCCCTACAATATTTCCAAATGCTCCCAGATACCTGTCCACCACCTCCAAGGTGCCGAGGAGACTCGGCGATGTGGAGGCATCCCAGATGGAAGCTGCCCTTAAACATAGCCTCGAAGATTTTAAGAAGCACAGCGAAGCTAAGTCTATAAAGTCTTTAGACGATGTATCAATTTTTTTTTCTTCTGGAAGGACTTCAAATGTAATCAAACCAGAATGGGTTTTGACGGAGACAGAATTACATAGTGTTTTGTGTTTAATCAATTCAAATGATACGCCTTGTGTTTTAGGGGCTATAAAAGTGATGAGTGATTTAAAAATAAATTTATATTTAGGTAATAAGTAAGAGTCGACATCCAAAAAACATTAATTTTATTCGAAATGTAGACGATTTAAGCGAATTGATCAATTTTATCGAGTCCTCTATCCATAATAATACCATCCTAAATGAGTGGAGCTAATTATTACATTAGCTACATGCAGGTCTTAGAAAGTGAAAGAAAACTTCGCTTTAAAAAAAGCGTTATATTAGTATGTAAAGGAAATAATATTGCATTAAAGACACTTCTTCCTCACGCAAGTGCATCAATTCATAATGTGTCTGTAGATTTAAGTATTTATAATGATATAATATATTCTGAATTTTCTTTAGATCATGTTCCCGAGAACTTAATGCCAATTATTACATATATTGCTGGGTATAATGTTAGAAGAGAATTGAGAATAAAGAAATGTAATATATGTGTAGCATGGCTTCAGTCGTTGGATAAGGAGGTAGAAGTTGAAAATGTACCCAAAGATTTGATTTTGGAATTAGATAGAGGGAAATTAATACTACCGACTGAGATTTCCTACAGCGTTAGTATGGTTTATTTTGCAAAAAATTTTGGATTATTGTCCTGATATTTTTATTAGTGGCCAGAATCAACTTTACATTTTAAATAAGATAAGTGTTTCTAAATTAAATGATTATTTTTTGCTTCAGGATGATTTTATCAATGAATGTATTTGTAAAAAAACTTTGCAAATAATGTTAGAAAACATTTGCCATAGAACCTGTAAAATCCTCTTAAGTAACTTAGTAAAAAACAAAAACGATGAACTTGCTGTACAAAGATGTTCAGGATCAAATAGAAAAGTACAAAAATTTAATTAGTTATATGTTATCAAGTACCATTATCTTGTATTCAACTTCATATGCTTTGCCCTTTGGGTACGGGTATAAGCACAAGTCATTTGAATTTCTGCATTCTGTTTTTATAATAACGGTCATAGTATTTGTTGGTGAATTTTTGATTAATACATTTTTTTATTACAAAATGTTTTGTTTTATGTTGACTTTTCACTTTTATAGTACCCAAAACACAAGGCATTTTCCCTGAAATGCTTTATGTATAATATAAAAATTGAAATGTGTTTTTATTTATTTTAATTAAATTAATTTCCTAGTGATTTATTCAAATTGCAGTTGCATTGTTCTAATGTTAGCATTGATATTATAGGGAGTTTATTAGAAACAATTATTTCATAGAGAATGTAATATATTATGTGTCTATTTTTGTGTGATTACAACATGTAAGTTAATTTAATTACAAAAATAAAATGTGTTTCCATTTTTATTACAGATCGTGTCTTTTTATGTGTGTATTTTGTTGAATAAAAAAAAACGGTTTATTAAATAAAGAACTTAATTTTCTTTTTTACCTTTCCCTTTTTTAACTGTGTTAATGTGAATAATAAACATCTTCATTTTTCGTTCAACTTATGATTTTTAAGAAGTAAAAAATCTTACGTCGAAAATGGACTCGCATGTCGCAAACGAACACTTAAATATGACAGCACTGACTTCGTAATTCGGCGGTCGCGCGCCCAGGCCTGTTATACCGTTGGCCTCGAGCAATATTCACCCTATTGCTAAGCAAACTGTCAAACTGTGTACAGTAAGAAATATTCAAATTGTACTTCAAGCCCTGAAAAACGTTCACATCGCTCTTACAGAAACTGGAAATTTCGCAATTACTACATTTGCTTTTTGCAAATTCTCTGTAAGGCTATGCATACTTATTGTACATCATTCCTTTTAAGGCATGATACCGCCAACAACAACAACTCAAACATATGGGCAGCTGCACTGCCATCTTTATCTCTAGCCACGCTGTAGAAAACGTACTGACGTTTAAAGAGACCCATTTTTGGACTTCGTTCGACCGTTTCTTCTGTGAATTAGTATGAGATTTACAGGCGCGTGGAGACCTCATGCGAATTAATTATACCATTTATTTAATATTTAGTACCACGTTTCTATAATATTTATATTCCATTTTGTGAAAAACACGTTAGTGGTGATATAGAGATATCAAGGTAAGGTATTTTGAACATATTTACGATTATAACACAGTTTAATTAATGCTTATCGTGTCGCCAAAAGTTTTTTCGTAATGGCCGCTACAACGCCGTGTAGTTATATCTAATTA